>JBAIZL010000001.1:379000393-379332893 GCA_036971475.1 Prosapia bicincta
ATGGATGATGGATTATTCCTTGAAAAGAGTGTAAAACATTTTATTGATTGTGAGTGGGTATTGGTTATTATTTAATTATTATCTTCTCGCCATATCTAAATCAATATTTTTCTATTTAAATATAGCGTTTATATTGCTTTGGAACAATGTAGACCTGTAAAAGTGCAACAAAAAATACAGAGAATACTCTACACTGCTGCCAATATCCTACACACCGAAATCCCTATTACTTCTTATAAATTTATAAATAAATATCCTGTTTATATAAGTAGCCTGATTATTTACATTAATTAGGTACCAAAGGCAACTCATAAATTAATGTATTTTAACCATGTTTATTAAATGTTAATTAGACCATGTTTGGGGTTCTTACTATTAAGATTTAAATCGATTTTGATTTCTTTCCTTTCTGAATGAACTCTGAAAGAACAGTTTTTAATTTCTTAAATAGGTGAGACCCGATGTATAAGTACTCATTCTTGTAATGGTGTTATAAGTGTCAAATCTATTTTTTCTAAATCTTATGTTATTAAATGGCTGTCCGTAATGCCCATGGGTAAAACATTTTCTGTAATATTTTTTATTTTTATTAATGCACCTGAAAACATTGGTCAGTATTATCTTGGTAAAATCCTTCGATATTCAATCAGACTACTCTGTCTTTGACTTGGTCAAAGCAAGCTAAGAACCATCCGGACACATCACTAGCAATAGTGTAAGTTAGTAGAAAACTTAGGTGACAATAAACTAATTAATACTTTGGCTACCGGACCATAACATGGAAATACTAAGGAAATGTTAGTATTTATAACAATAATTATTGTTGTTTTCACGTACTTGTTATTAGGTTGATACTATTGCCAGTGGATTTGATTTTTCGTGTGTGGTCTAATGTTTTTTTCTTCCATTTGTGGAACTGCTTTAGTGGTCAAGAAGAGAACATCTCTTTTTACCACTTACTTATAATCACGATTGTATTGCTTTGTAAAATTTATTATCAACGATTAATTCAAAAACGTTAAGAGTAGTATCACCTGATCTCTTAGAAATGAAATTATAACTTATTCCTGGCTGGCTATCAAACACTAAATCATTCAAATTGCCAGTTGGGTCACTCAAGATCATTTGCTCAAACTGTGCTAGTCTTACAATCTCATGATGATCAGAATTATCTGATTCATCACTGGATGAATCTGAAGTGAATGTTGTCTTTTTTCTCTAAGGTCCAGGCTCATCATCTTCATAATCTGGATCCTCATCAGTATTATTAGTGAAAACGTCTGATTAGTAGTGACTAACACACTGAAGAAAGTAGTCAATTTCACTGTCTTTTATTAACGGTGTAGACATTGTTCACGAAAAACTTATACATCCGGCTACTTCATTATTTGAAGCTAATCTGGTCTAATATTTCCTAAAAAAGTAAGAACTGAATATAATATTCCCAGAAATAAGACAATAGTAACCTAACACCAACTCAAGATGATATTTCTACTGCCCGGACCCACTCTTATAGTCAGAGCCGTAATTTACCATTAGAGAGTGTCCATACTTGTACACATCTGCGGAGAACGTTGCTATATTCTGTGTCCAGGAATTGTACACATAGGTCTGAAGGGAAAACCGATGTGTCCAAATTTTTTACACATGGTAGCCAATGTGTTAAATCATGATTTTTATGTTATAACTTATTTTCTGTTCATGTAGACCTACCTTCCGCCTAAGTCTGTGGATTTATCTACTCTCTCTCTCTCAACTGATTTTAGCAATCTCGGAGTAGTCACGATTACATTATGTATATTTTTCTGTTACTTTTTGTATCATATGATGTTTAGGTTTTTTTTCAAAACAAGTACACCATTTTAACTATGACCTTTTTAATGGAGCGGCTCATTAGTTTTGGGCTGACAATTTAATTAGTTAAGATAATTTTCGATACTCTTAAAATTTTCTGATTTTTACATGTGTTCGTTATTTTCGTCATTTTGCGGTTTGTCATTACGGTAACACATTTTTCTTACGATCCTCTTCTTTTTTATATTACTTCATTTTTTTCGTAAAAGTTATTTATTTATTTTAACTATGTTCGTCTTTTCCTCGATCTTTGTTTAACTTGTTCCTCTTATGCAATTTTCCCCGCTTCAACCGTTTCTCATTTTTTTCATTAGTCTTTCATTAGTTTACATGTTTTACAAACTTTCGTAATTTCTTTCTCTTTACTAAATTTGTTTTTTAAACTGTTTTTAAAATTTCCACTATTTTTTTATTTTTACTCATTTTTTTTCAATTACATGTTTTTTTTAGATTTATTCTACATTTTCGTAATTTTCTCAATTTTTATATACAGTTTTTTTACAATGTCTGCCATTTTTATCTTTTAATTTGTAATCAGTTTTCTTAACGTTTCATGCAATGATTTTTTTTTCTCTCTCTCTTGACATTTGACACTAATCAAACATTATTATTGTTTCTAGTAAAACCCAATACTTTTCCTAATTTTTTTCTTCCAAAAGAAATATTACACCGTTATTAATTGTAAAGCTTTTCATATTTACCATGTGGCGTTCACGTTGAATTCGAAGTGTTTGTTCACAGCTCGTTTTGTTGTTTTTAACGAATATCTCTCGAATGAAGGTTTCATCGACTTGATTCGATTTACTGAACCTTACAAATGTTTAGTCAATAAATGTAACTTGAAATACAAACGTAACAGGAAAGTATTTAATTTTATATTTTTGTAATTTATTTTGTTATAACTTTATTTCACCTGATTTCCGCACCGACGAACACGTTCGTACGAACCGTACATAATCATACAAGACGTTTTATGCTCTAACAACTCGTTTATTGCTTAGCATTTATATTTACCGTAAATAGCGATATTAAGTATTTTACTACCGACCCCGTAACCCTTCAGTTAGCAGGATCCAGCCTCTGACGTCATAGCAAATTTATCAGTCCACTGAACTCTGAACGTATCTGTGGCACAAAGCAACGCGATTTCACAGATATCGTTGCCTTTATTTAGAAACTTGGATCATAGTGCGTTACCTTGGCAACTAATTATTTTTTATATTTCCTCATATTCAGGAAAATTGTGCTAAGTAATGATATATTGTAAAATAATAGTAAATACCAAAATATTTTGTATTTACAACTGAAAACTTATTCTTATTCAACAATAAAATAATACATAAAGTAAATTATTTTCCAACAAATTGTTACTTCTATTAAATCTAACATAATTATTGACAATTTTCAATAAAACAAGAATATTGTGTCCGAAGTGTCCCTGAAGAATATCAAGCCCTGTATGGGTTACAATAGGCAGGAAATATTCACCAATCATAAGGAAGCTTTCTTAATCTAACTTAAGCTAAATATAAGTTAGTAAATCAAGAATGACTGAACTTTCATATAAAAAAATTTATTTTCAAAGAAAAAAATCTAAATAGGCCAAATTATAAGAGTTATTTAGAAACATTTTGAAAAATATTGACAATTTTCTTTATTCTCTTAACAAAATTATTGAAATCTTTATAAAGAACCATGAAAATAATGAATTCAATAATTTTTATACTACACTATAGAAAAATTCTCAAAAACATATATATATATTACCTTTTAATAGTGCCTTGAAATGTATCTAAACAACATTTTTTCCAAAATACTCATTATATCTTTCCTTTTTTAAATTCTTTTTACGCTACCAAATCAATTGTTTCCTATTAAAGTCAATTAACTCTAGACTCACCAATTCATACTTCGGTTACGTTAGATTAGGAAAGCTTAAATACATTTCGTGAATATTATTCACTGCTTATTGTAACATATATTGCTTTGATGATCTAACAACACTGTTACAAAAGCACACTGATATCAAGGGAATTGGTTCTTCTGTAATTATATAACTAAGTAAAATTTATAAATCCAGATTACCTATATATACCCTTTATTAAAAAAATCCCTGACTAACACACACACAGACTCATACACACTCACTCACACACAAACACAAACACTCACACACACTCACACACACACACACACACACACACACACACACACACACACACATCACACACAAACACACTCACACACACACACACACATCACACACAAACACACTCACTCACACATACACACACACACACACACACACACACACACATCACACACAAACACACAAACACACTCACACACACACACACAAACACACATCACACACAAACACACTCACACACACACACACACACACACACACACACACACACACACACACACACACACATTACACACAAACACACTCACACACACACACACACACACACACACACACACACACACACACACTCACACACACACACAAACACACACCCATAACATAAGCAATGTAAAACTGTTACTTCTGTTTTGAGTATTTTTGTTATGAAATTATTCCTTATTAAAACTTTTCAAGAAATTTTCCTAAATAAATTTTCTGGTACAATATTTAATATAACTTAAAAGTATATATTCAGATGTATGAAGTTTTAGATATTATATATATTACTAAATAGTTTCCTTAATATTTTTAATTTTAAATAATAATTTATTTAAAATATTTCTAATTTAATTTTATAAATAAATGTGTGGAAGAACTGCACTAAAACAATATTTATATATCTACAAAATCATTTTTAATGAAGAGATTTACTTTTGGTTTTTTGAAATAATTATACAAAATATTTCAAGCATCTTTATAGGTTGTAACTTTTTTGTAATAAGTACTTTAAACTTTATTTTTATGACAACGCCAATAATTTTAAATACCCGGGAATGACAGTGGTTTATTATAAAAATAAATTCATGTAAATAATCCAATTTTAATATATTTTATGCGTGTATGGTGTCTGTTTTGGCGCATGCCTAATATGGTGATCAGCATAATTTTCTATATTTGTCTATGAAGGATATATAGTTATCCTCACTAAACGATGGAGAAATTTAATTTTTGTGGTCAAGAATCAAGGTAAGAATCATATTTCACAAAAGGACCTGAGACAGACCTATTATTATCTAATGCGGTCTGTAAGAGATGTCCGCCCTTTACACCGTGTGAAGGAAAAGAAAAACAAAAGGATAAAAGGAATGCAAGTAGTGCTAATTTTGTCCGGTATTAGGCACTCTTAATACCTCGCTTGGGCAAGTTCGCTTGGGCTGAAAAATATCTGGCTTGGGCAAGTTCGTTTACCTTAAAGAAGAGATTACTTTACTGTCTACGAGATTCATCAGCCCCACCCAAGTGTCCACCCACTACCCAGGAGCTAGAAGAGTTCCATTCTCCTAAATGGAATTATTTTTCAATGAAATTCTTCCCTTTTATATATATATTAAATATGGTGATATGATATCTTTTAATATAGTTAATAAATTTAAAATATTTCAAAAAACAAGAATAGTTTATGTATGAAAAACAAGAGAAATACAAATACAAGAATAATTTATTGAATTATAATTCATAATATTCAATATTAATTATAATATTGAATTATAATTCAATAAATTATTTTTGTACTTGTATTTCTCTGGTTTTTCATTGATACACAAAAATAAATATTTTATTATTTTTTGTGTAAGTAGTTCACATTTTCAATCGTTAATAAAATATTTTTTATTCATTTACTCTAGTGCACATATATTTTTTAGCATGTAGTGGATAACACTTGATGTAAATATAGCTGTTGTAAATAATAATTCATTAATTAAATTTAAGGATCAAAGTTTAATAAATGATAAAATGATTTCATAAAACTGCTGATTTTGTTATAGACTATGTGTTAGATCACTTGTTTTAACGCATTAAATATCTTATTTTATATTAATTGTAATTATTTAATAACAAGTAACTCAAATAAAATATTTCTTTGTTGACCTCTGTAGGAATTGGCTTTAAATTTTTGGTTTGCTTATATTATTTGTTTCCTAAAACATTATTATTTTCTATCTTTAAATTTACGCTATTTTGATATAACCTTAAAAATAAAGTTAACCTTTTAGCCTGTTGTAACCTTTTAATGCCACTTTATTGTGGGATTATATTTTATTTAAAATTTATGTGGCTTAACTTCGTGAGGTAGTAAATCTCGCTAAAGCTCTGCCGTTCTTACTACGTTTGTGTGTATTAATATGTTTTCAATCTGGACGAAACTCTCCTGTTTCCACTAGTAATGTTAGTTCTAAAACTGTGTCTAATGTAAACCGGCTACTAAATATACGACAGTCACTACCAATCAAACAAAGCTTGAATTTAATTGAGAAATTAGCTTTATGGTAATAAACGTATTGTTATATTTACTAGTAATGTACATTTACTATCTGAAAAGGAGAGAATAATTTATATAATCTAAATTTAAAAAAAATTATTTCAAAACATAATGATAATGAGTATATGCTGAGACATAGAACCACATAAAACAACAATAGAAAATGATGTGGAAGGGAAAAAATTGAAAGACAAAGACTGACCTTACAAAATGAAATCTATCACAGATGAGACAATGTGGAAAACGTACTAAAGAAGACAGTGAAAACTGTTGTTTAATCAGATATGTAGCAAAAATAAACAAAACCTCAACACAAATGTTCTTAACAATGGAGTTTAAGACATCTCAAAATTGTTACACATTTTTTATGCAAAGAATTGAATGGATACTCAGACTGAATTTTATGGGCTCTAGAAACGGATTTTAGGGCCAATGGCCACATAGACTTACTTTTATGTTCACCTAGGGCTAATTTTATAGCCACTCAGATGTAACTTAATGTCTATCCAGATAGGATTTTATGGCTACAAATGTTATTTTATGATAGGGCAATTAGGATTTTATGCCCATAAAGGGCGGATTTTTGGCAACATGAGGAGATGGTATGACCATTCAATGGTTATCTTAAATGGGGAATGGGTTTTATTGGCACAAATATACGAGTATAACAGAGTTAGGATTGTAGGGCCATTAAGGCCTATATGGCCACGTGGTGCAGATTTTATTACCAGTCAGAAGCGTTTAGTTGCCCCACAGGAAGGTTTTATGGCACCCAGAGTGGATTATTTGGCCGCATGGTGAAGATTTTGTTATCACTCAGAAGGGTTTAGTGGGCTCACAAGATAGTTTTATGGCTACCCAGAGCCAATGACCAGAGTAGATTATATTGCCTCGTGGTGCAGATTTTATAACCGCTCAGAAACTTTTAAATGCCCAACAGAATTTCTTTCTGCTACCCAGAGAAAATGACCAATCAGAGTGGATTATTTGGCCACGTGGTGTAGATTTTATTAACACTCAGAAGCGGTAGTGGCCACACAAGATTTATGGCTACCCAGAGCCAATGAACAATCAAAGCGGATTTTATAGCCACTAAGGAAGGATGAGTACCATTAGAATTACTAGATTTTAGTTTATTTTTTAAATAGTAAGAGAATTTGTATCGTTAAATTTGATACCGACCTAAATTAAGAGATTCTACAACACCCGTTTCAAGAAGACAACATAAGTGAGCTATATTCAGAATGTTACATAAAAGAAAATATTACCTAAATCTATAGAATAAATTAATGTTAAAGGTTTATTTATCTGAATATTATTACCTAGATTATTAACTGAAATGTCGACTCCTTATTCCATGTCGGTTGATATTTTTAAGAATAGAACGGCTTTTTTCAAACGAACACGTGTATATCAACCCTTTAACCTTATTTGCGGAAAGATAAACCTATCTTCATTAGAGGTTGTTATCTTGGCATCAGTAGTGTACAGAGCGATTAGATAGACGTTACGTATCAAACGCAGCCTCAAAATGGCGGTCGTTAATCTGGTACATCGATCGGTCTTTAGGTTGTAACTAATTAATTCATAAGGCTTGACGTCTTCACGAATAGGATATCGATTACTCTCTAGCCGGTGAATGGATACAAGGTGTGCATTGAAATGTAATAAACCGTCTCAATGAGCTGACGAAGAAGGTATATCGAACGAACTCAGGTTTCGCTCACGTAAATTTATATTTCGTTTTCATTGTGCGATAACTGTAAAGCACAATGAACTTCGTCTAAGTCGTGTAATACAGGAGTACAAACACGGGAACAAAGTTGAAGTCCTGTGTGTATGTAAAAAGGACAAATTAATAGAAAATTATTTTATAAAACACTTTCTTTACAACGATTCGTTTCCTTTAAATTTTGTGACAGAGTGATTTATTGAATAAATCCCTTGACTGGTAACGCACACGTACTGTGTTCGAACCCTGGAGGCGTCGAAGATTATCCTTATGCGTTTCAATTTCAAGTCTAGTCAGCCTGTGAATCCAAGAGCTTGATAGGGTATTTTGACCAAATTACCGTATAAGTCCTGAGTCCGAACACCGATGGCACCAAAGATTATCTGCAGGATTTTCAACTCCAAATCTAGTTAGCCTGTGAAAACAAGTACTTGATAAGGTATTTTGACCAAATTATCATACAAGTCCTGAGTTCGAACACCGATGGCACCAAAGATTATCTGTAGGATTTTCAACTCCAAGTCTAGTTAGCCTGTGAAAACAAGTATTTGATAAGGTATTTTGACCAAATTACCGTACAAGTTTTAAGTTCGAACACCGGTGGCTCCAAAGATTATCTGTAGGATTTTCAACTCCAAGTCTAGTTAGCCTGTGAAAACAAGTATTTGATAAAGTATTTTGACCAAATTACCGTACAAGTCCTGAGTTCGAACACCGGTGGCTCCAAAGATTATCTGTAGGATTTTCAACTCCAAGTCTAGTCAGCCTGTGAAAACAAGTATTTGATAGGGTATTTTGACCAAATTACCAACCAAGTCCTGAGTTCGAACACCGATGGCACCAAAGATTATCTGTAAAATTTTCAATTCCAGGTCTAGTTAGCCTGTGAAAACCAGTATTTGATAGGGTATTTTGACCAAATTACCGTACAAGTCCTAAGTTCGAACACCGGTGGCTCCAAAGATTATCTGTAGGATTTTCAACTCCAAGTCTAGTTAGCCTGTGAAAACAAGTATTTGATAAAGTATTTTGACCAAATTACCGTACAAGTCCTGAGTTCGAACACCGGTGGCTCCAAAGATTATCTGTAGGATTTTCAACTCCAAGTCTAGTCAGCCTGTGAAAACAAGTATTTGATAGGGTATTTTGACCAAATTACCAACCAAGTCCTGAGTTCGAACACCGATGGCACCAAAGATTATCTGTAAAATTTTCAATTCCAGGTCTAGTTAGCCTGTGAAAACCAGTATTTGATAGAGTATTTTGACAAATTTACCATACACAAGTGCTGAGCCCGAACACCGGTGGCACAAAGATTATCTGTAGGATTTTCAACTCCAAGTCTAGTTAGCCTGTGAAAACAAGTATTTGATAAGGTATTTTGACCAAATTACCATACAAGTCCTGAGTCCGAACACCGGTGGCACCAAAGATTATCTGTAGGATATTCAACTCCAAGTCTAGTTAGCCTGTGAAAACAAGTATTTGATAGGGTATTTTGACCAAATTACCGTACAAGTCCTGAGTTCGAACACCGATAGCACCAAAGATTATCTGTAGGATTTACAACTCCAAGTCTAGTTAGCCTGTGAAAACAAGTATTTGATAGGGTATTTTACCCAAATTACCATACAAGTCCTGAGTTCGAACACCGATGGCACCAAAGATTATCTGTAGGATTTACAACTCCAAGTCTAGTCAGCCTGTGTAAACAAGTACTTGATAAGGTATTTTGACTTTCCTTAAATGCCGTATGGTCCCAATAAAGTAGCTACTAAGCAGTTTTAATGGTATAAATGGAGGAATTATTATTATTATCTCGTTTACACTAGATCGGTTTTTGAGGCTAATGGAATGTTTCCAATATTACTATAAAACATCTCAGAATGAGTAAAATGTAAATAATATTAGACAGAGCTGAGCATGGCATATAAGATATTACGAACATATATATTTCAGTAAAATTATTAGCATATGCTTTTCCCTATAATAATATTCTAATTATACAGTATTGACTAAAACCACTCAATCTCTGCCATTTTCCAGTGTTTTAAATTATGAAAACTTTTTAAAACTTTTTCAAAGAATTATTCACTCTATTAAATTTCTTTAAATCAATTTCATTCAAAAACTAAAATTCGTTTATAAAGTATTTTTGCAAAACTCAAGTGACCGGTTCATTTTATAATCTTTTTCAAATATTGTAAAACCTAAGCATAGACAAATGGTTCTGCACTGTCAAAAGAGTACTCCAAAAACCATTGAAAAAGGGAAAAGATTTCAAAATAATAGCAGAGGTTGGTGCATAGAACTCAACCTTACTTTTATGAATGAAACACGAAGGAAAATAGGTCATAATGAACCTGTCTGCATTGGCTAAGTTTATGACAGAGTTACAGAGGTGGTTCAAGTAAATTCCTTAATTGAAAAACTTCCTCTAAATGTTTTACATTAAAGACAGGCTGACAGCAACCTCATTTTCATTTTCTGTATATTTTCTCTCTAATAGGTATTGCAAAACCATTATGAGCGTACAAATAGTACTTTACAAATGTCAGTCCTATAAGTATAGTCAGACCACCAATATTCAAACTGGTTCTCATGGATTACTAGTGTTAAATGATATTTATCTCTATTTATGGTAATTTTAGACAATTTTTTTCTACAAATTTTACAAATAAACATACTTAAACTATGACAAATTTAAACCTCAACGCTAGAAAAATAGTTTAACTATCGTAGTTTATAAAAGTTTTAATTCAACGATAGAGTCTACTAAGATATTTTTATATTATCTTTTGAGACACAATTCAAAGTTTTTTTTAAAAATGACGATAGAAATAAATCACAGTAAGAAAAATATACTTGAGATGTGTCAAGCCTGATAGGAGTGGAAGAGCACAAGGAAAGTAATAAACCAGAGCAATATGAACATGTAAAGAATAACTGTCATGACTTGGAAAAGAGATTATTGTTTAAGTTGCGCGTATTGGTAAACAATTAACCTACAACATAAACAAAATCTGAATCTAAGACAATAGTTTAAGGAAAGTAACTATTTCTGAAGAGGACTTAGAACATCGAAACTTTAACTACTGAAAAGTCAAACAAATTACTGAAATTCTTAACTTAATCATGTCCAATACACATACAAACTGGATTGTAGGTATGATTTTTGTTTGTGTTTAACAATCATAGGTAAATAGAGGTCTGCTTTTAAATGTTTTCAATTAAACTCTCATTTTAAATGAAGCGTAGCGGCTTATGTAGAATTATTTTAATCAAAATAAAATATTGATTGCATAAACAAACTGTTAATTAGTTATAATTTCATTTGTAACCGTAATTAATTCATAATTTTGTTACATAAAACAATGAACACATGGGCGGTAGTTAGAATTGTTCTTCCAAATGAAAATGTATTTTCCGTGTTTCAAGTTCAACACCTGAAGATATTCCCAAATTTTGCGGATACATGTTTTCACATGCAGATGGTACAAATTTTAATTTGCGCTTGCTTTGAAAGTTTATATAAACATTAAAATATCAACTAAAACACAAACACAATAAATGGTTTTACTGTTACAATACTAATGTTTTTTTTATTTAATGACTGTTAATAACTATTAATTACTTATATAGGCTAATGACAGATCACAGACAATTTTGCTTCCTTAAACACTCAACGTTTCGAATTTCTTTCCGAAATTTCTTTTCAAAAGCTCAATTTTAATTAAGCTGTTATACTATAAACTATTAAACAATTATGTATAATAGTTTATTAAAATTAAGCTCTTGAAAAGGAATTTCGGAAAGAAATTAGAAACGTTGAGTGTTAAAAAAAACAAAATTGTCTGTGATCCGTCACTAGGCTATATAAAAAATATTACAACACGTTTAACAACATCGTAGTCAAGAAGGACAATATAGCTACAATAAAACATTACAAATATGTATTACTTAGTGTTGTAGAGACGCTCCTGATATTATTTTGATATGTATGAAATTAAGCATAAATCCTCTGAGCTGTATATAATGTTTTGCTACAGTTCTGTTACAGCCATGGCTAGTTTCCGCGTCTCCACTTCCTCCTATCTGAATGGCTTCGGTTATTTCTGAATATTCCACTATCTTCTAATTCTTCCTCGGGTTTCTATTTTCAGACTTTTTAGGGCAGCATGTTTATATTCGTTTATTTCCAAAGAATCCGTTTCCCCCTATTGTGTCCTTCAATGTTGTGTCAACTTTCCGATTTTATACATTATAGTATATTTTCATTCTTAAGTACTTTCCTCTATTACCTAACATCTCTGTTGCATTTAGTTACTGTCCCATTCTTTTACTTAGTGACATTCGGCAGCTCTGTATGTGATTATGCTTGCTGCAAATGTGCATGTTTTTGTTTCTTGGAGTAGTATCATCCCACAACAGCGGATGTAGCTGTCGGATCACTGTTCTGCTCTTCATTATTTTATTTTCAGTCCCTGTAACGTCTGTTGCCAGCTAGTGTAAGCTCTAACTATCTGTACTCAGATCCTATAACTCGGATGAGTTAGGACGTTGCAGTATAAAATTCCCTCAGATTCCGATGTTCTTATAACTATCAACAGGGAATACGTTTTTAGTACACAAAATTTAAAAATAACGTCCAGATAAAATTAATATCGAATGGTTTTAATTTTAAAGCTTTTTTATAACTTAAGTTTTCAATTCATTTATTAAAATCGTCTTTAAGAATGTCCTTTTCGATAAGCATTTTACAACACTCCATGGCATTAACGAATCTTGACAGAAGGCAGTAGCAGGGTGGAATCTGCAGAGGGGTGGAATTTCAGTTTATATTTACCCTTAGGGCGACGTCACTCGAATCTTGTTGATTTTGGTTTCACGTAACAACGGTTATAAAGTGGCTAGGTTAGGGTGTCCAGACTAAAGGGCACGTATAAAGTTGTAACGCCAAGCAAGTCTGGCAAAGGGCCTGTTTATTTTTATATAATTGTAAATAAATTATATGTTTTCACGTTTATATAATATTTCTACAATACGTTTTCATTTGCCCAAACTACTAAATTAATTATATTTAATTTAATTTTAGAAAACTATTACTCACAATTCTTCATTTCATAATTGTTTAACTTTGTTCAGCACCTATTTATTCTCAATGTTTTTTCGTGTGTTTTTTCATTGTTTTATAAACATATTGTTCAAGGTTTTTTAGTAGTAGTGGATTAAAATCGTATATACCGAAACTAAATTTTGAGAATTCGTTACAAAAACATTAAAATAAGACGCCCTATATAAGAATAAGCTCTCTACCTCAGCCCCACTCTCTCTCTCTCTCTCTCTCTCTCTCTCTCTCTCTCTCTTTCTTTCTCTGCCTCCTCTTTCTCCCTCTCTCCTTCTCTCTTTGCCTTCTTTTCCCTCCCTCTGTTTCTCTTTTTCCTTTCCTTTCTCTCACTATGTGTATATGTGTATGCGTCCTCGTTCGTATGTGTGTGTGTGTGTGTGTGTGTGTGTGTGTGTGTGTGTGTGTGTGTGTGTGTGTGTGTGTGTGTGTGTGTGTGTGTGTGTGTGTGTGTGTGTGTGTGTGTGCGTGCGTGCGTGCGTGCGTGCGTGCGTGCGTGCGTGTGTGTGTGTGTGTGTGTGTGTGTGTGTGTTGTGTGTGTGTGTGTGTGTGTGTGTGTGTGTGTGTGTGTGTGTGTGTGTGTGTGTGTGTGTGTGTGTGTGTGTGTGTGTGTGTGTGTGTGTGTATGTAGGTAATGTGTGAGCTAATATAAAGAATTGAAAAATAACTGCTGGTAAAAAGCTAAAGGCAAACATGTGGTATTATAAACTAGCAGGAACAGGAGGAAGCTATTGAAGGAAGGTATATATAGTAGTAAATTTCATAGTAAAAAGGACGGTTGCTGTCCGCTCATACCAACACAATACATTCGTAACCATAGTACGATTGTTCATAATAGTGGATGGTTATTACATGATACATTTGTACATAACAATTCATCTTACATTTTGTACAATTGAACAAATTTTAAAATGCCACGTTATATGTATAACTGGCGTGTTGTACCAAGTGATTGAATTTTTTTAATTGAATTTTAAAAAACAAAATGAAAATGTGCCTCATTATTTTAAAACATTAAGAACAGTTTAAAACTTTTTTCTATTTTATAAAACTTTTCATTGAAGTTTATAATGTAACGATTTAACTATCCCTTAGTTATATACTTGTATTTTTTTCTACACATTTCCCTTATAATTGAGAAAATAATTAAATTTACATGAATAAGATAAATGAAATATGTGTTATATTTTATAGTTTTATGTGATCTTAATGAAATGTCTGTCTTTTCACTGCCATAGAGAATGTAAGAATGGATATTTATGAACGAAGACATGAGCTGTGTTGTCCACACGACATATGTCTTCACTTTGATAGACAGAGAAAATAAATCTTCATTTACCTCAAAGCCGTATCGTTCGTACCATTTAACCCCGAAACAAAAGCATTGTTCCCAATTCTTGTAAGGAGCGTTTCATTACAAATAGCATAAAACAGTAACGCAGTTTCGTAAAAACCTCTTTCGAGGGAAAGATATACTTTTTTGAGTAGGGAGATTTCGGTTTTATAGAATTTATTTCTAGAGAAAATTTAAAGGCAAATAATTCATGTTTATAAGTTGATTCTCAATTTTTCATGATTTTTACTGATAATATTACGTTAAAACCTTATTGTTCTATCACCATAAGTAAACTAAAATTTATTGAAACATTATTCTTTAACCAAAATGGAGCTGGTATATTTTGAGTAAGCATTCCTGTCCAAACATTACTAAACAAAGTATTATTTGGTCCCTTTCTTGGTCCCAAAATATTTGAAAATATCCTTTCTTATGCCTCGTCCCACTTACAAGAAGACGTAACAAGTAGACCCCTCTACGGCTCCAATAGAGAGTAAGTTAACTTCAGTTGAAACATACCTTGATCTCTATCTATGTACTTCCCCCAGAAGTTGATTCGTTACCCGAATCCTAGATTATTCACCCCTACCCCTAATCCTAGCTTATTCAACTCTATCCCTAATCCTAGATTATTCACAATTCATTCATATCCTCCATTAGAAAATAAAGACATTTTGTGATATAAAGACATAACCAAAACATTATCTTCTTGACGTGGTACACCAAAGTCATTTTAGGTGACAAAAATTCGAAAGTCAGAATATTTAGTTGTGAGAAATTGAGAATTAGGAAGCATATTGAGAATATTTTTAAAAAATTGATAATTGCGAGAAGTAAGAAAGAATATACAATGCAATATAAAGAGAAGTTGGCATAAGATTATCGTAAGAAGTAAATGAGTAACAGAATGAAAACTAATGAAACAAATATAAACTTTATTTGAAACTATTGTATTTGAATAATACAAGAGAAGGATACTAACAAACAGTAAAGGCTCTGACTTTGAGAAAGACAAGGGAGATAAAAATGAAAACACGTTTTGTAAAAACAGTCCAAAGTTAAAGAGCGAAGATTCAACTTATAGTAATCACTTATTACACATACAAAAATGTGTTTGATGTTTGTTTTATAACCTCCCTTTAATGAAAAACAAAATTGAAATCGATTAGAGTAATACAGCATATTATGCTAGGAGGAAGCTTTTACTAGAAATCTAAGAATAAAAAGTGAGTAATTCATTTATACTAGTGATATCTATTAGTGAAAAAGTAAACCAAATATTTGTATAAGTATTCCTGTATTGAGACTTCTTCAATGATTAAAACACCATTTTTTTATTACTTTAAAATTCAAATTTGAGTTGATAATTTTCCAAACCTCTCTTCTAGGTCACTTCGTAATATGTTAAAATGTTATATATTGGGAAAATAGTCCTGGTTCTACCGTTAAATGTTATGAATGGGCTCTTTATGTAACGGCCGCAGTTTTGTAAAAGCATTGCGATAAGCTCCAACGACTTGAAGGGCGATTTCAGACATTTACTTTTAAATTTACGAAAAGGAAACTTCCAAGATATCATTTTCAGACGCTATTCATTTTACGTTAGATTAAAAATGTTACAGTCGTCCAGGGAGCAACGATTAACCCAAGATTTTTATACAAAGTTTGTTCTTGTCCTATTTTTTTTATTACTTTTTCAACTAATGGATTTGTTGTACAAATCCCTTAACATTCTTAATACATCCCTTATCATAAAATGTAGGTTATAAATTCTGTATCAGCTACACAGAGGGAATAAATCTCAAAAATGTTCTGCTACATCTTGAGTAGGACCGTTCTTGATAAGAAATCTCCGTGTTTGTACAAGACATTTGTAGTGGTAGTACGAACAAATACATAATTTTATGTATAATATAAACTCATCTGGTATGGAATACAATGAAGGATTATGAGTGACGTAATACTTGGAATAGACTTACATTCCGTCTGAGACGTTGAGATATCTCTCCCCGTTATAGAGAGCTTACAGCTACACCAACTGTAGAGGTGTTTGTCAGTGGAAAACATTTTAGTTTCTAAATCACATGATTAAATTATAAACATAATCAGAACAAGGCAAAAAGTTCTACATTTTCGATTGATAAATAAAAGTGTAAGAAGAAAACAGAAAAGAATATGTAAACATAATGATCCACTGATATTGGAAGGTGGAAAAAGTAGTAGGCTCGCGCATGAAACAGTGGTTGACGATCCACTGATGAAGGCCACATTGTCACCGAAACTAGATAATAATCTTAATTTTATTAAGACTTTATTTTTTTTACATAAGCGGAAAACACATCGAGGTTATCATAGAAAATGAAATAAAATCGTTAAAATAAATAGGAATAATTATAGTCCATAGTGCAACAAATAATACAAAAAATAATTAAAAACAAAAACGTAACGTTGAAGATTTAACAATATAATTTTAAAAAAATAATAATAATAAATTGTAACGCAACAATAAATAACAAAGTAACAATGAATAACAACGTCACAAAAGTAATATAACAATGAATAAAAACATATCAAATGTTAACATAACAATAAATAAATACATAATGCTACCATAACAATAAATATTATATGAAAAAAATAACAGAAACTAAAAATAGTAAATAACTAAAATAAAATAAGGTATTTAACAATAAATAAATATATATCTAAATATATATATACAGTTATATATATATTATATATATATATATATATAACAATTAATTAATATCTACAAACAACACACAAACAAATATATGTATGTATTAAAATTAATTAATATGAAAAAAATTATATTTACGTAGGAAAGGAATGACACGGTCAATGTCTGCGGCATCGTCTCCCTCACCACCTTTAAACTCCCTTGGATGTTAAAAGTGTCACATGCTTCTAATCACCACCATCGACCAGTATATTATGGATTGTGATGGTATTTTCTCATAACTAACACAGTTTCGGATCATGGAGCATAACTATGAGTGGAGCTATAACTGTGAATTAGACATGAGCGACCAACGTGAAGGCATGTAACAAACACTTAATCTCTACGTTTTCAACGAATAGAAGACCTTCATGAACGGACAGTATCCTTAATTTCCTACATCTTATTGTGATTCAAACATTGCCATCCATCATTACAAACAGCGAGCAATAAACTTTTCATAAAACATATATAATCAGATGTCATAACACGTTGTGTAGGTGGGACCATACTGGGAGCAATCTTCACCGTTTCATCCGCTTTTGTGTTTCTGGTAATTCCACAGTGCCCAGGAACCCAGCAGACTGCTGCTCCAACATCCCCTAATTGAACTTTGTGTGCAGCATTCAAAATATCCCCAACTAAAGGATTCACAGAGAAAACATCCTGAAGAGCCCTTTAGGAATCAGAACACATAAAGAAGTGTGAAGTATTTGATGGTTAGAGCTTTAAAAATAGCAAACAGTTCTACTGTATACAAGCTGAGGGCAATCCGTACGTGTAGGTACGTCCCGAGGCATAAAACGCACACCCAACGCCATTGTACCGTTTCTGACCAATCAGTAAAAATAATATCAATTTGTTAGTGGAACATAGAAATTGTCAAAAACTCCTGGTGATACACCACATCAGGAGAATTACTTTTGGTTTAACTGGACAGTGAAAAATCGAAGCGTGGGGTTTTTATTATCCATGGAGGCACATCGATTGTTCAAACAGCAGGAAGATTTAGCTCAAGGTTATTCATTATGTGTGACGCCCTATGCCGAATGAAGCGGTCGAACGTTCGTGCTATTGAACACTACTCTAAATACCGGATGTTTAGGCTTGCTTCGAACACCATAGATGAAAGATATTTGTAGCATCGGACGTCGCCTCTACAAGAAGACTAGGGATTGGGCTAGTTCTAAACGCACCAGTAGCAAATCTAAGACCAGATTGTTGGATTGCTTTGAGAGTTTTCAAAACTGTATGTCGTGCAGATTAATAAGCTAGACAGCCATAATCTAAGCCCGATATAACAACTGCGCGATAGAACCTTATCATACAAGTTTTATCTACTCCTTAATTCTTACCACTAAGAACCCTTAGCATATCCAACTTCTTGTTGTATCTCAATTCATCAAGATAAAGGATAGATTCCTGGTGTGGCCTACGATGACTAAATGTTACACATTGGGTCTTCGAAGCAGAGAATTCAATGCCAGTAGTTCTTGACCATTCTTCTAATCTGCCTGTTGCTAACTATATAGATCACTCCGCTTTTCCCATACTACGAGCAGGCACATAAATACAAAAGTCATTTACAAAGAACGAACCGCGTACCGGAGAACTTATATTAAATCTGATACTATTACAAAGGCGAATAACTTAACAACAGCATGCTGTCCTGAGGAACACCATTCTCCTGTTTATAACTGTTTGTATATGTGCCTCCAAGACGAACACGGAAAAACATATCTGATAGATAGTTAGCGATGGATGCTAGGATATTCCCTTATACATCCCATGGCTTTAAAGTATTTAAAATTCCTCTTTCCCACGCCGTATCGTATGCCTTCTCTAGGTCGAAGAGAACCACAAAGTGTGTTTGACGCAAGATAAATCCATTTTGAAAGCAGTTTCTAACAAAACAAATTGATTAACGGATGATCATCCTTGACTGAAACCACACTGTTCGTAGCTAGGTCATTCATTGGTTTCTAGGTACCAGACTAGTTGGATTTTGACCATCTTCTCCAATAGTTTGCACAAGACACTTTTAAAAGATATATGCGTATAACTACTGGGATTTGTTTTGTTTTACCTGGCATTAAAAGAAGAACTATAGTCTCTTCTAACCATGTGTTGGGAGAAGACTGCTCGAGGAAAACTATTGTATATTCGAAGGATGACTTTTTTCACCGAAGATGTTCAGTATGGAATAAGCAATGAAATCAGGACCTGGTGCAGAATATTTCGTTGATGCGAGAGCTGACTCTAACTCACTTACAGAGAAAGAAGTGTGCAAAGGAGAGGCTTCAGACAACCCAACAATAAAAGGTTAATCACGTTTAATTATCCTAATGTACTGTGCCTAAGAGTTCATTCTACTCAGTCTAAATATCCTCCGTGCTCTTTCATGGAGTATTTTATATTCCTGAAGGTTTTCGTTTGTTGGGTGACGCTTAAATTTTCCTAAATCTCTTCGGCGTAAACGAAGGATTTCTGAGCATTCATCGTTCCACCACGGAACACGTGGACGGCGTGCGTGCACAGATCATTTAGGAATGGTCTTTTCAGCGGCATTCAAAATTAATTTAGAAAAATGTTCAACAGTTACTTCAATGGGTGCAAATAATTCATGTCTAGTGATATAGTATATTCCGAGAAGGCGTCCCAGTGAGGTTATCCTAAGATCTAACTGGGATTTCGAACGTAACAAGGAGAGGAGTCACATATGTTGATCTTGAAAGGCGCATAGTGGCTTCCATACAAAAAATTGAGTACCGACCATCTTTTGTGCATCTAGTAGCCAAAAGAGGGATTCATATCGATAGGTCAACAGCTGTCCATCCACCAGTAGACGCTGCTAAATGAGTAGGAGAACCATCGTTTAGCAGACATGAATCCATTTTCTTTCTTACACTTTCCACAAGTTGTTCTCGAGAGCTGCTAGTCAGAGATCCTCAAAATAAATAAACCATCAACTTCTTACTCACATCTTCATTACTAGGCTCGTCAAGTGAGTCCTGACGTGACCTCTTTAAACTTGCTGTATTTGACAGTTTGTAGAATCCATATTGTTATAAAACCAGCCATTGTATCAGGCGCTACGGGTGTGGTTACAGGAACGAGTACACTAATGGATCACATTAATAGCCTTTCTAACCTCCAAAACGCTGTAGCCTATAGTTTGCCTCCTTAGCTCGACTGGATGGGAACCAGACGAGATCTCATAATACTGTGCAAAGGCCTGTGCAAGGTCTCATAACACCTGTGCAATGCATACACTCCCTGACCAAGGGCTGAAGCGGCTAGCAGACCAGCAACCCCGCTTACGTCTCGACAAAGCAAGCTCACATCCGCATCCCGGACCACAGTTTGTCAAGCTCTGGCCTATTCAGCAACGGTTCTTACCAGCCAAAAATCCCTAAGAGAAGTTGTAAGTTGGCAAATGAAAAATATTGAGTTGTAAATGTTGTGTGTATAGAAAGAATGTGTTGTGTGAAGTGTGTGTTGTCAGTAGTGTGTATGTTAGACTGAGGTGCAGCGAGAGATGTAAAAATTTTAATATAGGCCTATTCTTTTAATATTTTTACCTTTGGTGCTTGTTCCCAACAGTAAAGCTAAAATTAACTATGTATGACTTCTTCTGAAGTTCAGAAAAAGAATTTTATTGCATCTAGTTTGGATCGAGGTTACTTAATCTTAAAAGTTTAAGCTCTTAAACTTTATTGCTTCTGTTTTAAGATTTATATTTTTGGTAAATGCTAGAAAATTCTATGTTGTTTTACTGACTATTAAATTGTAAATATTAATTTTTCTGTACCTATGCACATTATTGATTTCTCAACAGAAAGTATCTTCTTACAGGTGGCGGAACACAGATACGACAGCATATTCTGTGATATAAAAATCTGCCTTTAGAACTATAAATTAGTTTCTTTCAAAGGAAACGAGATCGATACATACGTCTGGAGTTAAAAGGTATTTCTGATACCTTTTAGCGACTGTACGTAACCTTTTTAACTCGTTTTTTGTTTTCTTCTATAAGATACGGTTATTCCTTTGCGGCAAGTAAATGAACATAGTTAAACAAAATAACTAAAACACGTGTAAAAAGCTACATGCAATAGGAAGGTAATATATTACTTATTTCATGTTCATGTACATTTTGCATTTATGTAGTATTGTTTTTTTCCAAGAAGCCCGTGGTATTTTTTCTGTAGAAGACAGACAGAAAAATGCCATTAGATTTTCCATTTGGACTAGTCCTTGTTCGATATTAGTGAAATAATAATCTTCAGCCTCCGTCGGGAGCTGAAGATGTTGTAAGACGAAAACGTTTCCGCCAAGTGTAAGTTAACAATTTAACAAACTTAGTTAACAAAAAGTCTGGTCGCAAGTAATATCAAAGTGTAATAAGAATGTATTTAGTTATATTGAAATCCACAGGGAAAGATTTACTATAACATTTACTTAATAAATGATTAAAGAATTAACAGTTCGGCAATTAAAAGTGTTTTTAGTTCCTTAAAGTTAATAGATCAAAGAACAAGGACTCTGTTTACGAAGCTGTTTAACTTATTGCAAGTTCTTCCGTCGCTGACTGCAAACTAAGCCTACACTAGAATAATTCATTTTGTAAATTCTATATCCATTTAGCCTATGAAATGATTGCACTAACAGCAAAACCAGTTCAAATAATATCTCGAGAATTCCACTAATAAAAGTTTATACTTCATGTGATACTCCGACCTAACTTCCACAACCGCTTTAAGTGTAAGCGCCCAACAGTCGAAACTAATTTAACCGAGTAGGAACTACGTCTTTAAGCCTAAAATTATGCTTAACGAGTTTTAGAACCAGTTCGGGAGTTATCCTTGTGCTCTCAGCAGTATTTTTCATTTAAAACTTGGATCAAGTCACTTGAAATGACTTATAATTTTAGCAATCGTCCTTTCAAATCATGATGGTATAGTGTAGTACAAATACAAACATGATATCAATTGTCTTGTAAGAACCGTTTCCCTTCTTCTAAAGTTTACACGAACATCTGTCTCCATGAGACAAAAAGGAAGATTACACTAATCCAGATTTTCCCTAGGCTCCGCTTTACCGTCTATTTGAGACAAGCCTCTTTTACGCGTTATACAACAGTTTTTGTTTAATTATCCCATTTTATTAATGTCACTTATTGTGAAATCTCGTCCTCAGTTAATTTATTAAATCTTGATTTTTGAAAAATCCTTTCAGTGATGCTGCCTGAATTGTTCCTTTATCTCAACAACAAAAAAGTGTCTTTGCTATACTTTCATTTTCTTAATTTGTTATTAAAACTATGTTATTGTGTTCTTCTAATCCATTATCAGAAGATAATTATGTCTTTGAATTGTACCTTTATATCAAATATGAAACGTGGTTTTGCTATACTTTCATTTTCCTAATTGTTTATTAAAAGTATGTCATTGTGTTCTTCTAGTCCATTAACAGGGGATAATTATGTCTTTGAATTGTAACTTTATATCAAATATGAAAAGTGGTTTTGCTATACTTTCATTTTCCTAGGAAAACGCAAGGAAAAAATTATTCCTATATAATAGATTCATTTATTGTATTTCTTTATATATTGTGTTTTAGATAACACATTATTTTCGAAAGTACAGTATTTGGTGAGAAGACGAATAAAATTATCTGTGCGCGCGCGTGTGTGTGTAAGGAATGTGTAAGTCATATATTTATACATTAAATAAGCATAAAAACAACATTCCTTTACTTGCACAGTGTTTCAATAATATGAGGTTTACCATTTTTATACTAAGTGTGTGTGTATGTGTGTGTGTGTGTGTGTGTGTGTGTGTGTGTGTGTGTGTATGTGTTTGTGTTAATGTGTGTGTGTGTGTGTGTATGAGTGTGTCTGTATGTGTGTTTGTGTGTGTAGGCGCGCGCGCGCGCGTGTGGGTGTGTGTGTATGTGTGTGTGTATATGTTTTGTGTGTGTGTGTGTGTGTGTGTGTTTGTGTTTGTGTGTGTATGTGTGTGTGTATATGTTTTGTGTGTGTGTGTGTTTGTGTGTGTGTGTGTGTGTGTGTGTGTGTGTGTGTGTGTGTGTGTGTGTGTGTGTGTGTGTGTGTGTGTGTGTGTGTGTGAGTGTGTGTATGTGTGTGTGTGTGCATGCATGCGTTTGTGCATTCGTTAGTGTGTGTGTGTGTGTGTGTGTGTGTAAGTGTGTGTGCATGCATGCGTATGTTCATTCGTTAGTGTGTGTGCGTGTGTTTGTGTGTGTAGGCGCGTGCATGCGTGTGTGTGTGTCACATGGGGATCATATCTTACATTCAGAGTACTAAAATAATATTTAGCCTCTTTTTATTGAAATCTTTAGAACGTAAGTCTTACATTTTACAATGTAAGAGTTAAAAGAACGAAAAGTTCCCTAAACCGAAAAACTGTTTTGGAAGGTAAACGTGTTTTCGTGTTTATTTTAGTTACTATGTCTCCAGAGTTGTGTGTTTGACTGCGCGGATGTTGAACAGTTCCCTCTTGCTAATAAAGAAGAACGACAGCAGTTACTTATAACGAACATCCTTCCATTAAAAGCATACTGTCCTTAGCAAATCGTTTTAACCATAAACTGACTTTTTTTGTATCTATCAAATAATTACAAATTTAGATCACTTTTTAATTGACAAAAACAATGGCGCTAAGAGAAAAAATATATGCGATCACGTTTTTCTATTTTCTTCCCGACCGTGCGGTAAAAGGTGAAATATTAGTTATAAAAATGTTAACATTAGTTTAGTTTTTACAGTTGTTCACTTAATGTCATCGACAAATTGCGCCACATTGTCATCGACAAGTCAGTTGTACCGAAGTCAATATTTTATCTCTTTTTAATGTTACAGTTGTTAGGTTTTTCTGATCAGTTTTCATCGTTGGAGAATGTTTGCCTAATTGTTTTCTTGTTACTTGACAAAGCATATAAAATTATGATAAATCTTTTTTGAAGTTAAAGATCACAAAGTAAAAATAATAAAAATTCATATAAAACTGTTCTATGAAACATATTGAATAAAACTGTCTTCTCTTTACTCTGCTGAAAATCAATAAATAACACAAAGAAAAGCAAACACAAGCTAAACAAACAATCGAACTGACTATACAAAGTGGATGCAAGTATTTCTAGAGTTATTTTTAACTCTAACAAAATGCTGCTATTAAAATGTCTATACACTAACTAAGAAAGAAAATCATTGGGTATAAAAAAATTATAAACAACTTAGAAACTCATGTCTGTTACCCAGGACTAAAATTTCTTGCGACTTAAAATCAACGCTTTGAGAGTTGAGACATATTTTACTTTTCATAGTGTTTGTTTTTTTAAATGTCAGAGAAATTTTGGTTGATAGAAATCTTTTTCATATAAAATATATTATGCACTTCCTATAATGCTTTTAGTTTTAGTGATGGCAAATGTCAACGTTCACGGACGGGAAGCAGAAATTATTATTTTATTCTTTTCGAAAACCCACTCGAATTAAAAATCTGTTTTAAAATATTATTATTTAATTTCATATTATTCTTTCCTCAATTTATGGTTTATTTGTGTATTTTCATTGACGTCAGCTGGCTGTAACAAGTTTCAGCTCGAAAGACGGCGAACTATCGATTATAAGATTTAATGTTAATTATTCAATATTATATACTTTAATATTACGATCAAGTCGTAATTTTGTCCCATTATTGTGTTGCCATCGACAATACGTACAAATGCTAGATTGAAAACTCCTAATTTAAGGGGAAATTGAGCATATTGAGTTTTTAATGTTGAACGAAACATCTGTCCACACACCCTTTACGATTTATAAAAGTATTTTGAATGGAATCCGCCACGACAATAGATCTTAAACAACATAGATTTTTTCAACGTCTTACCCTCATCATATGCAGTTCAACAATATGTAATATTACTATTATAAAAAGAATTATATATATATATATATATATATTTATATATATACACATATATATATATATATATATATATATATATATTTATTTATATATATATATATATATACATATATATATATATATATATATATATATATATATATATATATATATATACATATATATATATATATATATATATATATATATATATATATATATATGAAATACGTTTTCTTGTTTAATAATTTAAAACAACACAGGTTATTCAAATACAAGAATATTTATTATTTTATATCCTTAAAGCTTTTCGTTGGCAAACAGTACCAACATCATCAGGAATGAAAATTACAATAATGTAAGCTATAGGCCTAAAACATATGTTTATTTAGAAATAGAAAATAATAAATATTCTTGTATTTGAATAACCTGTGTTGTTTTAAAATATATATATATATATATAAAGAACAAAAGTCAAAATACAAATACAAGAATTATATTTGTGTATTTGTACACAAATTGTGATTCCCGTCCGTGAATTATATAAATATAATTCTTGTATTTGTATTTTGACTCTTGTTCTTTATTAATACACAAGAAAACATATTGCGATATATATATATATATATATATATATATATATATATATATATATATATATATAGTGAGAGAGAGAGAAACGCACTATTAAAATAGAAGATATTTGGACATACTTTTATATATAAACCATATTTATGTGTTTTTAAAGAGAAGAGCTATATAACATATAACCGCGTTATGGTCTATTAACGCCTGGTAAGAATGCGGGAGGAATATTTTGCATCTCGGATTTTACTAAGCTAGAGACATTAATCCTCCTTGAGTGAGATAAGGGACTATAATGGCTCGCGTGGGAAGGGTATTTTCCTCAACTAGACTTAAACTGGGCCATTTTCATATGTCTACCCGCTTCAGCATGAAGCACATTTTATTTACCACACATAAAACACAGGGTGCACAGTCTATACGTGATGTAAGAGGCATAACCATTTCCTTATAACTGCTGAAATATTTCACTGTAGCGTTGTATGGCGAGTGATTACCACACTGTACGCCGTGTCGTACGATAACTGCACAACGAGTACTATGGTTTTTATAATATTAAAATCGTATGTAAATGGTCAAGTTATGTACAGAAATCACATTAATATTATTTAAACAATCTAAGTATATTTTACTGCTGATTCCAAGCGAGTAGAAAATTTTTTTGAATAGGGAAGTTTGAAAATTATAAGAAATTTTAAATTAAAACAGTTGAAAGTTTGTGATAAAAAAGGAATTACTGTTAAGGGACTTCGATAGGTAGAGTTGAAAAGACGCCCTTTACCCTGGTTCAACTCTATTTGGAATATCTAGGAAAAATACTGTTGTGACAAAAAAGAAGAGTGAGTACTCGTTAGAACGTACATAAGAAATATACAGTACAGGGTGGATCGTAAAATAACCTGTATGTGATACACTCTTTAATGTATATAGAAGTGAGCTCTCACCTATACTCTTCAAGTAAGCTATCATATCTTATAGATCCATGTCCCTAACGAGAGGTCTTTATGACCTCTTATCTCACCACACCCTTGCTCTACGCCAATGTGTACCGAGTAGAATTATATTGTATCTCAACCAAATTTTTCAGAAATCTATATTTCAGTAATCTTATAACGTTCTGCACCCTCCAGTATCAAAGACGTTTCATATACATTTAAGCCAAAATCCTCCCCACATAGGTTTGTTCTATACATCCTGGAATCTTACCACAACCTATACATCATTCACATCGTATAAACCCTCCCCGAATCCTATATATTATCCCTAAAGTCTTATTTATCGTACCCTTATCTTATACATCCTACCCACATCCCATACATATTCCATAGATTCTCTCACATCCTATACATCCTCCCCATATCTTACATATCCTCCCACATCCTAACATCCTACACATTCTCACTACATCCTATATATTCTCCCCAAATCATATATATCATCCGCACGTTCTATACATTTTCCTCACATCCTGTAAATCATCCCCATATTTTATACATCCAATACATTTTCCTAAACATCTTTTATATCCTTCTCACACCCCAGATATTATCCCTACATCCTATGCATCCTCCCTACATACTACATATCCTCCCACATCCTAACACATGCTACACATTCTCGCCAAATCCTATATATTATACCCAAATCATATACATCCTCTCCACATCTTGTAAATCAACCACACATGCTACACATTTCCAAAATATCCTTTAAATCCTTCCCAAAACTGGATACTATTCCCACATCCTATATCTCCTCCCCCTAACTTATACATCCTACCCACAAACTACACATACTCTATAGATCCTATACTACCCGCTACATCTTGTAGGCCTATATCCTTTCCACATCTTATATATCCTACCTACATCCCATACATCGTCTCCACATTCTATAGATCCTCTTTTATCCTAACACATCCTACACATTCTTGTCACATCTTATATATTCTCCCTACATCATATATATATATATATATATATATATATATATATATATATATATATATATTAAATATGGTGATATGTTTTCTTGTATATATAGTAATAAATTTAAAATATTTCAAAAACAAGAATACTTTTAATGAATATATTTATTCAAAGCTTTTCGCCGATTAAATAGTATTAGTATCTTCAGGAAAAAAAATTATCTAATAAAATACTTTTACAAAATTACATCATATGTACTACCTTTTTTAAGCGTTTAAATGTTCTTTGTGTCTTTCTTTTAATTTCTTTTTTGTTTGTCCTACATATAATTTATTACAAGTTTGACATTTTATATTATATACTCCATTTCTTTCGGGCATATTATTTTGATTTTTGTTATTGTTTATTAAATTTTTAATTTTATTATCGGTTTTATATGTAATTTGTAAATTTGTTTCTTTAAATAATCTTGTAATTTTATTTATTTCGTTACCAGTGAATGTAAAAGTTGTCCAAATATTTTCTCTCTTATTAGGTACAAAATTATTTTCGAGTTTCTGTTTTCTTATTATATTATTATTTAATTTATCTATAGTTTTTCTTTTATATCCATTTTCTAAACCAATTTGATATATTATATTTTTCTCTTTTATTTGATCATTTAAGTTCATTGGTATTTTGTGCATTCTATGTAGTAAATTATAAAGCGCTGCCATTTTTTGGTTCTATGAATGGTTTGAATAATTAGTTATTATTTTATTTGTCTGCGTTGGTTTTCTATATATATTATATTCAAATGATTCTTTATTTCTAGTAATTGTAATATCTAAATAATTTAGTTTATTTTTTTATTCAAATTCATGAGTAAATTTTATATTTTCGTGTATATTATTTATACATTTTAATATTTTGTCAATATTTGAACCATTATTATTTGATATGTATAATCCATCATCTACATATCTAAACCAGTGTCTATTTTGATCATATGTTTTAATAATCGTATCTATATCAATGTCCATATTTTGTAAACATATTTCCGATAATATGCTGGACATTGGAGAGCCCATTGTTAATCCATCCTTTTGTTTATAAATTTTATTATTATATAAAAAATCATTTTGATTTAATATGATTTTTAATGTATTTGTTATTTCTTGTGTTAATGTGTTATCTTTTTCAAATGTATCTATATTATTTTGTATTATTTCAAGTGTTTTCATTATATCCTTTAAATCCTTCCCACAAACTGGATACTATTCCCACATCCTATATCTCCTCCCCCTAACATATACGTCCTACCCACAAACTACACATACTCTATATTCTATACTACCCGCTACATCCTGTATATATTATTTATATATATATATATATATATATATATCGCAATATGTAATTCAGTTATAACTCTTATATTTTTATTTTGACTTAGTTATATATATATATATATATATATATATATATATATATATCATCCCTTCATTCTATACATCCTCTCCACATTCTGTAAATCATCCCTACATCCTATATATCCTCCTAAGATCTTATACATCTCACCCCTATCCATGCATCCTCTCTACATCCTACACATCCTCCCACATCTTACACAATCTCACCATATGCTATATATTCTCCCCACAACATACATATCATCTTATACATCCTTTAAATCATCCTCACACTCTTTACATCCTATACAATTCTCCCCACGTCCTTTGTATCCTTTAGGATATATCCTCTCCTTATATATATTCTATATATCATACCGTCTTCCTATACATCCTAACCACATCATTTACGTCTTCTGTAGATCATATACATACCCCCAACATCCTATATAGCGTATATTACCGACATCCTATAGATCCTTCACATAGATCCTACACATACCCCCTACATACCATATATCCTCTCAACTTCTTATATATCCTAACCACATCATTTACGTCTTCTAAAGATCCTATACATACCCCTAACACCCTTTATACATTAACGACATCCTATACATCCTCTATAGACCCTATATATACCCCCTACATAATATATATACTCCTAACATCTTATACATACTTTACATCTTCTATAGATCCTATACATATCCCCTACAACCTACATATTCTAACAACAATTTATTTATCCTACCCACATACTATGCATACTCCCCACATCCTATATATTTCCTCCCATGCTGTAATACATCCTAGATATTCTCCCCACATCCTATATATCCTCCCTACTTCTTACATACCCTACCCACATCCTATATATCATTTGTTTATTCTATTCATACCCCCTATATCATATATATCCTACCCTCTTCTTATACATTCTAGCCACATCTTATACATCCTTCATAGATCCTATACATTTTTCCTACATTCTCTACAATCTCCCCACATATTATATATTCTCCCCACATCTTATGTATCTTCCCCATATCTAATTCATCCTCTCACTAGTTGACAACAAGATCTATAGCAATTTCCGTCTTAAAATGCAAAACATTTACAGACTAATGGCTGTTACCACGAGAGCCGCCTCCCATTTCTCATACCAGGTGATATCATACACGTACCTACAGAACAGTTCATCTAAAATTCAAATCCATATTTCTGATGTTAAATTAGACCTCTGCATAAGGTCTCCCATCCGCAAGCTGCGTAACAGCTATACTACACACCCAAGCTATGGTTATCAAACGTTCCCACGTAATATGGCCCTGCTTATATTTCACCCACTCTTCCAATGCTTATTTCTGCAAGATATATTACAGTGAACCCTAACCTATCTTTTTATTAAGTATTATCGATAAAAAAATGCCAGTTTTAGAAACGTTCAAAGTCTTACCGACATTGAATACTTTTAAAATTTATTATTATGTTGGTTACAAATATTATATAAATATATAATATAATATTAGAATACACTTTTACATACTTTTTTTAAAAGTATAGCGCATATTTTTGTATTTTTCTTAAGGAAAATATTTAATATAATATATTATGTATAAACACATTATGGTCTATTATAGCCTGGAAATAGTGGGGAATATATTGCATCTTAGGTTACGATAAGCTAGAATCATTAATCCTGGCTCCACACATGTGAGATATGATCATCTAATGCTTCACACCGAGGGCGGTATATAGTCCTGTCTCTATTTCACTCGTGTGTCTGCATGGAGTGTTCCAATAGGCAACACTAATATCCTAAGGTCTTGTCTAAGGTTGAAATTACAATATGCAACACCTACAATACATTAATCATGATCTTCCAATATCTTATTCCATTACCTTCTACCGTTTTCCATTGTGTACGTGTATGTGTGGGGGTGTGTGTTTTACACAAGAAAAGACCGAAGTATTCCGAGACACTTTTTATAGTCAAGAATAAAACCAGAGGTTTAAATATATTTATTATATTTGCTAATATATTTTTTGTAGAAATGAAATATTTCTACAACAAAAATCTTGTATGAATAAGATTTTGGTAAATCGTATTTGATTTTTAAAAATGAAGGAAACATAATTTTCTTTTTATTCCAAGCGATTACAACTCTAAACAAAAGGTATGTATAAAAGCACAAACATTTCAATAAAAAAATCTAGTAAGTAACCAATGGCGTACGAAATAAGCTTAATAGAAAACGCATGAACATTCTGAGTATGCTACCATTTTCTGTAGAAAGTGAAAGTGCCTTTAGCTTTTACGGCTCTCAAAACATTTAGCAGATTACGCTAAACATAATATCTTCTTAACGTAATATTTTTCTTAAAAAATGGAGTGGAAATTTTTCTACTAAATAAATAACTCTAAAACGGAAGTAATGTGATTTCGCGAAAAGCGGATTGACTCCCCTGCCCCTCGCCTCGTAGTGCCACCACGTAATGTCAAGATTTTTCCCTATTCCCATCGCTATATGGGGAGCATTATGCCCCTCTCCCTAATCCTCCATAAAGCCTTATCTTTCTCCTTAAAAGAAGGTGTAACGAGTAGATACATTATGATATCCCAGAAAGAGATTAGGTATAATTCAGATTCACAACCCTCCGCACGTGACAATATGATCTCCTATATCCTCCATCAGGGGATCTATATTCCTACCTTAATCTCTCCTAGGTTTCCTTATCTTTCGTTCATTGGCTGATTGTCTAAAAGCTACAACGAAAATAATGATAAATCTTGAAAATCATTAAAGATAATGTTGTTTTATATTTTTCGACTATTTTTATGGTCTTGCCGTTTATTAGATGGCATTTCCAATACAAAACAATTATTTAATGTATTTTGAAAGAAAATTTTTAAAAGTGTGAGGAAAACACTTTACAGAATATTTATTTGTTCTTATAATTATTTTGCAGTAAAGGATACAAGCCTACTTATGACTACGATCGAGATTAGCATACATCAAGTATCGACTTTGTTTTTGAGACGCAATACTTTCCTCCATTTTGAATAAATATAGCTTACTTCAGTTACACAAATATATTCACAATTATTCCTGTCGAGAGCTGAGCCGGGGTCGGAGTTCTAGCTTGCGGGCCCAGAACCAAAGCTTTGGTCTGCGGTTGTACCCCCTCCCCTTCAGTAACCCCTATAATCATTACTGTTTACCGTAGTTACTTAATTATTTTACTTTTAATTTTGATTATTCTTTATTTTCAAAATATAAGCTTACATGACGTACAAGAACACGTATATCGGTAAATAGTTTCTACAGTTTACTTAATCACTTCCTTACCTGTTTTTATTCAACAAATAAAGGATTAATTTGTCGTATAAAGAATAAAAAAAAGGATAAAGATGTAATCACGGAATATTTGTACAATCACATATCTACTTGTTCCTACACGTTTCTTAGGAAAAAATAGCATAAATATACAATATATAACATGAATTTTTTTAAATATATAGATAAACTGCTACATAGGTGACGTCGATAATTTAAGGTTAATTTAGACGCGGAAAAATAGTTAACTGTACGAAAAAAAATAAACGAAAAAGGTCGCTCGACCTTTTCGATTTATGAAATTGCTTTAAAATCAAATTTTTCTCTGGAACTATTACATTAATCCTATTATGAATATTTATATAATATCGTAGGTGTATCATTAATTAATTCAGGTAAAATACAATCTATAATTGGAACTCATACGAAGAGATTAGTGAAAGTGATAGTTCAAAGAGGGAAACAATAAAGAAGCTCGGACAGCTGAATGTAGAGAAAGAGTGATATTTGCTATTTTTAACTAATATTTTTATTTAATGTCGTTGTTAATTCAACGAAACGTTGATTGTTTAAAAAAAAATTGTCTGTGACCATTAGCCTATAAAAAAGAAGATTGCTATTTTATGATATCATCGCTCGAGCTTCGCTGCTATTTTTCTCTTCATGTCTGATATCCCATCAAATTCGGGTCTTGCCCACAAACCTGTACCTCTAAGAACTTTTTTGTAGCTTGCCTTCTGGGGCAAAGTAGGGGACTTGTAGGGATTTTGTACCTTGTCAACCCCTCTCAATAGGTCTGTATACAATCTTTTTCATATTATTTCAATAATATTAAATTTGGAATAATCGCTATAAACTAAACACATAATCTTATTGGTTTCAATTATTAAGTTATTTATTGTTTTTGTTTCTTAATCTATTTTCAAAGAGAAATTTTATTATATCGTTCATAAAATTATATATTATTATATTGCATTTATTTTATTATGAATAATTTAAAATCATACTAGAAATTAAACGCTTTTTGTTAAAGAAAACACCACACCATTTATGAGGGAGAGAAAATAGATTTAATTTTCTTCAACTAAAGTGTGATTTACCTTCTAAAGTCCTTGCTCCAGCATGCGTAGATGACAGGGTTCATGCCCGAGTTAATCCAGCCCAACCAGGTAACCACAGCCGACACCAACTCTTCTTCCCAGATGCACCGGATACAGAACCCGGTTAGCAGGTTCACCACGAAGAACGGTAACCAACACACTATAAACACCCCCATCACAATGCCAAGCGTTTTGGCGGCCTTCTTCTCCTTGGCGAATTTAGACAGCTTCCTGCTAAGCGAAAAATTTTTTCCCAACTGTTTACTGTGCAACATCCGCGACGACGACTGTCTCGACAGACCGTTGTGCGGTGTCAGGGGTCCGTCCAGTTCCGCAGCTTCTTCGGACGTCGAGTTGGTCGTGTTGTGGTAGAGATGGCGACCTTCCGAAGCGCCGCCGCCTCTGTGGATGCGTAACGTCAGCTCCATTTCACCGGATGCCATGATCACCTGCTTTGTGCCCAGTTTCAGAGATCTTGTCTGTATCACAGCCGCCCGGTATATCTTGTAATATGTAAACACCATAACGAACAAAGGTAAATAGAAGGAAATTGTAGAAGAGAATATCAAATAACCTAAGCTATCGGTGAAAGGACACTTGTAAGGGGGCAGGTCCTCCTTCCTGACTGCTCGCCACCAGACGATCGCCGGAAACGAAATCGCTCCCGAACACACCCATACGCCAGCAATCATAAAACAAGCTTTCGTAATATTCATTTTTGCAGGGTATGTAAACGGATCTGTAATCGCCCAGTATCTGTCCAAAGATATAACGCACAGATTCAATATCGACGCCGTACTGAATAGCACGTCCAACGACCTCCACACGTCGCACCAGTTTATGCCGAAGAACCAGGTATGGTGGAGTACTTCGTACATGGCGCTGAAAGGCATGACGACCAGCCCCACCAAGCAGTCGGCCAGCGCGAGCGACGTGATGAAGCAGTTTGTGGCGGTGTGGAGGTAACGTTCCCTAATCACGGCCACTATCACGAGCGTGTTTCCAAAAACTGTCGCTAAAGAGAAGACGAGGAGAACCGCTGCCAGGAACGCACGTTCCTGCACCATGGACAACCACAAGTCCCATTCCGTGTTCGTTTCGTTCACGGTCCAATTACCATAATCTAACGAACTGTTCATCACTCTTCGCTTTCCTCTCACCACAGGCGAATCAATTTATCGTTAAATTAGAAACTTTTTAGGTTAAAAACTTTTTCAAAAACTCAGTAATTAATGTTTTGATTTTTAAAGTCATTGTCACTTTAAAAAATTGTTTTAAGGATCTTTAAAACTTTAAAAAAGATATTTTTGCAAACTCAACTTTAAATTAATTTTTTATTTAATACAAATTAGTTACTAAATTTTAAATTTATTAACAGCTTTAAATTGTAAAAACACGTTTTTCTACTACTTATAATCTCGATATTTACTTTAAACATGTTTACTTTAGAGTTTGTACACTATAATTCACATAACGCTAAATTAGTTCTATGTAATACAAAATTCTTTTTGCTCTATAACTTTGACACCAAAGCAAAAAGTCATTTAGAATACAAACTTTACCGTTATTAATTCAATATATTTCAAATTAAAATTCCAGAAGTTACTTTTTTTATTACAGAAAAATATATTCATAAAAATCTAACCGTACCTTGCTTTCATTTATATAAAATATAAACTCTCTATTATACAAACAAACCATCGGTTTTGGTTGCACAATTGTTCTTCTTTTTTACAAAGACAATCGACCTGTATTTGACGCGTCTCCTACGAAACATTCTGCGTGTACAGACGCTGTAAGTTACCCGACAGTTATCGCTTAGACACTGAAAGCTGTGGAGTCGCTCAGTGACGGCGGCGCACGCGTCCTCAGCTGCTCAAGCGCTCACTGTGTTATGTCAATAGTACACATTGTTGGAGGGCTGAACAAATATTTTATTGATTAACCTAAGCCGTACCAAAAATTTGTTTTTTTTACTTAATCCTGTTATTTAATTTCACATTTGTGTATAAACAAAAGGGTATTCTCCAAATTTCCATCTGTCTTAATGTGACAGCAACGAATTCAACAGATCTCTAAGTGTTTATTCCTGTAAACTACCAACAGTAAATTAATGTATGTATTATATATACTTCACAAACTTGTAAAATAAACATTGATTTTTTTTTAGAAATAACATTTATAAAGTCTACTTCAAAGCCGAACCTGAAGGCACAAGTGATGATTGGAATTCACCATCTTTATTGATTCCAATGATCTGTTCGTGTCTATTATAAAACTAATTTGTTTAAAGCTGTATTTATGCTTTTCGATCAAAAAAGAAATTGTTAAACAGTAAATTAAATATTTCTGTAAATGTTTTAAAACTCGTAAATACCCTTACACTAGGAGGACCCCTAAACTGGCTTCACTGTATAATTCCATTAATAAACACAGTAACTCGAAAACAAAAACAATATAAGTAGCTAAATAATATACTTAATTTAACATCGTGGTCCCTCTCTTGACATTTAGAAGTTATACTAGCTTTATTTATTTCTATGTGGTTTTTGGTGTTGTGCTAGTCCTAGGAAAAACTCAGATATAAAAATGATAATAGCCCTGCAACTGCACTTTTAAATAATTAAAATATACACATCTCAACACACTAAAACAGTATGAAATTTACAAACATACAAAAACACAAAACACAAACATATTAAATGAACAGACTCAATACAGATCGCATACACCCTTTGTCACAAACGAATACCTGTCTTTAAAACTGTCACCGCTTAACACAACAACGACTCCAAGCGGAACATTTAGACACGAGCGATTGAAAACGTTATGTCTCAGTACGTTTTTACGAGTGTACAAAAAATTAAAGTTCGGATAGTCGTAAACTAATGTAAATAATTAGGTTCCAAAGAGCGTAATGGACTAGAATTTTCAAGATTATAATATACTCATTATTTAGTATATCTTATTAAACTCTATTTAATAATATAATTTTTTTTATACAATAATATTGTGGAGAAAAGACAAGGATAGATCTGCCTACCTCGATCCATATAGTGTTCAAACCAGCAGTAAGCCTAGACCTCTCGTTATTACATTAGGTACTTATTTTTAGAGAGTCGGCTTGAGGGGCTGAAGAAGGAAAAAACACACTGAAATTCTTTAGCCCTACCGGGGATCGAACTCGGGATCTTTTAGTAGTCAATGTGTTTTACTCACTAGATCAATCATTTACCTAATAAATTATAGAAACATTTCGTTTGTATGGTTTTAGCGAACAATCAAATAACTAAAACAAATGAAACACATAAACAAAACTCACAAATTAATCATTTATTGACTAATAAGCGTTTCAATGACAAAGTCATCAACATCAGTGAGTGTTGCTACTACAATCTTTAACTTACAACTAAGGTGAAAGTCAGGTTACACTTCTATATTTATACAGTGAGCTTTGTCACGCCCACCTGTCAAACAACAGTTATTAACAATACTGTCAAACATGATAAATCAAATAGAAATTTTATACCTAACTCATTAATTACAATAAAATCCCTAACCATAGATAATTATTATTTCAGTATTATTATTATTATTTCAAGATTTTAACCAAATATTTACAATCAAATTTTCTTGTGTTATAATAATTAGATTAATATAGAATTTCGAATAGGGCTTGACTCTTTACTTACAATATTATTTTTATTCCTATTAATTTACAAAGTTCTCCATAACATTTAACTTTCACTACATTTAACAACGTTTTTTAACAGGGTTGTATCGTCTACTTTAAATTCGTCCTTTCCCTCTAAACAATAATTCGCCGTCGCAGATTTTTCTGCTCTGATATATTGTCCGTTATGACTCATTGAATGAGTCAAAAAATGAATAATTTGTGAGTTTTGACTTTAATTTGTTTCAACATGACCTCACAAGCTACGGTCAAAAAATATTTGTAATCAAATAACCAATCACTAATCATCGTTTCAGGAAAAGGAAGACCAAAAGGTAAAAGGTAAGACCAAGGAAAGTAAATAATGATCCTCTGGTATTAAAAAATAGGCGAAAACAATGGCATCGTATAAGGAGGAAGGCATACTTGAAGTAGACCCCTCTTTACAGGGTTGAAGACTTCTGTAGCTATTTGCTACAATCAAAGTAAATGTAACACAGCCGTTTTGTATGACCATTAGTAAATTTCTTCTTCTTTTTTTATGTATTTTATCCAAAAAAAACGGAAATAAAAACTACACAACACTGCTATTTAGTAATAAACTGTGGTGATTCTTCTGTAATTTAACGCTACAGAACGCTCGGCCATCGTCTCGTACTGTATGGATATGTGAGATGGATAAGATGAAATTTATAGAGGATTATGGGGGTACCGTTAATCCCCTTTGATGCTGGGAGAGTTACGGCCATCGGATTCATTAGGCCAATCAATCAAGGATTTACTTTCAAAGTAATTCCGGGAGATGATTCTTTTCCGCAAGAAAGACACGCTTTTCCCCCAAATTTCCTTCCGGAGCATTTTACCCCTTGAATACAAGCGATTTGGAAGTTTAATGATTCAACCTTCCATAGTAAAATACACACGACACGTTTTTGTAATGTTTTTCACATATTTTTTAATAGTTTATTAATTTGTTTTCAAAATTATTTCACTATTTTTAAATCAAAGAAACAACTACAAATACAATTTTAATTGCTTCAACACTCAGGTTTAACTCTTTAAATTTGTTTTAAGGAATTTAAACAATTGTCCGAAGAAATATTGTAGCTGACTTTTGAAATAATTTTTTAAGTGAATATAAGGTTAAATTAGTACTTTGAAGCAGACTTTTTTAAAATGAAAAACAATTACAAATTCAGATAAGGTTTTGTTTTCTCTAAACATAGTTTTTAATTTGGAACATTTCGGAACAATTTATTTTTTAAAGAGATTCGACACAAAAATTAATTTCTGGTTTATTTGACAATATTACATTTAATGAATCAAGAGAAGTTGTATACCGATTAAATTCCTGATGGTGCTGGAACGATCAACTAATGGTGCTGATTAATTCCTTTTCGTATGAAAAGCTTGGAATAATAAAAATTAATAAATAACTTGTATTTGTATATCCTTATTTTGATTACTATACAATAAATCTAATTTCATAATACACACAGACAAAGACACACACACACACACACACACACACACACACACACACACACACACACACACACACACACACACACACACACACACACACACACACACACACACACACACACACACACACACACACACACACACATACACATACACACACACACACACACACACACACACACACACACACACACATACACATACACACACACACATACACACACACACACACAGATACACATACACACGCGCGCGCGAGCGCGCGTGATCACACACACACACACACGTATATATATAAACTTATTTATTTATTTATATTTATATATGTATGAATCCTGAAGAAAAAAGTCGGAAATTTTGAAAAAAAGCGTTTCTATATTAAAAAAAATATTTTTCTGAGAAATACTTTTGGAAATTAAAAGACTTAATTTCTGAGATAAATATGTAACTTCCATTTTACAACATTAAGTTTGATTATATAACTTCCTGATATCTTGTTTGCATTTTTAGTTCTCCAAAATACTGCAAAGTAATAAAATATTTTACCTATTTTTACTAAGACAAAATATTACCACCTTGACAATTATAATATTCCCACAAACAATACATTTATTTCTATTAATGCGTTTATCGTATTACTCACAAAGATAACCGACTTCGATTGAAAAGGTTTTGTCTTACTTAGTTTTTCTTAAATTATATGTTTGACAATTATTAAGCTATTGAATTTATCAAGTTCAAACCTAACTCTAGTTTTCTATAAACAAGATGTAGTTAAAGTGTTACTGATATTTCAAAAAAGATATCGTGACACACTAAATCCGCTATTTCTCTGCTGTATTACATCTTATACAAAATTATGTTGATCAAATCAGCGTAATAGTCGAAATGAAGGGTTTTGACACAGATTTCGTGCGATTTTTGTCACTATCAATTTATGAATGTGCATTTTTTTTTTTATACGAGTTCAAATTTTATAAGACGAATATTAAAAAATATATGAAAACCTAATAATAAACCAATAATATATGTAATAGTTATGATGCTATAAACTATTATTTTTTTATAATTGCTATTATTATTATTATTATTATTATTATTATTATTATTATTATTATTATTATTATTATTATTATTATTATTATTATTATTATTATTATTATTATTATTTTTAACTCCGCTACGCCGGTCCCAAGCCCGGGGCCTCATCTTACGATGAGGAAGGAGGAGGGATAGAGGAGTAACACCTCTCTAAAAAACCTTGGTTTAGCTGGCCCGGCTGATAGTACCTCGTGAGGGCTCCTTGTACAGGGTTACAGTACTAGGGGAAGGCACCCCGAAAACAAACCAAAGATGGAAGTTGTAGATGAAACCAAACCTACGGTGCAGGGGGTCGGATCCCCAGTACCGGCGACCGTCGGGAGTGAGCAAGCAGGCTCCGGGTCGTCGTCAGCCAGCGCCTGCAAGAAACATACCTCGGGGATGGAACACTTGGTCCCCGTGGATGAAAATGTGACAAGTAGGGGGGAAAGAGATCCTTTCTCTAGGAGCTCCAGGGTTCAGAGGACACCACCGTCAGCTCCCAAACCACCTGAAATTAGGAGAAGCGACCCAAAGATTGGCAGGAAAAAAAGTGATGCCTCTCCATTGGTTACGCAAGGGAGAAAAAATGGAAGTGCGGGAACTGGAACACCGGGTAACGCAATAGCAGAAAGCTCTCAGCAGATAGCTCCTCAAGAGAAGCAGCTGCAAAAAATTGCCCGAGAGGAAGCAGAGCACTTCAAAAAATGCCGAGCCGTACTAAGCAAAATGAAGGCTGCTATAGGCAGACAAAAAAACGTCAGCATTGACATTAAATCTGGAATTATGGAGCTCGAAGATCTAGTAGACGGGCTAAGCTACTTAAAGAGATCACGGGAGAGGGCTGAATTCTTCCTAAAAGAAGAAGAGGCACAAAATGCTAATTCTCCACACACAGGGGAAGGAAAGAAAAGAGTGGCTTCGAGTCCCCTTCAACAGGGCCTAGGGAAAAAACACAGAGAAGGAGTAAGACAAGAAGATGGCCCCTCGAGAGTAGATGGCACAAGGCCTAAGAACTCTACAGAGTCCACGCCCATCACAAGGGCTACTAATGAGAATCCTTCTTCTCATAAAGAGAATGAGAATGGCGGCCAGTGGACGGTAGTTCAAACCCGCAAACACGTTGCAGCTAGAAGGCAGAATCAGTTGGAACTGGACATGGAATCCAATCTAATGACTCCAGGTCAAATAAGAAGGAAGAAAGTAAGAAATAAACCACGCTCAGAGGCAGTACTTATTAAGCCTGTCAGTGGGAAATCTTTTGCAGATGTTTTACGCGTCTTCCACGACAAGGTAAAGCCTGAGGACTTAAATGCGGGCATAAAATCCATAAGGAAAACGAGAGCAGGGGATGTCCTCTTTGAGATGTCTGGCAGGGCGGAAAATATCGATGAATTCAACAAAACTATAACAGATGCAATTGGGGAAGTAGGGAATATACAACACCTAGTCCCGAAGGTAACAATAGAGATTAGAGACCTAGACTCAATGACAGAAGAGAAGGACGTAAAGGAAGCCCTCGCTCGTAATTTACTAAATAGCAATGACGAACGCAAGATTTACGTAACAGCAGCAAATGATAGAGGGCAGAAGATGGCTATTGTTGTTTTAAGCGAGGCAGAATCAGGCATTCTTTTAATGAATAATAGGATTAAAATTGGCTATGTCAGCTGTAGAATCAGGTTGAAGATTGAGGTAACACGTTGCTGGAAGTGTCTCGGCTATGGGCATAAGACTGGAAAATGCAACGGACCTGATAGGCAAGGTTTATGTTTTAAATGTGGCAACAGCGAACATCAGGTCAAAGACTGTCAGCAGGAACCTTATTGCATGCTGTGCGCGGATATGAATCTGGATGTGGACAAGACAAAACACGTCTCCGGATCTGGGAAATGTATAGTGTTCCGCCAAGCGTTGGAAGCCGAAAAACTAAAAAAGAATGGCTAGACGGATTATCCAAGGAAATCTGGGCAGAAGGAGACTGGCTAATGATCTTCTTTCGCAACTTCGATTGGAACATAAGGCTGACATTATAATAATAAGTGAGCAGTATAAGGACTTGGCATCACCTACGTGGTTTTCGGACAGCTTGGGAACCGCAGCTATTTGGATACCTGAAGGGAATCTTGCCATTGATAGTCATGGCTCTGGTAACGGCTATGTATGGGTTAAAAGCAACAATGTTACATACGTCAGCGTGTACCTAACTCCCAATGAGTCCATCGGAGACTTCCGCCAAAAGATGGACCAGCTAGAGGACGGACTACAGGCAATAGAAGGTAACATCATTGTTGGAGGAGATTTCAACGCGAGGGCTACAGAATGGGGGGCAGATATAACTAACTCTAGAGGCAAACGCGTGACCGAAATGGCATCAAGACTGGGACTCGTCATCCTTAACACAGGTAACACGACTACCTCCCGGCGACCAGGATATAGAGGTAGTATTATCGATATTACCTTAGCTTCAGAGACTTTAGTCCCTAGAATTCAGGACTGGGTAGTTATGGAGGACTACACGGCGAGCTATCACCAGTATATCTCAATCAGCATCAACCCTGAGAAATCAAAGAGACGGCTGAAAACACTGAGAAGAAGCAGGTGGAATGTCGCCCGTATGGACCAGGACAGATTCTCGGAGGTCCTGCAGGGTTCCCAATTGGATGCCATGGAAATGGGTCAAACAACGAAAAGGCACAGGCACGCTGAAGCTGTAGTAGACGCAACAATGAACATCATTCAAAGAGCCTGCAAGGTGGCTATCCCACAAAAGCGATTCCCTACAGGAAATAGAAATCCAGTATATTGGTGGACTGAGGAGATAGCCATATTAAGGAGAAAGTGTCTTAGAACGAGACGCTTAGCTCAACGGGCAAGGCGAAGGGGACAGGGTGTGGCCTATGAAGAGACACTGGAATGCAAGACGGCAAAGAGTGAACTCCGTAGAGCAATTAGAGAGAGCCAAAGGCGATCCTGGGAGGACCTTCGGGAAGATCTAAATAGCGATCCCTGGGGCCTGGGATATAAGCTGGTGATGAAAAAGCTAAATTCATTCACTCCAGGAGGACCTTTGAATGCGGCAGAGATGAAAACTATAGTAGATGGTTTGTTCCCTTCTCACCCTGTCGGTCAGATTTTAAAGAGGAAAACCGGAGGGAAGATTTCCCGCTCTTCACAGAGAAAGAACTATGGACAGCAGCCAACTCCCTCCAAAATAACAAGGCTCCGGGACCGGATGGAATCCCTTCGCAGGTCCTTAAAGCCGTAATGAGAACTCACCCGCACGTATTACTCAACATGTACAACCACTGCCTGAAAACTGGCGTATTTAGTGCCCATTGGAAGGTAGCAAGATTGGTCCTGATTAACAAAGGCAAGGGGAACTTAGATTCTCCGTCTTCATACAGACCGCTGTGCATGTTGGATGCGGCTGGAAAATTGCTAGAAAAACTTATTAGGCCACGGCTGCTTTCGGCCTTCCGCGATGCAGGGGATCTTTCTGAGAGACAGTTTGGCTTTAGGAAGGGCAAGTCAACTATTGATGCTATTAGAACCGTAGTTGATGCTGCTAAAATAGTCGAGGTAGGTAACCACTTTTCAAGACCTGTGTGCCTTCTGGTTACCCTAGACGTACGTAATGCCTTCAACACAGCGAGATGGAAAGACATACTGTATGCCCTGGAGAAGACATTCGCTCTGCCTGAGTACCTCCTACGGATAGTACGAGACTACCTTAACAACCGGTATCTGATATACGAGACTTCAGATGGACCTAGAAGGAAGAGAGTAACAGCAGGAGCAGCTCAAGGCTCCATTCTTGGCCCGGACCTCTGGAATGCAAATTACGACAGCATTTTGCGTAAAACAATGCCAGATGGAACTTTCCTGGTGGGATACGCAGACGACATTGCTGCGATCATTATAGCGAGAAAACAAGAGCTCGCCCAATTGCGACTGGCTCAAGTAATGCGTCGTGTTAAGAACTGGATGATGGAGCATGGTCTACGCTTCTCTCTAGAAAAAACTGAGATTCTTCTGATATCCAAGAGACACCTTACTCCTAGCCCTGAGATACTTGTGGGAGAGGAAAAAATAGCGGTTAAAAATGCCATTAGGTACTTAGGTATCATGATTGATGGGAAGCTGCGCTTTCAAAATCATGTTAAATGCGCAGCTGTGAAAGCGATCAGAGTCACAACAGCTATGAGCAGGCTTCTGGCTAATGTTAGGGGCCCTACACAGAGCAGACGCCGTCTTCTGATATCCGTGGCGCAATCTATAATGCTGTACGGAGCGGAAATTTGGGCAGGTGCCCTCAAAACCGAGAGGAATAGAAGACGGATGGCCTCAGTGCAGAGAAAAGGGGCACTAAGAGTGGCGTGTTCTTATCGAACGGTCTCGGAATCGGCTGCTCTAGTAGTGGCGGGAATAATTCCTATTGATCTGCTGGCACTAGAAAAGAAGACCATTGCAGAGTGACAAAACAATATGGACGATAGGAATAACAAAAAAAGGAAGCGAGAAGAACGACGATGACCAAGTGGCAGGAAAGATGGTCTGCAGACCCCACCGGAAGATGGACAGCCAGACTAATCAAAAACCTATCCAGTTGGACTAACAGGCAGCATGAAGAGGTAAACTTCTACACTACACAGTTCTTGACAGGACACGGTTGCTTTCGGGCCTATTTATATAAAATGGGAAAGGTGAACAATCCAAATTGCTCCCATTGTGGGGAAGGGTCACCCGATAACCCCGAACACACCTTCTTTACACACCTTCTTTGTGTGCAGAAGATGGCAATCTGAGAGAACAACGCTGGAAAGCAACGTCGGGCCAATAGACCCGGACAACATTGTGGGCAAGATGCTGTGGAGTGCATCCAACTGGATGGAGATAGCGACATATATCTAGAGCATACTGCGGAGTAAAATGAGACAAGAAGATGGTCGAGGTCAAGATCAGTGATCAGGCCAAATACACTCAGTTTCAGAAATAGAAACCACTGGGGTTAATAAAGGGCCCTCTGACCAGGAAGAATGCTAAAACAGTGATACCCTGGTCAGATCTCCAAAGGGCCGGAAAGGAGAAAGGGTTTAGTGGGTATATTCGCCAGGAGTCCCACACACCAGGTCTGTCAGGGCAGACTTGATGGTGCGTAAATGCATTCCAACCTCCAAAGAAAAAAAAAAAAAAAAAATTATTATTATTATTATTATTATTATTATTATTATTATTATTATTATTGATTCTCGGAGGTCCTGCAGGGTTCCCAATTGGATGCCATGGAAATGGGTCAAACAACGAAAAGGCACAGGCACGCTGAAGCTGTAGTAGACGCAACAATGAACATCATTCAAAGAGCCTGCAAGGTGGCTATCCCACATAAGCGATTCCCTACAGGAAATAGAAATCCAGTATATTGGTGGACTGAGGAGATAGCCATATTAAGGAGAAAGTGTCTTAGAAAGAGACGCTTAGCTCAACGGGCAAGGCGAAGGGGACAGGGTGTGGCCTATGAAGAGACACTGGAATGCAAGACGGCAAAGAGTGAATTCCGTAGAGCAATTAGAGAGAGCTAAAGGCGATGCTGGAAGGACCTTCGGGAAGATCTAAATAGCGACCCCTGGGGCCTGGGATATAAGCTGGTAATGAAAAAGCTAAATTCATTCACTCCAGGAGGACCTTTGAATGCGGCAGAGATGAAAACTATAGTAGATGGTTTGTTCCCTTCTCACCCTGTCGGTCAGATTTTAAAGAGGAAAACCGGAGGGAAGATTTCCCGCTCTTCACAGAGAAAGAACTATGGACAGCAGCCAACTCCCTCCAAAATAACAAGGCTCCGGGACCGGATGGAATCCCTTCGGAGGTCCTTAAAGCCGTAATGAGAACTCACCCGCACGTATTACTCAACATGTACAACCACTGCCTGAAAACTGGCGTATTTAGTGCCCGTTGGAAGGTAGCAAAATTGGTCCTGATTAACAAAGGCAAGGGGAACTTAGATTCTCCGTCTTCATACAGACCGCTGTGCATGTTGGATGCGACTGGAAAATTGCTAGAAAAACTTATTAGGCCACGGCTGCTTTCGGCCTTCCGCGATGCAGGGGATCTTTCTGAGAGACAGTTTGGCTTTAGGAAGGGCAAGCCAACTATTGATGCTATTAGAACCGTAGTTGATGCTGCTAAAATAGTCGAGGTAGGTAACCACTTTTCAAGACCTGTGTGCTTTCTGGTTACCCTAGACGTACGTAATGCCTTCAACACAGCGAGATGGAAAGACATACTGTATGCCCTGGAGAAGACATTCGCTCTGCCTGAGTACCTCCTACGGATAGTACGAGACTACCTTAACAACCGGTATCTGATATACGAAACTTCAGATGGACCTAGAAGGAAGAGAGTAACAGCAGGAGCAGCTCAAGGCTCCATTCTTGGCCCGGACCTCTGGAATGCAAATTACGACAGCATTTTGCGTAAAACAATGCCAGATGGAACTTTCCTGGTGGGATACGCAGACGACATTGCTGCGATCATTATAGCGAGAAAACAAGAGCTCGCCCAATTGCGACTGGCTCAAGTAATGCGTCGTGTTAAGAACTGGATGATGGAGCATGGTCTACGCTTCTCTCTGGAAAAAACTGAGATTCTTCTGATATCCAAGAGACACCTTACTCCTAGCCCTGAGATACTTGTGGGAGAGGAAAAAATAGCGGTTAAAAATGCTATTAGGTACTTAGGTATCATGATTGATGTGAAGCTGCGCTTTCAAAATCATGTTAAATGCGCAGCTGTGAAAGCGATCAGAGTCACAACAGCTATGAGCAGGCTTCTGGCTAATGTTAGGGGCCCTACACAGAGCAGACGCCGTCTTCTGATATCCGTGGCGCAATCTATAATGCTGTACGGAGCGGAAATTTGGGCAGGTGCCCTCAAAACCGAGAGGAATAGAAGACGGATGGCCTCAGTGCAGAGAAAAGGGGCACTAAGAGTGGCGTGTTCTTATCGAACGGTCTCGGAATCGGCCGCTCTAGTAGTGGCGGGAATAATTCCTATTGATCTGCTAGCACTAGAAAAGAAGACCATTGCGGAGCGACGAAAAAATACGGACGATAGGGATAACCAAAAGGAAGCGAGAAGAACGACGATGACCAAGTGGCAGGAATGATGGTCTGCAGACCCCACCGGAAGATGGACAGCCAGACTAATCAAAAACCTATCCAGTTGGACTAACAGGCAGCATGCAGAGGTAAACTTCTACACTACACAGTTCTTGACAGGACACGGTTGCTTTCGGGCCTATTTATATAAAATGGGAAAGGTGAACAATCCAAATTGCTCCCATTGTGGGGAAGGGTCACCCGATAACCCCGAACACACCTTCTTTGTGTGCAGAAGATGGCAATCAGAGAGAAAAACGCTGGAAAGCAACGTCGGGCCAATAGACCCGGACAACATTGTGGGCAAGATGCTGCGGAGTGCATCCAACTGGATGGCGATAGCGAGATATATCGAGAGCATACTGCGGAGTAAAATGAGACAAGAAGATGGTCGAGGTCAAGATCAGTGATCAGGCCAAAAACACTCAGTTTCAGAAATAGAAACCACTGGGGTTAATAAAGGGCCCTCTGACCAGGAAGAATGCTAATACAGTGATACCCTGGTCAGATCTACAAAGGGCCGGAAAGGAGGAAGGGTTTAGTGGGTATTCGCCAGGAGTCCCACACACCAGGTCTGTCAGGGCAGACTTGATGGTGCGTAAATGCATTCCAACCTCCAAAAAAAAAAAAAAAAAAAAAAAAAAAAAAAAAAAAAAAAAAAAAAAAAAAAAAAAATTATTATTATTTTTTACTAAATAGCAATGACGAACGCAAGATTTACGTAACAGCAGCAAATGATAGAGGGCAGAAGATGGCTATTGTTGTTTTAAGCGAGGCAGAATCAGGCATTCTTTTAAAGAATAATAGGATTAAAATTGGCTATGTCAGCTGTAGAATCAGGTTGAGGATTGAGGTAACACGTTGCTGGAAGTGTCTCGGCTATGGACATAAGACTGGAAAATGCAACGGACCTGATAGGCAAGGTCTATGTTTTAAATGTGGCAGCAACGAACATCAGGTCAAAGACTGTCAGCAGGAACCTTATTGCATGATGTGCGCGGATATGAATCTGGATGTGGACAAGACAAAACACGTCTCCGGATCTGGGAAATGTATAGTGTTTCGCCAAGCGTTGGAAGCCGAAAAACTAAAAAAAAATGGCTAGACGGATTATTCAAGGAAATCTGGGCAGAGGGAGACTGGCTAATGATCTTCTTTCGCAACTTCGATTGGAACATAAGGCTGACATTATAATAATAAGTGAGCATTATAAGGACTTGGCATCACCTACGTGGTTTACGGACAGCTTGGGAACCGCAGCTATTTGGATACCTGACGGGAATCTTGCCATTGATAGTCATGGCTCTGGTAACGGCTATGTATGGGTTAAAAGCAACAATGTTACATACGTCAGCGTGTAAGTAACTCCCAATGAGTCCATCGGAGACTTCCGCCAAAAGATGGACCAGCTAGAGGACGGACTACAGGCAATGGACGGTAACATCATTGTTGGAGGAGATTTCAACGCAAGGGCTACAGAATGGGGGGCAGATATAACTAACTCTAGAGGCAAACGCATGACCGAAATGGCATCAAGACTGGGACTCGTCATCCTTAACACAGGTAACACGACTACCTTCCGTCGACCAGGATATAGAATTAGTATTATCGATATTACTTTAGCTTCAGAGACTTTAGTCCCTAAAATTCAGGACTTGGTAGTGATGGAGGACTATACGGCGAGCTATCACCAGTACATCTCAATCAGCATCAACCCTGAGAAATCAAAGAGACGGCTGAAAACACTGAGAAGAAGCAGGTGGAATGTCGCCCGTATGGACCAGGACAGATTCTCGGAGGTCCTGCAGGGTTCCCAATTGGATGCCATGGAAATAGGTCAAACAACGCAAAGGCACAGGCACGCTGAAGCTGTAGTAGACGCAACAATGAAACTCATTCAAAGAGCCTGCAAGGTTGCTATCCCACAAAAACGATTCCCTACAGGAAATAGAAATGCAGTATATTGGTGGACTGAGGAGATAGCCATATTAAGGAGAAAGTGTCTTAGAACGAGACGCTTAGCTCAACGGGCGAGGCGAAGGGTACAGGGTGTGGCCTATGAAGAGACACTGGAATGCAAGACGGCAAAGAGTGAACTCCGTAGAGCAATTAGAGAGAGCCAAAGGCGATCCTGGGAGGACCTTCGGAAAGATCTAAATAGCGATCCCTGGGGCCTGGGATATAAGCTGGTGATGAAAAAGCTAAATTCATTCACTCCAGGAGGACTTTTGAATGCGGCACAGATGAAAACTATAGTAGATGGTTTGTTTCCTTCTCACCCTGTCGGTCAGATTTTAAAGAGGAAAACCGGAGGGAAAGATTTCCCGCTCTTCACAGAGAAAGAACTATGGACAGCAGCCAACTCCCTCCAAAATAACAAGGCTCTGGGACCGGATGGAATCCCTTCGGAGGTCCTTAAAGAAGTAGTGAGAACTCACCCGCACGTATTACTCAACATGTACAACCACTGCCTGAAAACTGGCGTATTTAGTGCCCGTTGGAAGGTAGCAAAATTGGTCCTGATTAACAAAGGCAAGGGGAACTTAGATTCTCCGTCTTCATACAGACCGCTGTGCATGTTGGATGCGGCTGGAAAATTGCTAGAAAAACTTATTAGGCCACGGCTGCTTTCGGCCTTCCGCGATGCAGGGGATCTTTCTGATAGACAATTTGACTTTAGGAAGGGCAAGTCAACTATTGATGCTATTAGAACCGTAGTTGATGCTGCTAAAATAGTCGAGGGAGGTAACCACTTTTCAAGACCTGTGTGCCTTCTGGTTACCCTAGACGTACGTAATGCCTTCAACACAGCGAGATGGAAAGACATACTGTATGCCCTGGAGAAGACATTCGCTCTGCCTGAGTACCTCCTACGGATAGTACGAGACTACCTTAACAACCGGTATACGAGACTTCAGATGGACCTAGAAGGAAGAGAGTAACAGCAGGAGCAGCTCAAGGCTCCATTCTTGGCCCGGACCTCTGGAATGAAAATTACGACAGCATTTTGCGTATAACAATGCCAGATGGAACTTTCCTGGTGGGATACGCAGACGACATTGCTGCGATCATTATAGCGAGAAACCAAGAGCTCGCCCAATTGCGACTGGCCCAAGTAATGCGTCGTGTTAACAACTGGATGATGGAGCATGGTCTACGCTTGGCTCTGGAAAAAACTGAGATTCTTCTGATATCCAAGAGACACCTTACTCCTAGCCCTGAGATGCTTGTGGGAGAGGAAAAAATAGCGGTTAAAAATGCCATTAGGTACTTAGGTATCATGGTTGATAGGAAGCTGAGCTTTCTCACAACAACTATGAGTAGGCTTCTGGCTAACGTTAGGGGCCCTACTCAGAGCAGACGCCGTCTTCTGATATCCGTGGCGCAATCTATAATGCTGTACGGAGCGGAAATTTGGGCAGGTGCCCTCAAAACCGAGAGGAATAGAAGACGGATGGCCTCAGTGCAGAGAAAAGGGGCACTAAGAGTGGCGTGTTCTTATCGAACGGTCTCGGAATCGGCTGCTCTAGTAGTGGCGGGAATAATTCCTATTGATCTGCTGGCACTAGAAAAGAAGACCATTGCAGAGTGACGAAACAATATGGACGATAGGAATAACAAAAAAAGGAAGCGAGAAGAAAGACGATGACCAAGTGGCAGGAAAGATGGTCTGCAGAACCCACCGGAAGATGGACAGTCAGACTAATCAAAAACCTATCCAGTTGGACTAACAGGCAGCATGGAGAGGTAAACTTCTACACTACACAGTTCTTGACAGGACACGGTTGCTTCCGGGTCTATTTGTATAAAATGGTAAAGGTGAACAATCTAAATTGCTCGAGTGAACATTCAATCTGCTCGAGTATTTCCTTCGGATAATACGAGACAACCTTAATAACCATCAACCGGCACCTGATATACGTGACCTCAGATGACCTAGAAGGAAGAAAGTAACGGCAGGAGCTGCTCAAGGTTCCGTCGTCGGGCCGAATCACTGGAATGCAAATTACGACAGTATTTTGCATATATTAATGCTAGAGGGAACGTTTCTGGTTGTATACGCAGACGACATTGCTACGATCGTCACAGAGAGAAACCAAGAGTTCGAGCATGTGTGACTGGCCCAAGTAATGCGTCTTGTTAGCAGCTGGATGATGGAGCATAGTCTGCGCTTGGCCATAGAAAAGATTAGGATTGTTTTGACTTCCGAAATACATTTTCCTTCTAATATTGTTATTGTGACAAATGCATATGCATATTTATATTAGATGTGATTATAAAATAAAAGGAGACTAAAATAAAATTTATCTTTGTTGACCTAAGTAGGTATTGACTTTTAAAAAATTGTATATTATTTATTTTCTTACAAGGAATGTGATTGGCAGACACATCTTTAGGACTCCGAAAAAGAGTAGGTTTATTCCTTGCACATAACCTACCATAACCCCCTTCCCCATAGTAACCTATCCCAACTTAATTCCTAACAATATTCACCTTTTCCAATACTTCTCGGGCTATAATGGCCATGCTGGTTGTTCGCCATAAACTACAACGAAAACCTACCACTTTTTAGGTTTAGTAATTATATAAGTTGTTATAAAATATTATTAACATCTGCACTAAATGACAACTACCACGCATACTTCAAACAAAGATTATAAATTGTTTCTCTACCTTTAGAGGTCAATACAGCTTTCTCTCATTTTATTTGTTATATCACTATCTTCTTGCTGTGATCTTTGGTTACCAAATAGGCCTACCTCTGTTGAAGGGTGCATAATTGTGGCCGATTTTTTAAATAAAATTGTTTTTAACTTGTTTACCGTTTTTCAATAAGATGATTATTTTACTATATTTTTACGTTTGTAGATTTGTTCAGATAATCGTATATCTCCCTTCAAAACATTTTTATGATAGACATTTTCGTCTGCTGTTGGGAATGTGTAACTTACATACTAATCATGCCATTCATTGCTACGCTTCTACAGTAGTGTGCCAATGGTTTATAATTCCACTATATTAATAAATCGTATTTATTCTTTTATCTATGAGTCCTTTAAAATAATATTTTTTTAAAAATATATTAAGTATATTTTGAAAACATAGGTATAATTTCTTTGAGAGTATTAATATTAATTTAGCATAGTAAATCAGTCTCTGCTATTAAAAACAGTTTATATTTTCCTCGTATTTTATCGTCGATACTCTGAAGTACACTTAATATCTACCCGCGACATTAAAGCTGATCGATGCGGAAAAGATGACGCAAATATTTGGTAAGCACTGGTAATAAGCGAGACTAAGTGAGCCTTAATTAAGGTAAGGACTGGTAATAAATTAGATTAAGAGCCTCAGTTAAGGTAATCACTGATAATTAGTGAGATTAAGTGAACCTTAATTAAGGTAAGCACTGGTAATAAGTAAGATTAAGTGAGCCTTAATGAAGGTAAGCACTGGTATTAAGTGAGATTAAGTGAACCTTAATTAAGGTAAACACTGGTAATAATTGAGATTAAGTGAACCTTAATTAAGGTACGCACTAGTAATAACTGAGATTAAGTGAACCTTAATTAAGGTAAGCACTGGTAATAAGTAAGATTAAGTGAGCCTTAATGAAGGTAAGCACTGGTAATAAGTGAGATTAGGTGAACCTTAATTAAGGTAAGCACTGGTAATAACTGAGATTAAGTGAACCTTAATTAAGGTAAGCACTGGTAATAGGCCACGCATTACCAAAGCCGCTTTTTTTAATTAGCTTTGGAATAGTAACCTCAAAATTCGTAAGTACATTGGCTACACTATGTAAATGTAGAATAATATAGATAGAACATTTTTATCAATACTGTTTTTCTGTTAATTTAATTGTTTTCTGTTTTATTTTATTAGATGGGTTTTATATAAACGCTAATACTAATAAATGTAAGAGTAAAATTTGTTGTTATAATGCACATATTTAGAAATATTGTTTGTATCTACAGATTTTAAAAGAGAAAGAAAGAGACAGGCTCACTTGTAACTTATATGACATATAAATCAAATTAAAAGTTTTACGATTCACAACTTTTTTCTCCATTACTTCATCTGTTTTGCTGTGAAAATACTTTACAGGTACTTCACAAGCTCAGTCCTAACCTTAACATATCTACAGTTGCCATGTTTCCTGCATATTCGCGGAAGTTCATTCCGTATCCGTGTAAATATTGTATCTGCTACTCGCAGAGCTGCCAATGTCGTATTTCACAATATTTATGGTCTCCCGCAAAGAACGTCTGCCTTTCATTCTGGGATTGTTATCGACAGGGGATAGATTGAACTCCGCCAAACAGACGTATTCCCATTCTTCAAATCCCGTTATTTATGTATTCATCTTGCGTTCACAATTTTTCAAGAACTGAGAAGTGCACGCTTTCAATGAGCTTTTTTTGTAATAAGAAAACAGACCCTTTCTGACAGATGGGAGTTTTATAATATTTTTTTGTCCGACAGAGAACATTTCTATACATCTTTTCGATATTCACAACTTCCCAAGAGAAAACAACATTTTAAAAATTAACAAATGTCACAAAAATAATTTTAAAATTAAAAACTAGTTGAATTAATCACTGTAAAGTAATATTTATATTTTCCTTCAATTTCATTTTGTTTACAAAATTAATCATTGTAAATCCTTCATTTAATTTCGTTTGTAATATATTATAGCAGTATACAACCATGACATTCAGAATAAAACATAATATTGTAATATTAAAAAATATAACAATATTTATTCTTTTTAACAGGATATTTAAAAAAATACTTTTAAAAAAAGCAAACTCTTAAAAAACTCTTTTTTACTAAAAATCAGTTTACTCGACAGCCTAGTTCGCTGAAAATGTCAATTTCTTTAGTATTATACTTCCCTTTATCATATCTTAAGTCCAGCACCGATGATATTGTCCCCGAAACTAGTTTGTTTATTAAACTGATCATTAACGAAAATTGAGTGTAATTTTTATAAGTGCTTGCCTTTATAAGTTAACCTTATCTAAAAAAGTTTAAATTTTAGAATATATAAAACTTTTAATAGCAATTAAAATTTAGATAAACTGTGATTTCTATCTATGTACTTGAATTGTAGTTGATAATATCCCCTTCTTGAAGCCCACTTAGTAACCTTCCTATTGATTGCTTATAGTCCTAGATTGATTGGTTTGGAAAAGTTTTAACTGATCCCTAAATAGCTATGAAAAACTGACTTCAGAGTTTTAAATTGTTAGAATTCGTTTATTAGAATTAAATCTTAGCAAGAGTTCTTTATGTATTGACATTACATTATATGCTTGAAAAATATTATTGGGATTTTTTTTTTAATCGGTTACTAAGACGTCATTGGTATTGCAACCAAAATTTTACCAATTAGACAAAAGTGTTCAGGAAGACGAAAACACAAGCTTAGTGCTGATACACTAAGGCATGGGTTCCCAAACTGGGGGCGTGAAGGCAAGTCAGGAGAGGCGCGAGTGCAGTTGGAAAAGATTTTCTTTTACAAAGGTAATTTTATTGACCATGATATTTAGAAAATTTGAATGAAATGTATACAAAAATGATTCCCCTGCCAAATATGATTTTGACATAATGGTCAAATCTTCATATTGGATTAAACACTTACAAGCATATCCCAAAGTATCGCAGGCAGCTCTACGATTATACTTGTCTTTTTCAAGCGCCTACTAGTGCGAAAAAGCATTTTCACCACTTGTTCCAATAAAAACAAAATATAGGAACAAACTTATGTTGCTAATGACTTCCGTTGTGCCCTTACTAAAATATAAGCTCAATTAGGCATGCCAGAGAAAAACATGCAAGCTCATCCATGTCACTGACAGATTTTTCTCTGTTATATCATGTTTCTTGTAAAAGTGTATAAATAAATAAATCGTTTTCAATATATATATTTGTTTCTTTTTCATATACCCATACCATTTATTTATAGTGTAAAGGAGAAGGGGGCTTTGATTTCAAGAGGATTGGGCGTGGTACCAAAATGTTTTGGAGCCCCTGCACTAAGGAATAAAAATTATGAAAAAAAATAATACCACTCAGCAACGCACGCAACATTTGAACACTGAAGAGTTCTTTAAACAGAGCATTATGTTTTACTATGCTGCAGTAATGATATGAAGGACTGGTGCTATTACAATAAAAACAAGCAAAAAAGTTTCCTAGTATAAACTAACTGGTTGACACGCTTAACGGAGAAGTGGCCCCCTAATCTTGATGTGTTGTTGGACAACCACACACAAGATGGAACCCATCTTCCCCTACACACACCACGCATAACTTTACCATTAAAGAAAAACTTTTGTATTAATAGAAGTTGCGTATTACAAACGAGTATTTTACTTTGATTTTACACTAATTTGTTCTTAGCAGTGGACACGATTTATCATGAAGCGTAGGATATACCCCCTCTATTTCCTACCATCCCTAACTGGCATTGCCTCAAGCACCAGAGTACGTACTGGTGTGTAGGTGGACACCAGCAAAATATTTTGCCTAGTAAAAATTCAAAAATAGTAAACACCAGAACTGGCTTGAAGGCTTGAATTTTAGCAAAATCGAAAGACAAAAACCTCACGATATCTCGAATGAGCTATAGAATATTCATTTTACACAATGACAATATGCCTGAGAATAAACATTGAGAAAAATCTTCCTTGTAATGAGAAAAACAATACACATTGAGAATATACAAGAGAATACACACTAAGCAAGATCTTACTCGATCCTTTAATGAGTCAAAGAATACATATTTTATACATTGAGAAGCAATATATTGTACGATTTTAATGCGCAAGAGAATACACATTTTACAGATTGAGAATATCCAACATAAAACACATAGAGCAAGATTTTGATCAATCTTGTAATGAGTCAAAGAATACATATTTTATACATTGAGAAGCAATATATTGTACGATTTTAATGCGCAAGAGAATACACATTTTACAGATTGAGAATATCCAACATAAAACACATAGAGCAAGATTTTAATCAATCTTGTAATGAGTCAAAGAATACATATTTTATACATTGAGAAGCAATATATTGTACGATTTTAATGCTGAAGAGAATACACATTTTACAAATTGAGAATATCCAACAGAAAAAACATAGAGCAAGATGTTAATCAATCTTGTAATGAGTCAAAGAATACATATTTTATACATTGAGAAGCAATATATTGTACGATTTTAATGCGCAAGAGAATACACATTTTACAGATTGAGAATATCCAGCAGAAAACACATAGAGCAAGATTTTAATCAATCTTGTAATGAGTCAAAGAATACATATTTTATACATTGAGAAGCAATATATTGTACGATTTTAATGCGCAAGAGAATACACATTTTACAGATTGAGAATATCCAACAGAAAACACATAGAGCAAGATTTTAATCAATCTTGTAATGAGTCAAAGAATACATATTTTATACATTGAGGACGTTCAAGAGAATACACATCGAGCAAGATCTTGCAATAAAAAAAGAATAAACATTTGTACTTTAAGAATACAAAAGAGAATACACATTGAGCTAAATCTTGGTCGGTCTTCTAATGATCAGGACCTTTTACACATTAACAATATATAAGAGAATATACATAGAGCAATATCTTGCTCAATTTTGTAATGAACAAGAGAATATGTATTTTACACTTCGATAATATACAGGAGTATATTACATTGAGCAATATATTGTTCGGAGCAATATATCTTGTAATGAGGAAGAGAACACATTTTACACACTGAGAATATACAAGGAAATACACATTAGGCAAGATCTTGTACGGTCCTGTAATGAGCAAGAGAATACACATTTTACACATTGAAGAGAATATACATTAAGCAACAGCTTGTCTGATAATGAGCAAGAGAATACACATTTAACATATTGAATATATTCAATATAATATACATTCCCCAAGTTCTCGTTTAATCTTGTAATGAACAAGAGAATACACTTTTTACATAAGATAATACAAATTTTACACATTGAATATATGCCCTAGAATATACATTTGGCAAGATCTCGTTCGATCTTGTAATGTGAAAGAGAATATACTTTTTACATAAGATATTACACATTTTACATTACAGAATACACATTTTACACAAGGGAATGCACATTCTACACAAGAGAATACACATTTTACACATTTAATATATGTAATAGAATATACATTAGGCAAAATCTCTTTGGATCTTGTAATGAGCAAGAAAATACATATTTTACACAAGAGAATACACATTTTACACAAGATAATACACTTTTTACACATGGGAGTACACATTTTAAACAATAGAATTCACATTTTACACATTGATAATATACAAGAGAATAAACATTGAGCAAGATCTTACTCGACCTTGCAATTGCCAAGAGAAAACAAATTTTAAACAAAAGAATACACATTTTACATAATAACAATATACAAGAGAATACACATTGAGCAAGATCTTACTCGATCTTGTAATTAGAAAGGGAATACACATTTTACACATTGACAATATACAAGAGAATACACATTGTCCAAAATTTTACTCGACCTTGAAATTAGCAAGAGAATACACATTTTGCAAATTGACAATATATAAGAGAATACACATTGACTAAGATCTTACTCGATCTTGTAATTAGCAAGAAAATACACATTTTACACATTCACAATATACAAGAGAATACACATTGAGCAAGATCTTACTCGATATGTAATTAGCAAGAGAATACACATTTTACACAAGAGAATACACATTTTACCCATTGACAATATACAAGAGAATACAAATTGAGCAAGATCTTACTCGACCTTGTAATTAGCAAGAGAATACACATTTTGCACATTGAGAATATGCAAGAGAATATAAATTAAACAGGATTTGGTTCGATCCCGTAATGAGCACAAGGATATATATTGTAGCAATCTTAAGACAATCGGAATCTCAAGACACCTATTCTATAGGGTTTCTGCAACACAATGACGACAAGGCTTAAAATATGACTCCTCTATGGCTAATAGTTCTTACTCTCCGTTTTTTTTTTCAAAATCACTGAGATACTCTGTTCTATATTAATCATTTCCTATCATAATAAACATATTTCAGAACAACAAGAAAACAATTTTCTATGTAAATCGCTTCTTAAGACTTGAAATGATTAACAAAACTGGAAAACATATTCTGTTTAACTTATTTTGTATTTCTGTAATATAAAGAATGACAAAAATAACGATGTCGTAATTTCTATCTTCCTGGCTGCGAAAAATAAATTATTTTATTCTCAAAGTAATCTTTTAAAGTTTGCATGCGATTCTACGTTGACAGGTATAAAAATTCGCTCGGCTAAATCACTTTTCTACTTCGGGATTGAGTTTGTTTAGGGAACGAACTAAAAATTGCAATTTTCTCTGTCATCTCTCAGGAATGGTTTTTGTGTTATTATTTTACACTTTGTGTCGTGCAAATTGAATAAGGAAGTTTTCCTCAGAGACAGTAGGAAGCAAATCAGTGTTGCCGGGGAAAATTGCTGTTTAACACAAAACAAAATCTTTTACTACGGTTATGGTGAATAAAACAAACACAGATGTAGAGGATGATAATAGAAATAGTTTCTCTGTATGTTAGAATTGAATTCAAAGAAAAAAACTCACCCAAACAATAAATTGGAAAATATTGGACTGTAATACTTTATTTCTTTATTTAAAACAAACTTGTGATTTGAAATTTAAAATCCATATCAATATAAATATAAATGTTCGTGAGTTCAAAATTTGTACTCACTGAAAGTTGTTTTCCGATTGTTTTTAACATTTTGACGTGACGTTTTATTTAAATACGGATGAGTTTTTATAGCTCTCACATAAGTAAAAACATGTTTTTAATCAAATACAGATCCATCCCTTGAACGTAAAATCAATCAACACTGTGGAAAGTCTCTTGAAACTATATGTATCTACACAAATAAAAATGTATTTTTTTAATGTTTTTTCGTTGTTAATTTGTGCCTTCATAACAGACACAGCAACCTGTGGAGTAATTATTATAGCTAGATATAGAAAGGTTTTTCCTGGAGAGAAACCTAATTTCGGTCAACATCACCCATCAAGATTAGTTTTAAACAAAATATAAAAAATTGATATAACATTACTGAAATAAATATATACCCCATTTATAAAAACTTTAAAATATATAAAGTGTATATTATACACACATACACTCATATAAATACTTATATTCGACAACATATTTAGTAATATGTAACCTAGCTATAGTAACACAATGTTTTTTTATAAATATATATGTTTAAATTTATATGTTTCATTATCATCCCCCACCGTAACAACAAACCCTTACGAAACTCAAATAAGTCACAAAATCCACTTATAAGCTCAAGAATAACATACAGAATTACATAACATTAAACACACAACAAAACAATATTAAATACAACAACTCAGCAAACAATAAAGTATATTACGACCTTACAAACAAACTCTAAATATATTTTAAAACAAAAAAAAAACAAACACACAAGACTACTCTACAAATCATCCACAACTTATAAACAGATCAACACCATTAACAAACACAATTATAAAATAGCTTAGTCACAGACAGAGGCGTACACAGCTTTTCACAACACGGTCATACTCTACTGAACACCTCATATCCACAAAGCATAACTATAAAAATATACCACTAGTTTTTGCAAAAAAAAAAATAAAATAACAGACCTCACAAAATTGAACAGTACGAAACATGCGAATAATTCAAATTACACCAAACACATACTAAACACGCAAATACATTACACTTCACACAAGCTTTTGGACATGATTGTCCTCAAACTCTCCTAAAACCACCCAATAGTTTCCCTATTCTCACCCAATCATAATAAAAACAAATGGTCAAATATAAACAAAAAGTAGGTGCTACTCTAAGCAGGATTTTACATATAACGATAAATTATTAGTGCGCTCACGTTTCTGAAGTAGAAGATGGAAACAAAATGAAAATAACATAAATAAAAAGAACTCGATATTAATTTAATTGTTTATTAATCAACTCTCTTCCTCGTATTTCATCAACTAAGTTACCATCTTTAAATTGGTTGACGCTAACATTGTTAAGCTGTTAAAATTGTTGTATACGGGTATTAGCACAAGCATAATGATTAAATAAAACATTAATTGATATATTTTGACGTATAGGTTTTATTCTGTTTAACACTGTTTTACCACAGACAGTGTTTTAATCGGTTACTGGTTTAAAGAGATTTGCCTGGTCAGGGGTGAATGTGGATTTTCGGTTACATATTGTGGATTTTAATATCAAATCAATACTAAATTGGTTTTACGGAGATTGGACCGCTATGTAATCTTTAAATCTAATTAAACCCTGATTACGTACGTGACGTCACACTGACCATTTCGCTTAGAAAATCTTTCGGTAATTTTCAATCAGATTTGAATGTGTCGATTGCAATTTAGATAATCTATATTTGAAAACGCCGTTATATTCAATATTAACTTATTTTTATGATTTTTAAAATAAAATAAGGAAAAGTAACAGATAAGCAAAGAAAAGGTCTGTTAATTGGACGATTTTAATTTAAATTAAAACCAGCGTTTTATTTAGTAGAAACTACTTCCCCTCTCAGTTTAAGTTGCCATTCGTTCCATATAGAGGTTTCCTGATCTACTACCCGGAATGAAAATATCTCCTAACAAAGATAACAGCTACTCTTCTCTGGATTCAGTTACTTTTTAAATAATTTAATTAAAAACATACAATTTATTTATAAAAAATTTAATTTACTAAAAAACTTATATGACATTGAAAATAAAACTCAAGTTGGGTTGTATTATTTTTAGAAAACTTACTGCTAACGAAAATATTTTCAAATGTTTTAATGGTTACGCTACATTTAAGCCTGTTTTATTATTAGACTTATTGTACAAACACAAGTAATACAAAACAAATCCAAGTCAATTTCTACTTAAGTCAAAAAAGAAAAATTTTATTTTAGTTTCTTTGTATTTTATGATTACAACTAAAATAAATATGTACAGAATATACATATACCAGAATAACAATATTAAGTGGCAAATTAGAAAGCGAATTTCCTTGCAATTTTCCATTTTCTTTTCTATGTATGGTGATGGAATATTATTTTTCTTTATTCCTATTTATTCGTATTCTTTTTTTTTTTGTCACTTGCATTGTGTTGTAGTTTCTTTCCACTTTCATTTCGCATTGTCCGTTTGTGAAGCTAGGTTCGATACAGTTAATACAGTTTGTTTGTTTATTTTATTCTTTTCATTCATTTTTAATCCTAGAGCATTACTTATGATATTCTGTGGTAATCATGGTAAGAATTTAATGTTGTAAAATGGAAGTTTCTGCGATAACCAGATAGGAACAAGAGAAAAATTCATAAACATGTTTGAGAAGTAGATTACTAGCTACGGGAAAGTTGGCGTACCAAAGCGCGCTTGAGTTCGAACACGAAGATACTCTGTTCGAATCCGTCCAGGTTTTTTTTCTAATTAGTGGAATTAGTTCAAATCTCCATATCCTCGAAACTGAGAATACGCGGGTATTACGTTACTATGGAAATACGGGAACCCGATCTATACACGGGAGTAGGAAACTAGCGTTAACTAAATGGCCCGATCTATGCCTCAGCGTAAGCTAGAAAATGTTAATCCTTGAGCATTTACGATATTGTGTTGTAACCATGGTAACGTCGTTACGTTGTAATGTAGGTTTCAAGAGAACTAGATGGGACCAAAACAAAAATTCATATAGCCTACTTATTTTAAAGAAATCTAGCTATTGGAAAGTTGACTCAGTGCCAACAGCGCCTGACTTTGAATATGAAGATACTCAGTTCGAATCCGACTAAGACCACCAAATTTTTATAATTTATTTATTGAATAAATATTTTAAAAACTATATTAACATTAACTATAGTTTTTAAAAACTGTATTTGAACTTGATTGGAATAATAAAAATTTATTTTATTAACGGCTGATAATTTGTAAAAGATATATGTCAGTAGAATGTGAGCTAATAGAAGGATTTTAATAAACGTTTAACGTTGTAGCCTTAAATCATAAAGAGGCTTATGAACACGATCTATTAAACCACTTTATAATAAAAGTATTATTACCTCCTATAATTAGAAGAACTCTGGAAGGAAACTGGAATGTGAAGCAATTACAACAAATTATGGTGAACCACTATTGATGAAAGACTTTATATCGTTCATACAATTGAACGACTTAAAAGCATTAAATATCCCAGAAATACGTAGGAATAACCAAAACCAAACTCTTGTTCAAGAATCATTGTAAGTGGTGCAACGAAGGGGAGCACCACCTTTGCCATCCGTATAAAGAAAAAAAATTAGGCTACGCGCGTCGTCCTTCATTGGAAAACGTGTAGTGCGCATGATTTAGTACCAATATTTATGAATAAATAAGTGTTATTAATATATTTTTAGTTTTAATTGTAGCCTAGGTATTAGAATCATTAGTTAATTACCAATTTAAAGTGTTAATAATATTTAAATGCATCAATAATAAAAAAAACTTCAGGAATATCCTTCAAAAATACAGAGTTTGCGCCCTAAAGTAAAACAAAGTATGCATTAAGTAACTTGACTGATTTGGGGGAATATTACAATCGAGTTGATGCCCCCCTGTTGTTTTTGTCCTTGTCCCTCCTTAACAAATTCTGGGTGCACCCCTGTTGTATGTTACCAGCTAAACGTAACGGAACTAAGTTCTCTCCCAACAGTAAACTTAAACTTAAACTACCGAACTAATAAACAGCGTTAATAAACAATTTCCTACCCGAAGACCTCCGTACATATTGCTGTCCACGGCACACGAGAAGAGACCTGGCGTAGTCATCCTCGGTTTTCAGTTCTGCGTATGCGCTGTCGATATATTCCTAACCTGCAAACATAGACTTAACCGTACGGAAGTTTTTTAGTGGTTATATTTTAGTAAGTAATATAAGTATTTTCATTTATGTAAAAGTACTAACTTTATTAAGAAAGGGTGCACAAAATAAATTATTTCTGATCCCGTTTCTGCATTGTAACTTTCTGTAAATTTGACGTTTTGAGTTAGAAAATGTTTTTGGGAATGACCTTATCGTTTTTACCTGCTTTGGGCCAGGGCCCAAACACGTCAAGCAGTGGCGCACCCAGAATTTCGTTAAAGAGGGGGCCAAGGTCATCAACTAAAGGCGGTGTTCAACTCTGTTGTAATATTCCCCTAAATCAGTAAATTTACTTCAATATATACCTTGTTTTACTTTAGGGAGCAAAGTCCACAAGTATGTATTTTTTTATGATATTCCTGAAGTATTTTTGTTATTACTGATGCATTTAAATATTACTAACAATTCTAATTAACTAATGCTCCCAATACTTTAGGCACAAATATATCTTAAAAATGTATTAATAACACTTATTTATTGGTAAATCTTTTTAGTTAAATTTATACACGGCGCATGCGCATTATACGTTTTCCCATGAAGGACGACGCGCGTAATTTCTTTATCTTTATAGAGTTGGCCAAGGGGGGGGCGGCCCCCTTTCTCCTCTGTTCTGTGCTCCACTGATGTCAAGTAAGTCTGTTGATAGAAAAGTGATCCACAGCCAAAGCAGGAAAATTATTAAACTCCGTAGCAGAAACTAATGTTCGGCGAGTGGGTAGTACAACAGCAGCCAACCCGCTCCGGCTGAGGAAGCTTTCTCTCTAACTGCAACCTACTCTCCTATGCGCAGAGAGAGATTCATCACCTAAGTGAGTGTTTGTGTCAAGGAGGTAGGTGTGGGCGTACACGCGTGCTTTGTGTGTAGACAAGTGACGTAAATATAAGGTTTTACTCTAGTCCAGAGAGACCAAAAATGTCTCTTCAACTTCTTCTCTGTCTTGTGCGATAAATTGAACGACTGTAATAGCCTTAGTCAACAACAATAACTTGACTTTGCTTTCTCTACAACAACTTTGAACATCAAATCAGCTACAAAAAAATCTACGAATCCAGCTATTTATGGCTCTAATCACTTTGCTAACCCCCAACCCTGAGACTCTATGGATATGTGGAGCTAAATTTTACAAATCGGATACTACTCCTACCCTCCATCCTCCCATCGTCTCTGGTAAGATCAGGTTTTAGGTTTTTTGCAACAAGGAGTAGCACCTTTAAAGAAACAATAGCTACTAAAGGAGATCTGTAAGAGTTATTTTCAATAATGCGTCTGAGTGCTGTGTGAAAGAGTTGAAAGACTCTTCTTAATCAAATTTTACCCATACAGAAATGGTAAATATGAATCTCACAGGAAACTTTAACAATAACGCGTGGAAGAGAATGATTAGAGGATAGGGAACGAACACTTTATATTGGAAGAACTCTCAATTGAGAGTCTACTGGTATAGCCTATAGTCAGGTTATTGTTTCATTCCAGAGAAGCGGTAACCTGACCACACAATCCGACTTATGTTTTAACAAGAAATTAGGAAATGAGCTCAAGTATTATATTTTAACGTGTAAAGCATACGGAACAAGGCTCGTATAAAAATCAATTCTCAACTTAAAATTTACATAGGTTAAAACCTGATATACTGTAAATTTACCGCTATTTTTTTCTCATATTTTTTTCCAGTTAAGAGTCTTTTCCTAAAGGTTTCTTTTTCCATCAAGGTTAGCTTTTCTATATGGTTTTCATTCCTGTCAGATGTCTTTTACTGCAACTTTTTTTTCGGTCGAGTTTTTCTTCTGTAAAGGCTCTTTTCCTTTAGCGTTTCTCTTCCTCTCGGGTATTTTCATGTCTCTTTCTTGTATTTTACCTTTACGTTTATTATCTGTCAGGATCCTTTTTCTGTCAGGTTTTTTTTGTTTGTATTTCTTATTCTGTTTCATTTTATTTTAGTCAGGTATCTCATACTTTCGCTTTTTTCCTATCACTACTTTTTATGAGGTTTTTTTTCTCGGTTCATTTACTGTCTAGTTACACTTCCTGTAGAGTTTCATTACCTGTCAAGCATTTTTTTCTGTTCGTTTTCTTTTCCTGTCACGTTTCTATCCTCTCCGGTTTACCAGTTACGATTTCTCTTGCTGTATTGGTTTCTTTTGTTTGTCGGGGTTGATTTCTGTGGAGTTATTGATATTTTTTCCTTTTATTTTATTACATTTACTCTTGTTCTAGAACTTTTTTTGTAACATATCTTTTACTGTAGATTTTTTTCTATATGTCCTGTAGTATCTTTGCTTGTAATGTTTGTCTTCCTGTCTGGCTTTACTTCTTGTTGAGTTTCTTTTCATATCAAGTTTTTCCCCGTCAACATTCCCCTCCTGTACGGTTTCTTTTCTAGTTGGGTTCGCTTATCGCTATTTTTTCCTGTACGTATTTTTTAGTGGAACCTCTTCCATTTCAAATAGGCCTTATACAGAACTCCCCCCTTTGGAGTGTAGTTAACGTCCGTGGTTATTTCCCTGTTGTTATAAGAATTCGGATGTCTAGACGATTGGCTAGAGCTTGTTCGTCAATATGGTTGAGAGAGTATTCAAAGATATTTCATCCGTAGAAATATTCCAGCTGAGCGTTTCAAGCTTCAACTTCCGTTGGATATTTACCAAAATTGTAACTTTACAACTTAACACTATAACAATTTAAAAAACTGGTGTCGGTAAAGATATATTAATAAACCTGACCTTACTACGCCTAATTTAATCTTCTTTTAGCGACAAAACTATAAATATTTAGTACTAGAAATATAAGCGAGTGTTAATTGTTTAACTTTAAAATAGTTTTAATGTTATTAAATGTTTTAATTAATACATTCTTCAAGTTTCATACATACTTGATTTTAATATACAATTCTTCGTTTATTTTAGTATATAATAGGACACTAAGAAAGTAAAAATCAACACTTACTCTACAGTGGTGTGTGCAGTTTCAACTCACTCCACCTTAAAACAGAATTACCATAAACAAAATGTAAGGACTATTCTGTTCCGTTTATCGTATAAACTACGGGTTATAGGCAATATCCCAGGAGCAAGGGAGTAATAACACACGCTGAAACTGCCACTTTGATTTTATTTTTGAACCGTTGTTGAGGTTGACATAACTTGATGTTACTTTTATATTTTCCGGTAATACAATGTCGTTTTACCTGATCGAAATTTTACAGCTGCGACAAGGTTTTTGTTACTACATGGAGGTCACACAATAGTGTTTAAACAAATTTGGAATAATTACTGAGCACCAAAGAGTTTAATTTAATGTGAATAAAAGTTATTTATATTATCACTACTGTATTATGTGCTGAAGGAGCAATTTATAATTCATAATCTTTACAAGTCAATATGGAAGGAGAAGGTAAGGGGTGCACTACATGCAACTTTTCTTTTCTCCCAATAAGAGATCATATCACTAGATAGAGTGTTGTCCTACGAGGGAGAAGATAAAGGAGATGAACTTCAAACATCTTCGGTGGCTGAGTAACCTTCTATAGCAGCTATTGGGGTTGAAAAAGCACAATACTTAGGGCACTGTTGCGAACTGGACTCATCCAGATTCTCCTTAAAAGGCTCACTAGCTGTTGTGTGGGCCTCGCAAACGTATTCGAAGATATGTCTAATGTACGACTTGTATGTCGTACATCCTGTATGCCAGGACATCCATAGACAATATCCTCGTGTTCTTCCTGTAATATGTCTCAGGATGCAAAGCGTTTTAGAGAACTTTGCTGCAACGTTTTCGATATGGTGATTTCAGGTTAGCTTGTAATCCAGGATCCGGATGGCAATGGGTGTTTTCTTCGGTGTGGAAACTCCATGTTACACATAAAAAAATGTTTTCAGAAGCATCCGATGCCAGGTGATGTGATCTGCGTAGTAATTAGAGTGTCTCTCTTGGTCGCCGATTTTCATAATTTAATTTACAGATGAAACAACGTGCTTTTCCACCATCACTGCTGTTATCAAGATTTTTCCTAAAGTTTCAAAACGTGCTTCACTTGCCCTGGGCGATCTCTTCATGTAGTTTGGCTTGAGCCTTTCTCAGTTGGATGTACACATTTAAATCAAGGATCCGTTCAGCAGGTTTCCTCACTGGGTTATGAATTCTTTCAAATTCCGTCAACTCCTTAGTCTAAAAGGAGGCGTGCTTTTTAACCTATTCTCTAGGTATGTGTTTAGCGGCCGCAGCAAAAATAGTCATGTTGTAACCTCAATGTAGGTATGATCCGGATTGTTATCCAAGAGGTTTGACTTATTCGTAAGGCCTCGTAAGTCTCTGCTGCACAGTTCTTTCATTTGCCTCTCCTGAAGTTATGCCTAGTGTGAACCCTTCTTATTCCAAAAAGGTCCTCACTATAGCGTCTTAAGGCGCTATAGGCGTCACAATTATGGGATGACCGCATATTAAAGAGTCGCCAAAACGTTTATTCTCACATCTTCTTACAAGATCTCCATATAGCAAAACTAAGTCAGATCTTAGTCGGCCAACAAATTGTATGATGGTGGCCTTTCCGAGTTGAGACGGTAGTGATGCATTGTCGATCTAGGTCTCCAAAATGGTGCCAATTGTCGAATTTCAAGGGTATCCTCACGGCGAAACATTAAAATCGCCAATTACGATGGTGGAATCAGTAATAGCCTGTTCTACCACCAGATGATCAAATTTGTTTAGTGGACTGTTATAGGCTGTTACTGTACTATAACTTTTAACAAGCCGTACATCAGTTTGAGCTGCTTTCGATTTGTCTTTTGCATTCATTTCATGCAACATTTTTTAAGGGGAGATGGTGTCGTTACTAAAAATAACAATCATTCCAGAAGCCGCTTGTCGGGCGCGGCATTTGGAAGGCACCTGTACGGTGAAGCCGTTTAGTTGGTACAACTTGTTGTCACTTGCCGTACAGGCTTCTGTGATTATAAAAACATCTATATCACGTTGACAGATAAAATACATCACCTCGAAGATCTTTTCATAATTCAGTCCACCCGTTTTTTCAAAATAAAAATTTTAAGTAATTCAAATGTCTACCAGGTGCGGCGCCATTGCCGCCCTTAAAAGGTCCGTTTTGAAATGAACTTGCAAAGACGCGACGGTTTAATCCACTTGCTGCAACATGATGTAGGTGCAGAGCTATATTTAGGCGCTGTCCAGGGAGCCTCTCGAGGGGTGCGAGCACATTACACACCGGCTAGTGAATAGGAAGGCCTTTAAGGCAACTTGTATTTGTATGCCAACACTTTTTTGAAAGCTCGTTAAGAAATTCATCTAGGGATATAACCCGTAGCTAGTCCATTAGGCACTCCATTCATGTTTTGTCTCAAAACGCTAAACTAGGTTGTGCACAGTGAAATCTTTAAGGAAATTACAAACACATATTTATTAACACTCTCAGTTTACTGGCAACTCGTTTAATATGAAGGACTTTTATATAAACAACTTTATAATCCTTCTTAGGGGGGGGGGGTTAACCCCCAACACCCTTGGTGTGCCTCTCATTTGAATGAGCTGTTGTTATAGACTTGAGGAAAACTTTGGTTTGATCTGCTAGACCTCGAATCTTCAACTATTCAGGCTCTGTCTTCTCCCCCCCCCCCTTTAATACTGATGTGAGGTTACACCTCCATTTTTTTATGGTCATGGTCAGTGTACAAATAGTACAATCAGAATATAAAACTAAAGTTTATTAAGGTTGGTTATGTTAGGTTAGCTGAAGCTAGTTAACATTCAGATAATTTTATATGCAGCATTTAATATTCCTACACATAACTTTATTTACAACATATCTGATTTATATTTCTTTTAAAAATGTTTAATATAAAATGTTTGTCACTTGATGTTTTTACTAAAGTTCTCATATAATAAAATATTTTGTTAATTAAATCTGCTTTTATTCTATTTATTAAAATTGCTAATAATCTTTGTATCTAAAACTAATATTTCTTAAGAATTATTATATTTTGAAAACCTAAATTAATTTATATAAATACTTACACTGATCCTGGTTGTGAAATTAATTCCAAATTATTAACTATTATTTTATAAAATACTCATTTAAATTTAGTATATGTATTATTTATGCTTTCATAAATTTGTGTCATTGCAGATGACTTAACTTTTAGTCGAAACCATTCTCTTAATTTGGATTAATTTTTCTAATAGTTTTTTTTTTTAATTAAGCATATTTATAAACATTGCACAAATATTCGGTTGTTAAGTGAGTCAAGAAGCCTTGATTTAATATTTTTTTCTAATAAATGTAATTAAATAAATAAATTTTAATTAGTCAAAGTTTCTTGACTCGCGTATCAACCGAGTTTTTGATCAAAAAAAATGTTGTGAGTGTACACCTCATCATATATATAAACAATTTCAAGTAGAATTTACAAAATTTCTTTTTCAAAACTTGGTTTATTTTAGCTTTATACTGATTTCATGAAATTAAAGGTAACTTTCATATTGAAAATATACATTTTACATATTTCCTTATTACATCTAACTACCAAAATTTGATTTTGAGTGGTCATGGTTTATGTTTATAAAAATCAATTTTAAAACATGTTTTTTGAAAGAATTAGTAAAATTTAATTAATAAATTGTAATAACAAATTGTTCCCCTTCTCCCCTCATTTCTACATCTCTCATCATTTATTTCTCGGCTTGCTTTATCGAGTTTTTCTTTACAGGAACTGTCTTCCTTTTCGGCCCTTAACAAAACTTCTTAATTTTAATTTGTCTTTTTTTATTAATTATTCTGTAATTCGTTGTATTTTACTGTCCTAATGAGCACTATGGTTTTTATGACATTTTCTTAGTCTATAGAAACTTTATTTATTGTTCTACGTACCATAGTTCACAAGTTAGTATTTTTCAGTTCTATTTTCCTTATTTCATTTCTGATTTTATCACTCACCGGGTCAAATTTATTAATTACATTTTTGCTTTTTTAAAATCAAGTACCTGTCTCTTCTTTGTAATCATTAGTTTTTTTTTTAATTTTATAAAATATTTTTAAAAACTTAAGTTATTTAATAAACCTTGAGAAATTTTTTTAAATTTTATTTTTTTTACTTTAATGTTACTTTTTGTTACTTACCTGTTGTAACCCACCAAGTTAACCTTGTGTTAAGACTATGCTCAGCCAGAAGTAAGTTAATTCTTAGATTTAATCTGTATTTAGAGTATTTCAGATTTATATGAATTATAATTAATAGGCATGAATAATTATAACTTATCCTTGCACAACATATCTAATTAGAATAAACATAATCTTCAAGGGAATTGAGGAGCAATCAGGGCAAATTGGCTGAAAAAAAGGCTCCTACCTCAATTACTTTGAAGAATCCCTGTTCTATTACTATTAAGGCATCAAGACTTATAGCTATAGAATATCTTCTCCCATTAAGGAATGAGAATACATTAAAAATGATCTTTTCCTTTACGTTGTTTTACATATGTATCACGTAAAAATGACATTAAGTGAAAATGAGATATCTCACAGTATAAATGATCTATAATTTTTTTAGAACTCGCTTTACTAGCTTTTAATCTGTAAGAGCAGATGAATTTTTTGATCAAGTTAGTCAGAGAATGAAATTGTAAAATTTGTTATTTTAAACCTTGTAATGTGATTTTTTTTGGTAAATTTTGTACCTCAAGTTTATTGATTTTTATAATTTTTTTTACGAAAAAAGTAAGACAAAGTAAAAGATGCAATATCACTGAAGCACACAATTCGTTTTTTGCACTCTAGATCAACTGATTACGGCACTCTTAAAGTGGCTCCATCATTTTCTATTAGAGGTTCAAAAGTTTTTTCAGGCTTAACAATTTGTTGTAGTGAAAACCTAATCTGGTAGCAATATCTATATCTAAATACCAGTTCAGAGTCAATTGTCACATCAGTTTTTTCTTTGTGGTTATTGTTGATTGAAGAATTTGTGAAAATTTAGATACATACTTTAATTTGAAAATCAGGTTTTATCTTCTAAATTTTGTTTCTAATGTGGGTATTTAAATACAATTAGCCAAATACATAGACAAACTTATCAGAGACAACATAAACTTTCACAATCACACATCCATACACAATAACATAGACCTCATACACAAAATACAAGACATCCACATACCACACAACTCCACCATAGCCTCATTTGACATAAAAAACGTTTACACTAATGTGCCAATAGAACACTGAACGTACTACAAAATATGCTCACAGCAAACAACACGCCACATAAACTCACACATGAAATAATCACACTCACCAAACTCATCACATCACAAAACTACTTCACATACCAACACATATACTACACACAGAAAGATGGCCTCCCAATGGGTTCCCCTATCTCAGGCAATCTAGCAGAAATATTCCTACACCACATCGAACAACAATATATTCTACTGAACAATAACCACAGACATAAAATAATTTACTACCATAGATATGTAGATGACATTTTAATATTATACAACGGCAACAAAATGCAAATCAAACAACTACATAATTACCTTAATACCATACACGAAAACCTCACATTCACTCTCGAGTTAGAAGAAAACAATAGAATAAACTTTCTAGATCTTGCTATCACCAAACACAACACTAGACATAATTACAAAATATACAGAAAACCAACAACTACAGATATGGTTATACATAATACATCTAGTCACCCCACACAACACAAACACGCTGCATTTAATCATATGTTACACCACCTTATCAATATACCAATGCTACAGAAAGACTACGACGAAGAACTTAATACCATAAAATACATCGCCCAACAAAACGGCTACCAACACATACTCATAGACAACATTCTCAGGAAAATAAAACATAAACACCATCTAACAGCCACACAAACAAACCACACAAAAAATAACAAATACATATCCCTCACCTACCACAATAAAAACACACACAAAATAGCCTCCACATTTAATAAACTCCATTACCAAATATCCTACAAAACAACAAACACACAAAGAAAACATATACAACCTTTTCAAAAAGAAACTAACATATACAAACTCTTAGGTATTTACAAATTAACTTGCAACGATTGTCCCAACTATACATCGGTCAAACCGGCAGGTCATTCCAAACACGCTTCGATGAACACATTACCCAAACAAAACAAACAAATCCTAAATCCAGCTACGCAAAACACCTAAATAACACCCAACACACACATACCGACATACACATTAATTTAAATATTCTACACACATTAACACTGCATTAGTCGCGCGTAACAGACGGACGTGTATAGTCGCGTGGCGCCCATTAGACGCCACTCCGGTAAACAATTAAAATAGTTGTAATTTTTAGCAACTTGTGTTATAATAATTTTGTTATACGTTAATAAGATTTTCAACCTTCAAATGTAATTTCATGTAAAAAAAACGCAATGGACACTATATAAAAAACTAATTTTGCATATCTATTTCCTACATTACATGTATACTCTTAAAGTTTTATAATGTTCGTTATAAAATAGATTAAATATAATCTACGTGACGTTGAGTTATAAATACTTAATTAAATTAACTAGTAAACAAAGAAAAGTCATGCAAACACAATTCCCACATATTAATTTTCCATGTTTCAAGCAAATAAACATTTTACACTTGTGACAAAAGTTACGTGTTATTCTGTTTTCTTTTCGCGCACACATATAACACCTTTTACTATAAGGCATACTATATAAGGCATAACACAATAATAAGGCTAACTGCCGTAGGAATTGCCTCCTTTTTAAAGTTTTGTTGTTTGTATTATTAGAATTATATATTATTTGTCCATTTATACCAGTAATATTCAACAAGCTATAAAAAATGACTACTGGCCACCTCCTTGTATTCCTTGCACAACTATATAGGGCACTCATTTTGTCTACCATGTCTACGCCGTACTTCGTTGAATTGTAAAACGTTACAATTTCTGGTTTCTTATTATCGCCTGTGAGAATCAATACTGTTATCGCTATGTAGTGTTGACAGAACAATTACATTTTTATTAATTTTTGGCTTGTAAGAAACAAGTGTGATAGATTCATGGAACCCGAATTTAGACGACTTCAAAGGCATTGCTTTGCATGCTACAAACTCGGGGGGGGGGGGGATTTCTTTTTTATTTTTGCGAATCGTTCCAACAAGGGTTGTCCTTTTTTTCAAAAGTTCTTTGGCAAGATCGTAGCTCGTAAACCAATTGTCAGTGGTTATATTTCTTCCCGAATTAGCAATGCAATCGGTACGTCGCAAAACAACGTCCTTAGGGCTGTTACTAAACCGGTGTGGTCCATCAGGCTGTTTTCCGGCATATATTTCTAGGTTCTGATATATAGACCTATATAAAGCAAAGATTGTATAAAAAGATTATATATATATATATATATATATATATATATATATATATATATATATATATATATATATATATATATATATAAAGGTTCTGAATAAAGAAAATATATCAAACAAAACTACTACACTTACAAACGTTCTCAGTAACAACTTGAAACAGACTGAAGATAAAGCTGCGTCTATAGCGGCAGTAGTCGCATGGCGTCCACTAGGCTTCAAATGCCTATATTCCAAGAAATAGTCGATTGTAGGTATTGAATGTTTAACTAGCGATTTATGATACTGTACCAGGAAGGTATTCAAAAGGAAACCGAAAAGTGGGTGTGTAGACAAAAACAGCAGGCTGCAAAAGTGACATTGGCGCCTGATAGACGCCACGCGACTACTGCAGTGTTAAAACAGAGTAAAAAACTAACAACCTTAGGAAAATATGAAATCTACAAACACTACGCAACAGACAGGGAAAATATACTTAATGACCGCACACACTTTGAATCCAATAGTCTTTTCAAATACATCACACAAAACGCGACACCTCACCCAATGTCATAAATCCAACCCTGTCATACCGTTTGTAAAGAGCCAGAAGCCGCTAGTAGAAGGTTAGCTTCGAAAAAGGAACAATCGTTTTGAAACGAGTCAGCAAGTAAGCAATTACATATTCACTTAGTTAAGTAGTGTAAAATTAGTTTAATCAGTGAATTCAAGATGATTACATCAAGAAACTTAAATACAATTGTAGATCAGTGTTTACATTTCTGATAGGATCAATTAAAGTTCACTTTCGCATTTAAAATACCTCTCAGCATTACCAAACAGGAGTTTCTCAAAATTGTATGTTTAGTACTTTTTTAATACAAAACTGTTTATATACTTTAACGCTTTTAAGACTGTCTATTTTTGTCAAATAGCACGTGAGAAAGACGCCATTTTCCTGTTTTTGTAGTACTTTTTTTAATGTTGTGTAGATTGTATATAAATACATATAGAAATCTGACTGTTTATTATTCCATAACCAACTATGTTAATTAACATTGCTGTTGTAAATCATTCCTTTCCGAAGATGTTCATGCATAGAGTCAATAAGTTTTACTTACCATAGCAAGTTTTCTTGATTTTCCAGGTTTCCAAGCATATAAAATCTTTTTAAAAAATCCTGTCACCTTGAAACTCTTACACATTAATCACTAAGAGGTTATCTACATATGTTGTGAGATTCAGTTGTCTACACTGATATAAATCTTACTTTTCCAAATTTTAGTCTATATTCGCTACCATCATTGAGTGTGAATACGGCTATGCTTGCATTGTTCATTATTTCCACTATAATTTTATTTACAGTCTTTTATTTCTTAACTCTATATAAGTATCCCATAGTATATGTGAAATGAAATTGTAGCAAGTGTGTTTTGAGATGCAATACCCATGAAGTCCCTATCACAACGTATGCACACCGTCTGTGATTATTTTTTTAGTGCCTGGTTTTGAACAAATAACCTACTTCACAGACTAACATTGAAATAATACTAAATAAGTTAAAAGATATTTTTAGAATAAGAATAAATAGTTACGAAATTTATTAAAAAAATGTACACGTAATCACTGTAATACACAACAGAAGAGACGCCTTGAACAATGGAAACAAACTAGCATAAACTCCTGTAAAGGGGCTTTTAGCTGTCTATATATCATCCTTGTTTATCGCCGTATTTCTTGGAATCTGTGTGAAAGAAAAACCATTCCGTTCTAAATGGAATGAGCTGCCTATTGATTGTAATTATAAAGTGATCGGTTGATTTTAAAGAGAACTACAACAGTGTGAAACTCCGAGAAGATATATCAGCTGCTATGTCTTCTTCTATTGAAAATCTGAGAGCAGATATATTGACTCATGGTCTTAAAAGGGTTAAGGTGGTCAAACCAAAAACAAAAGTTTCAGTTTGTAAAATGTATATCCTCTTGCTCCTTGTAAAAAGAAAAAAATTTTGCTGAATATTTATTACAAACATCTTGGGTTGTTAATGTAAAAACTATGAATATAATTCAAACACAAAAAATTTTGTATTCAAAGATGGCTTAGCACTCAAAGAACAGCGTACCTTTATGGAAAATTTTAAAATATCTTTTTTCAAAAAAATTTCTCCTTCACAAAAATATTTGAAACATGTACAAAGCTATACATGTACAATAACAGCTAAATAAAACTAATAACCATCTGAATTTTCTTTTCCTTTATATTTAGAAATGTTTAGTCTTCTTATATTTCTCATCTTCATTGGTTTTTTTCAAATAGTATATATAATTGTTATGTTCATTATTTTAGTTGTCTAAAACATCACAAGATAATCTAGCCACCTAAATTTATCATAAAACATAAATAAAAAACCTAAGGAAGGTAAAAAAAAATAAATTAGAGAAAACTGTCACAATTTATTTATTTATTTTTTTGCATTATATTGTATCTAAAGGTAACATGTGTTGTATGTATCATTGTGAGGATTATAAGTTTACATTAAAAAAAGACAAATACAAAAAAAATTAATATACACATATACTACATTTATTTATATATAATGAACATCAGATAAAATGTCTACTAATTACGTTCAAGTTACATTTATTGGATATGTACTACACAAGATTAGATCCCACTACACACTGATTGTATTGTTACTTTCATAAAGAGAATCCTGGGAGACATTGATTACAAAATCGTCTGAATCGAGACAACCTCTTCGAGATACCATCTCTTCAACCTGTGACAATAAATAAAAACAATAACCTTCAAACCTAGGATAAACATTAATTTTAAACTGAAAAATAATGTTCTGCACTAAACTAGCACTGGACTTGATAATATCAAAACTGCTTTCTCTGCATATGCTTTCAGCTTCAGGACAATCAAGTCACTAGCTCACTTGAAGAAACCACTACTTCCATGGGAGGCCATGGAAAAAGGTTAGACTTTGTTGAACCATATTCCAAAAAAAATACTTTTACACATTGCAAACTAGAATATTATATCCAAATACTCAATACTTCTACCATTGCTTTCAATTCTCTAACCTCACATCAACGTCTTAACTCCTGTTTATCACTTACTGATACACTAAAAATTTTTGTCCCATGAGGAAAATTTTTTCAGAGAAACTCGAAACGTTTTTCCCATTTTATCTAGCATTTTGCTGCCCAATATGTCAGTCTGTAATGAGTTTCACCTTTGATCTCACCATCATCTCAGAGATTAAGAGGGTTGATACACCTCCTATGGAGCTGTATTCCTCTGATTTGAACTGAACCTATCCATTCACACAGATTTTCTGCACCGATCTTGACAATCAGTTTACAAGTTCTGATGATTTTATTTGTTGGCTGTTGTTAAAAGACAAAGAAAACAAACATGGGCGCACACATTTAAGTAGCAACAACCCAAAGTCTGGAGACATTTTATTATAATCTTCAAGGGATAGGAATGATATGACTAATCTAAACTCACATAGATAAATTAGCTTAACACGTTCACTACCGCAATGTTAATAAAATAACTATTGATATAGACCAGCCGGCTCACATATGCGCTGTACGGTCTCTTATTCTGGACCAACAGCTCATATATGCGCCGCTCTGGGTAGTTGAAATGGACCGACAGCTCATATTTGTGACACTGTTTGTGTGTTACTTTTATTCCTCTGACAAATCAGTAGTTTATTTTAACGGTTTTAACCATCCCTGTTATGATAGCTTTTGATCTTTTATTCCCATAGACAAGGCTCATTTCACACCATATCAATCAAAATTTCTTCATCTACAACCATTGGTTTGTATCATTGGGATAAAAAATTGGACAAATTAAATAGATTTTTTGTCAAAGAAGCAGTCAACCTGATGTTGGTAGATATCATTAATTGCTGGATCAAGCATCTCTTTTGAATGTATGCATGTGCCTTAAAATTTTTGTTTGTGTTTTCTTTCAATGACAAGTTTCGGATCAAATCATAACTTACACCGCAATCCAAACAACTTTACTTACACTACAATTGAACACTGGGAAACTGTTTTCCCACACATGTAACACTTATGAGTAATATTGATTATCAAGAACATAATGAAGGAAAAAGATTATTTTTAACATATTTCTTGCTCATAAATGCCTGAAACATTTGGCCAGCCCTTTTGATCTTACTCCTAGAAATCATGTAAAAATAGATGATGAAATATTTATAGACTACATATATCACTCTACTTTACTTAGTAATTCACTATAAATTACTTACTTTCTATGATATAATAGCAGATGTAGGCATCTGGTTTACACCACATGTTCCGTCACCTCTGTAGACCCTGTAGTATCCCTAAAATTAAAAAAAAGTAATTAAACTAACATAAGCAGAATTATTTTTATCATTTTTCTCCATCTTCGACTTGAGCTATACAAAAAAACATATACAAGGTGTTTAAATTAAAAGAGGCTCCAATGTGTGTAAATAATATTTTATTGGCAAACACATTGTTTCTGTAAATAATTTCTTCTAAGTAGTTACAGGGAAAGAAGACAACCCTAGTGGGCTAAAAGGGATCGTGGTGACCACATTCATGTAGGAATGATTCTTCCATACTTCATATCTTCAAAACTTATAGAAGACTGGTGGTTCTTGTAGTGGGCAGGTGTATGAGAATTGTTTTGTCACATAGTATAATGGTAGGGTTCTATTTTCGGTTTCACTGCACTGTGTGATTTTGGCCTGCTTTTGGGTTAATTTTGTCTATTAAGTTAAATAATTTATTAGTTTCTAATTTTATTTCCACTAGCTTATTTATTACAACATTTTGTGTTTATACATTTTCACAAATTGACATTTTTAGGCTTTTTGTAATTTTCTGATTAGTTTTGCATTTTTTTTATTAGTTTTATGTTATCTATTGAGGGGAATGTCTGGTTATTTTTTATGGTGTAAGTTGCTAAGTTTGGATTGTAAGTGTATTGTTTGATGTATGCTCTAAGGTGTTCTTTATATCTGTCTTTTTCTTTTTTGTTCGGGCAATACTGAAATTGTTACATTTTCAGAAAACTGACAATCCTAACTACCAGGGGCTTGAAGGAGAGCCTTAAGCAATTTAAAAGAAGACTGGATAAGTGCATTGCAACAAATTACAATATTTTGAGGGAGGCAAAATAATGTAGCTAAAATTTTGTAAAATAAAGTTTATATGAATGCAGTTTACATATTTATTGGTTAAGCATGAGTTTATATCTTTCTCTAGATCATGTCTCAATCTAATTTTCAAATTCTCAATTACCATTCTCATATTTTCTTTCTACACTTACAATGTTATTTTTATGATTATCTTGAAACATAGTTGATACATTCTTTCTAGAATATCTCAACGTATTTATGCATGTATAACGCGAATATTTTTCTTTTAAATTCCTTATACAAAATAAGAATACCCATTATACACAAATAAGCATATTTGTAACGACAAAAACCAGATATATGGATTTTACCTTACTGGATGGGACTGTTACCTGCTACAATTTGTCAGGACAGAATATAATAGAGAGGTTTCGTTGCTCTTACCTTCAAGCTAAATTTAAAGCAAAAGTGATTCATTTCCGCTGTGGTTAAATTCATGTGACGGAGAAGATACCGAAACACAGTACTTGCTTCCATAAAATCCCCACTTACGGCATTCCTTTTCTGCCTGCACTACACTTCTTACTATGGGCATTAGTTTCCAATTGCTAATCGGCTCGAACTACTTGCCAGGTAGTTAATGTTTTATCGATTAACTGATTTTTATTTACAATGAATGAAAAGAGATCATCCTGTTCATCATATACAGCATAATTTAAACTTTTAGTAATAAAATGAGCACAAGAAAATGACAATTGTGGCCGTATCATGCAAATTTCATGTCCTGGAATCGAATGTCCCGGAGTGGAAAAAACAAAAGGCCAAATTATGCCTCACAACTCGTGATCAGCGATCTTTTCGTGCCATGTATCCAAATGTAAAACTGTAGTTAGTCAAGTTTATACAAGGGAAAAGAGGTGCAGCTTTTGCAGTTATTATGGAAATGATACAAGTCCCAGGAAGGTGAACTGCTGAACATCGTAACATTGATAATACATAATTTTGTGCAAGCCTTGGTTGGTGTGCAAGGTTACTTTGTAGACAAGATCTTTCAATTCGAAGGCAAACTACTTTAGCTCAACGTTTACCCGATGAATATGAAAATACAACTATTGAGTTTCATCGATTTATCTTACAAGTGAGGAGGAGGAATAATTTTAAAATGTCTCAAATTGGAAACGCTGATCAATGTCCCATATTTTTGGATATGCTGATGGCTACTTCAGTTAAACGAAAGGGAGTCAATTCGGTACCGAACAGATCAATGGGATGGGAAAAGCAACGATGCACGGTTATATTTTCAATTACCGCTGATGGACACAAGTTAACTCCATACGTTGTTCTTAACAGAAAACTTTACCTGAAGAAAAGCTTCCACAAGGTATTATTTTTCATGCCCAAGAGAAAGGTTGGATGGAGGAAAAGTTAGTTTTAGACTACACCAAAACAGTATGGAATCGAAGACCAGGTGCTTTGTTAAAGAAAAAAGTCTATTAGTCCTGGATAGTTTCAAAGCGCATTTGACAGAAAACGTAAAGGATATCCTGACAGATATGAAAACTGATTTGGCAGTAATTCCAGCAGATTAACATCCGCACTTCAGCCTCTAGATGTTTAAGTTAATAAACCTTTCAAAGTCAGTTATAGAAAACTGTACACCCAGTGGATGTGTGATGGTGTAAATACATATACCCCATCTGGGAAAATGAAAAGACCTTCCCTTTCACTTACTTTGGTATGAAGTCTTAAAGCCTGTAATACAGTCATATATGAAACATTCATGAAGAGGTTAAAAAAATGTGGAATTGCCAAGGAATGGTAGAGGACTGTGTGCACTGGAAAAACAGTGATAATGAAAATTTTCACAAGAAGGAAGGAATTCCACCACCTTTGGAAAGTAGTGATAAAGAATGAAAAATTGTCCATTTAAAGAAAAAAACATTTTGAATTGTATCGCAAGTTTTTTAACTGTTTGTGTTTGAATATTTCAATTAAAAATTTGGTAAGTACAAAATATTTGCTATTTTACTTTTTCATATTTTCCATAAAATATTTTAATTAAATACGGGTGTGCGTTATACATGAATGTATGTTATAGACGCATAAACGCTAACTCATATAAAATTTCAAAACAGAAACTCCATAAACAAATCTCAAAACACTTGGAAGGTGATTATGCTGTACAAAAACACTATGGTAAGTATAAACCTAGTATCAGTCAGTTGTAATATAAAGACTGCCCAATATACTTTCAACAAAGCTGTTTTCGCCCTACATTCGCTGTCCATACCGCTATCACACAGTTGTTCATCTGTAATCAATACCTGTATAAATATTTTAAGCCATGCTTATTTACATTTCTCTTTCTTTTTGAACAAGTCATGCAATCAATAATTTAAAGGCGTGTGTTATGAAGGCAAAGATACAACGTTCAGTAAAAGGGGTGATTGTGTTTATTACAGAAAAAAATAACTTTTATATTAACAAATTACACTTTTGTTATTACTAGCGACCAGACATTTGTTAACTAAAAGTTGTTAATTGTTAACTTACACTTGAAGGAAACGTTTTCGTTTCATTATATTAATGTTTATATTAACATATAAAATATTTTTCTAAATAGTTCCCATTAAACTCAATACATTTTGAGCAAACATCATTCTTTGTAATTACTAAGAACAAAGTGTAGGTATTGATACTAAATGTTAGATTACAAAAATTATGCATCACTATATATTATATATGTATATATATATATATATATATATATATATATATATATATATATAATAATATCATTAATTTTATATATTTATTATACATATAATTTTAGATTTGTTGTAGGATTTAATAGCACATTTTTAAAACACTGAATATTTCAAAAATATTTGTTGAAACTTAAGTAAGTTATATGTTGAATTTAAATCAAATAAGTTATAACAAGTAGAAAATTCAGAATAAATACAAAATAAATAACGTACAAATATTTTTATAATTGGATAAAAACTTACAAATCTGAATTGTATAATTAATATTAATAAATTAGTCTATAAAACTATGAATGTAGACTTAAACTGAATTTTTTGTAAAAAAGTATTAAACTGGTACAAATTATTTAAAACTTGAGAGATTTTTTAGTTTGTTTTAATATCTGTATATACGACACATGGCTATAAAGTAACAATTCTTTTCTAGTAACTCACTCAATTTTTATTTGTGTACAACTTTTACTTTATCCCCATCGATATACTCCCCTCCCATATCCCTACACTACTTCATTCGAATTTTCCATTGTTTGAAACAGTGTTTCATATCGTTATCCGAAAGGTTGTTCATGAGCTCTATCGCTTTTTCGTTTACTACCTCCACTGTATCAAGTCTGGTTCCTTTTAAGGCTTCCTTCACTTTTGAGAACATAAAAAAGTCACACGGGGCAAGGTCAGGTGAGTAGGATGGATGCTCCGACACAGGAATACAATGCTAAGCCAAAAATGACTTTACAACTAGTTCACTGTGAACTGAAGCACTGTCTTGATGCAGAATCCACGATTTTTTTTCTACAACTCTGGTCGCTTTCTTTTTACTCGCTCACAGAGGGTAACGAAAACCTCAAGATAATACTCTTTTACTGACTGCTCCTCAGGAACCCAATTTATGTATACGACTCATCATGGTGTTGAACTTTGATTTTAACATTCGAGCTTTCTTCAGTCGTGGTCAATTTGGGCTCCTCTGATTCATTGGTTGGCGCTTAGTTTCTGGGTCATAGGTAAAAAACCATAATTCATCGCTTGTAATGACTCTCTCCAACAGTTTAGGATCCTTCTTGATGTTTTTCTCATGTTGAGATGTTCATGAAAAATTTATTGACATATAGAGTTTCTGCCAATGCACGAATACTTAACTGGCGATCTTGGCAGATAACATTTCTGATTTTCTCAATGGTCATCCGTTTTTTAAGTTGATGGTTGTCCTGAGCGTGGATTATCCCCAACAATTTCTCGTCCTTCTTTAAAACATTTATACCTCTCAAAAACCTGTGCATGTGACATACATTCTTCCCCATACACTTGTTGTAAGAGAGAATGGGCCTCTGAGGCGGATTTACCAAGTTTCACTACGAATTTCAAGTTGCAAAGTTTCTCAATCAAAACATATTATTTTTCTGACTAACAAGAAAACACGGTGCGACACTAAGAAAGGCTGTAACTTGACTGAGCAAGCTAAGATCGTTTCACCTGGGATGTTGAAGGGTAATGTCAGGGTCCACGACTATATGATAGGTGATCTTGAGACTTGCACAGCATGACCCACAGAGAGCCAGTCTCGTTAATTTATAGCCATGCCTCTTACTAAATAAAATCTATTTTTTAAAACTTATATATTTGCTTACAGTCATTGAGAGTGTTTCCAAATGAATTTGTAATCTGTAATGTCCACAACTAGCATTTAAAACATGTTGTATTTATAGCCCTTTATCATATGAAAATATGATAGCATGTACATCACCCAAAACAAAAACCATTGATTTCATAAATAGTATTATTTTGTCAAGAGAATAATTTCTTTAAACTCTTAGCAATATCTGAACCTAGGCTTACTAGCGGTTTTTCTACTTTACAGAAGCAAACTGGCTCAATTTCTGTGAAAAACCTGAAAATGACTTCTGTACACAAAACACTACGGAAGTAACCAAACATAACCTAGCATAAGAAAGGTGTGTTGAACCCTTTCTGAAATATAAGTTTTATAAAATAGTAGTCAAGAGTAGGACTAATTGAGTTGAAAAATATCTAAATATCAAGCCATGGAATAACAGTTATGTATTCATAATACAGTAGAACCCCTCAAATCCGAACCCCTGCAAAATCCGAACATGATTTGATGAAAACCAAATTTTAAAAAGGAATCTAAAATTTAATGAAGTATGCACTGAAAGTTTGCTACTTACGTAAAACAGGACTGAGATATGTAATATATTGGAATTGACACTGTGAAAACATGATATAATACTAAGGCCTATACTGTACTGCTGGATCATTTCATTAACATAGAATTTATTGACAGTAAAATAAAAATAAAAAAGATAAACACTAAGCTGTTTAACTTAAAAATAAAAGACACAAACACTTTACTATATTTTTCACTTAAAATCAATAATCTTCATCTGACAAAGAGAAGTAAACATTCCCGAGGATGTGATGTTGCGCCATTGTCGCATTAGCATTAACATCATTGGGTGTTGCAGCTGCATGTTTTTCTACGTAACGCAACGCAATGTTAAGAGCGGCGGCAGAGTCGGCATGAGGAACAGCATTCATTGAGGCATCCTTTTCCTCGCTGTCGCTATCTGCTACATTGTCATCGTGTTTGTCCTTAACCATACATAGACACCATGTCATGCTCGGTATATTTTTCATTGATATCTAGTACTGACCACTCTACCAGGCAAATTTCTTCAGCATCTTCACATCCTGGTACCCTTTGAATAAGCTGAAGGAGCTCAGTTTCATCATCCCGTGTTCTAAGTGGTGTTTCCACAAATTCAAGGCTAGGCCAGAGGTTCTTCTAAGATTTCTGCAGTAAAATGTTACCTGATATTATTCCAGGATTCAGCTACCCAGTAAATTACATCCTTTATTGTAATTGTCAAGTTTTTCTGGAAGAGAAAGAGAGCAATCTTCTTTAATTAATGTTTGCAGAAGCTTTTTTCTGTAGCTCAGTTTTATGTTCTGGAGCACAACTTGATCCATAGGCTGAAACAACGATGTCATGTTAGGTGGGAGAAATATTGCTTTTATGTCTTCATATAAAAACTGTATGTCTGAAGGATGTGAAGGAGCATTGTCTATCAAAAATAGGACTTTTGGTGGTAGTCCATTTTTTTTCATTAAATTTTGTTACTGAAGGAACAAATTTATTTTTTAACCACTCCTTGAAAAGATTACCAGTCATCCACACCTTACACTGATTTCCGTACGAACAGGGAGATCATTCAAGTTCATATTTTTTTAAGGGCTCGTGGCTTGGCAGATTTTCCAATCACCATCAATGGTAGCTTATTTGTTCCCACGGTGTTACTGCTGGCTAAAACTACGAGACTCTGTTTGCTCTTTTTAAATCCTGAAGCAGAATATTCCTCTTTAGAAGCAAGACTTTAGGGCTTTAAAATCCAGTCTCATCCGCATTATACACTTGCTGGGGTGAGTAATTTTCAGATGAAATCAAATCTGTGAATTAGTCTAAATATTCTTTTACAGCAAGATTATCAGCTGATAACTTCTCCCTACTTAGTCTAATTCCGTACGTTAGTTAGTTGTCTAATTCCGTACCTTATCTTCCATCTATCCAACCATCTATTAGTAGTAAATTCCAAATCACAGTTCATTAATTTGTTTAACTGAAATGCTTTTTCTTGTATTAATAGGCCTTTAATATTAACTCCTTTCTACTTCTCTTTTGTGTAAACCATAAAATTACAGCCTCATCAATGTTTTCATTCACAGAAACTATCGTGTGATGGCATTGTTCCAAAGACTTTTCACTTGTAGCACTGCAAAACTGTTCAACTTTTGATACAGAAATATGTAATGAATGTTCTAATATTGTTTGCTAATAAAAAATGCACTTCTGTCAAATGCAAAATACACAGCAAATCCGAAATCCGAACTTTTTCGGCAAATCCAAAGTTTTCCAAATCCGAACAGGCTATAGCCCCAATTAGTTTGGATTTGAGGGGTTCCACTGTAGTTTCATAGTGTGAAATTAAAGAATTGAATTCTTAACCTCCTTGGGATGCACAATTGGGTAGAGAATTTCTAGACAGATTTTATAAACACATTTTTCTCTTCTTAGGAATGAGTCTAAAGACATGTTTAATTTAAGATTCATACTCTGCTATCTAGTATGATTTTTTAACCTGTCCACAATCTATTTTTCTAGAAATGTAATTATAAATTTATAAACCTACAGTAAACAAATATTTGTATTAATTCATATCCAAAAAAAAACCACATGCCAAGAGTATTAGACAAAGTCTACCGATATGCAGGTTGCATGCACAGACCAACTATTGGATTAAATTAAAAAATGCCACAAAAATTGACTTTTCATATTAATTAGAACTTAAATGCATCAACCTTTTATGTTTTAAGAAAATTTATATTAGTATTTATGATATCTCTAAGTTACGATCGGCATTAAATGTGTTAAGAATAATAATTAAATTAAATTATGAAAAAAGATTTCAGTTTAAGTACCAAATTTCATGTTTCAGTGCTGAATAATGTAAAATGTTGTTTCCAGGTGTTTAACATGTAACAATGTTCCAGAAGAATACTCCAAGATTCCTTGGGCTGAGAGAGTGCTCTGGTGTCTCAAACCTCTTCAAAAAATAAATTTTCTGGTTGCCATAATAGGAGCAACTCCTTTTCATATTATCATTTTCTAACTGTATTTGAGGTGAACTGATTTACAAGGCTGGAAAAAAGACTGTCACAGGAGAGAATACATTTTTCAACTGATAATTATAGAAGAAGCTAAGAAAGGCAAATTATTGTACTGAAATTATATATCCCCAAAATAATCGTAAAATTAGAAATTACATAATTAATTGCCAACACACAAATTTCATTACGTTGTTTCATGCAAAACCAAATGTTAAAGTCAAAGTTAATTTTTATTTGATTAAATACCTGTTCGCCCCAAAATTCTCCCCAACTGTTCTTAATCACCCAAAATGGCAAGACTTTTTTGAATTTCGGATAACCTGAAAAAAAAATTATGTGAAAGTACTAAATCACATCTCACCTTTTCACCCCATCTGCGACCCCAACTGTTTTTTACAAGCCAATAGGGCAATGTCTTGTGTCTGATACTTGTTTCTGTAAATAATAAACACAAATATCAAGTGCCACTAGCAGAAATCATAATTATAATATTACCAAGAAATTCATTAGCCTTTTATTGTTTTAGATACCCAAGGGATCTAAATAACTATTTTTTTAATATACAGAAATATTTAAAAAATAATGTTTTATTACCAGTTCTCATGGTTTTGAAAGACATTCAAGTTTTTATTTCAAACAATTTTACTTATTGTCTAAGTAGACAATCAGAACTGTTTTAAAATTTCTATAATTCATATAAATCCTAAATTCAATTTTGTTTCATTGTCTGCTTATTGTTTAGTTTTCAAACCTTCAACTGCCTTCTTTTAATGCAAATTTCTGGCTGGGTGGATTGAAAACAAATTAGTTTTTCTTACCTTCCTTATTTTTTAAATAAAAATTATATAAATATTACTAATTATTTAAAGAACTAAGTGAACACTATTAACTTACTTATGGTCCAGGCATGTATCCTAAATTAATGAAGCATAACTTGCTAGCAGAGTAAGTTAATAGTTTTCTTTAAATAATTACTTATGTTTTAATCATTGAAATCAAGATGATTAGAACAACCAACTTTAAATATAAATTGTTTTTCTGAGTGAAATAGTCATAAAAACAAATGAGCTCATCTGCCAAAATTGCATTGTGAATGGTAGATTCCAAACCACGGTACTACAAATAATCTAGTATTACAACCATTACTCATATACTAATACAAATTACCATTTCAAAAGTGCTTATTTATTTTATTACTTATTTTTATTTGTTATAATATTACACAACTATTAAACATAAAATCAAAATTTAAAAAATTTATTTTTATGGAAGAAAGTGAAATTTACTTACATTTTGACGTTTTTTACAGAATTTCAGTTCTACATATCCATATATTCACTAATACTAGAAAAATAGGAAAAAAAACACTAGGCTAAAACTGTACATCACAAGTCTACAATTTTACACATTTTAGAAGTTTTTCAGTGTGTGGAATATTTTAAAGCATGGCGAAACACAAACTGCCACGTTGCACTCATTACACTGATAACGTGACTCACGCCGTATGTTATGCTTGGAACACACAGCACACCTCCTCATGGCATTTTTTCTTTTTTCTGTGGAAGGTACAAAATCAGGAAAATGCCTTTGCAGTAAACTTAGTGGATCATCTTCAGCGGAGGATCTTCCTTTCTTTGGTTTATTTGAATCGTCCAGATGCTTTGAGACAATTTGCTCTATAAGATTTTCTCTAAATTGGAGAGAAGTCATTGAACCTCCGGATTCTTGATGTAATACATCTGCATTGAAAACACATATTTACCAAATGCCGAAACTCCTTTTTGTACCATATTTTCTGCAGTTTACGTTCCATAGGATAGGCAGACAACATCTGGTCGACCCTGTCGACGCCGCTCATATTTTTGTTACAGTCATGAACTATTTCAGGTATTACAACTTGTTCTCCTCTTCTTATAACTGGAATATAGCTAATTTCATGTCTAGTTGATAAAAGGTGAACGTCCCTTTTGTCAGCCCAGTTGACATAGATCATCCTCCCTTCTTTTTCAACAATAGCAAGTGACTCGTTTTTTGATAATTTTTGTTTTACAGCATCTTTTGGCAAACCTTTTCTATTGCTTCGGACAGTTCCAACAACATCGGTTTTTTTACTAGTTAGAACAAGTCCTAGTTCTGGACTGGTATAAAAATTGTCTGTATATACACAGTAACCTTGATCAAGTAAACCTTCCATTACTTTCAGAACTACATTGACTGTATGAGGGTGTTGCATATTTTGGGCTATTTCAGTTTCCTTTCCGGTGTAAACTATTACCTTCCAAATATAACCTGTTTTAGCCTCAGATAGTATAAACAATTTAATTCCAAATCGTGCTCTTTTGATTTTTATGTACTGTAAGAAACTCAACCGCCCTTTCCACAAGAGTAGGCTTTCATCTACTGAGACATTGCGACTAGGAACATAAACTTCGCTAAACTTTTTTGTAATGTAATCAAAAACTGGCTTTATTTTCGACATTTTTTTATTTTCCATGACTGGGGTAGTGTTGTCCACAAAGTGTAGGAAACGGTTCAAAAGTTTTAATCTATTATGAGGGATGAGGTTTGTAAAACCAGGGGTGGAAAACAATTTTTTGTTTGTATAATATTTTCCTACATCAGGTTTTCAAATAAGACCTAGCAGCACATACACAGCCAATAAAATAAATATTTCGTCGGTGTTTGTTTCTTTCCAAGCATGAAATCTAGAAAAGCGTTGAAAAGGACGATTGGCTAAAAACTGTTCCGCATATTTATTAGTTTGTTGCACAATAATATCAACCAACTCATCTGTGATAAATAACTTGAATAGTTCATGATTTATATGATTTTGTATCATTACCTTTATTCCTGGATCTCCAGTGAAAACTTTTTCAGTTAATTTTTTTCCAGCAGAGTGGTAGTTTTCCCAAACAAGGCTATTTAGATTTGGAAGGGCAGCAGCAGCATTTACTGGGTTTGGATTTTGCACCTGAGGGCCTAATACTAGAGGAACATTGTCTTCTATCTCACTTTTCTCCCCTAAATCATCTATTTCATCTTCTGAATCACTATCGGAAGCACTTTCTAACAACAATTCATGCAATTGTCTGTCACTCAAAAATTCATCCATTTTATAGAATTTATAACTTTTATAACCTATAAAGGTTGTATTACCTTTATAACCTATAAATAACCTAAAACCAAAGTTCAAGAAATATCTCTCTTGAAAAAATAAAAAGAAATATCAATATTACTATAAATAACTTCAAACACTAACTACACTATACATAAAATAATTAAATTGCATAAATAACACTATAAAACAATATGGCAAACGAATAGACAAGCACAAATGCACAGCAGGTTGACCGTTGGCAACTGACAAGTCAAACGTCTTAAATCGAAAAAAAAACATTGGTAAAAATAGTACCATATTACAAAATATTTGCTTGAAGACATATGCACGCGATCTAACGGCATTCGGATGAACTTCGTCGAGCAAACGCTGCATAAACAGAATAAATATGATCAGGCCATTGACGTGATGTGTATACGCGGCAGCGGCCGTTTTTCAGCATTCAGCTCGTGTCGCGTATAGTCGTCACAAACCAGGAAGGGGTTAACTACACAAACTTAACTGCGAAGTCGTTATAGTTATGGCTGCAGATAAAAGGTTTTGTCATCTGTTCACAATTTACTTGATTTCGCCTTCTTAAAGAATGTTTTAAACTATTTAACTATTAAATAGGTTGTAGCAAATACTACAGGGAGTTTATAAGCATTTTAAATAACAAGTATATTTAAAAGAATTAATTTTAAAATCTAAATTTACAGCAGTTAAAGGGTTAATAACCGCATTTTTTTACTTAATTTTACATTTTGTATTTACCATAAAATTTTATTGTTGTTTAACATTATTGAAACAAAGACTGCTGGTACACCATATGTACAACTCCCATTTGACTTCACTACTTCATTAAAATAGCAAATGACATATACTGTTATGAAAAATAAAAATAATCTGGTCCATTGTTACTGTAATAATATAAATCAAAAAATGTTTTAAAGTATCAAATTTTGCAAGAATAGAATTTAAATTTTTGCGAGTACAGAAAATAAACAATAACTAAAAGTTATTGAATTGAAGTACATTTGCTAAACCACTATTTTGACAATGAACTATATATAAATAACATTCTATCAATACTCCTATACACTTTCAAGGCACAATTATTTGCTAGTAAGAATTGCCAAATTTACTTTAACAGCAATCACACACACACACACACACAGTGCAATTATAAAAAAGCATGTTCTCCAGTCCTTCAAGATACAAATATTGACTCTTGTCTTAAACTTTGATATGGTGAATTATTTCAGATAAAACTTTACTCTATCCTTTAAAAGAACCTCTAAATCCCTGTAATGTTTCAAAAAAATTTATTTGTGCAAGTTTTATCACAAAACATTTTATTCATCCTTTATTCAATGCTCATCAATATCTTAAGTTATACATAGACTGACGCCAACAAAATATTTGTCTTAGCCTGTTGGATTTCTATACTTAAAAAAATTTAATAACTTTAGTTAATACATTATACAAAGACATCCAGATCTAAATCAAATAAATAAATTCATTAGTTTTGTGTTATTTTCATTTTAGATATTTTTTTATAATTTTCTTCTGTTTTAGGATTCAGCTCGTTTTATTCAATATTTTATGTTCTTTATACCGTTAATGCAATTTTTTAAAGCTTCAACTTTAAAAAGGTATTTTCTCATCCCCCTATGGACTATATTATGTAAAAAAGGCAGTTTATTTTCTTGATATTAGCTAAATGGCAATAAATTCTAAAAATGTTGTTTTGTGAACTACAATTTTTATGTAGTACTTGGGTTTGCTTTATGTGTTAATAAACCAGTATGTATATTATAAAAAATTCTATTCCTTTTTTTTACTTGATTTTTCTAACATTCTTATTTGTTTACATGCTTCTAGATGTTTACATAAATTCTTTAATTTTTTTTAATATTTTATTTTAAACATCCCTGATAAGTTTTTGTCATTCTTTAAATTGTTGAGTATTGTAGATTTTTAAAATTCTCTAATCTTGGTAATAAAGATTACCAAACTTGTAACTAGTTAATACATTTTAATATAAGTAATCTAAACACACTCTTTTAAACTTCAAATACCTCAATATTTTTTTTCAATACAATTATATGAAATTGTTCCATAAAATAGAAGTCTTAGCTCTGAAATATTGATATTTTTATCAAATTATTTGTAAACTAACTTTCAAAAAGTCCTACATCAAAAAAAAAATAACATATTAATATTAATTCGACAGAAATAAATTCTTATACATACTGTGAACACCATATCCAACAATGAGTACACCATGGTCAAGCTCCTCTTTACTGCATAGGAATTTTAGAGGATGCGATACTCCACCTCTATAAAACTGAAAAATATTTTATTTAATTAATAAACATAAAATGAAGTTGAATTATTTCACTGATGATCTGTTTAAAACAATGGTAGCTGAGAATATTTTTTTTTGATGTATTGAAAATGTACATATTGCCTGGCAATCACTTAACTGGGTTGTAGCAAAAAATTAACACTTATTACAGGTCAAATCCTGTTATAACAAAATCGTTGGGACAGCGAAAAAAAAACAATTTGTTATACTGAAATTTGTTTATAGCAAAGTGTAAGCTAATTTTTACAAAACAATACTACAATGCATTACACAATTTTATTCTTACCTTTCAAAATTTATAAAAGTCATTTTTTAAGTAGAATGGTAACATATAACCTGAGTATATGTTTTTTAACAACACTTTTTAATTTAATTTGTGTAGGAATAAACCTATGATATGGTAGATACTATTTTATAGAAAAGTATAAAAAACTAATTTTTCTTATTTAAAATATGAACTTGAAAGTCTGTTTTTAAAAAAGTCTGTTATTTTTTACTGCAATGTTTTTTTTAGTTTTGTTCATTAAGATGAATTGTTTAACAGTATCAATATTTTGAAAAGTAGTAACTGGAATATTATGTAGAGTAGTTGGGTACGAGTGAACTTTCTAAATGTATCTAAACTTTTATTTATTTCTTTTCAGAAGTTTCTTCATTCCCACCTTCATAGCTAAAGTAAACCTAATCTATCTCTATTAATGATTGGTCATAAAGAGATAACTGTTACAGTGCCGGCAAAAAGTTTAGGGACACCCCTACATTTATATGTTTTTGCTATTGTCCTAAAACTTTCTGCCAATCATATGTTAGTAACTTATCAATGAATTAAGCATGAAAAGTTACGATTTTCCTGAAATTTTCATTCATTTATAAGTAAGGGTTGACAAATTATAAATTTTTTCCCATTTTAAAATTTTTGAGGAAACCCCTGTTTTTTTTCTAATTAAAAATGTATAATAAAAAAAAAAAACATCTGATTAAAATGATACTTTGTACAAATGTTTAGCATAACATTTAGAATGTAAATATGCATTATTTATTATTTACAAAAAATCACCTCTCATTTGGTACCAGGTTAACTTTGCTTTAGATTTTCAGATTTTTCAGCATAAAATTTTCACATTTCAATAGCGAATATTTAGTGAACGGAGCCACTTGGAGCGGACTGACTGTACCGTTGTGTTCCTCGCGTCATGGCGGGTCCGCTCCAAGTGGCTCCGTTCACTAGATATTCGCAATTGAAATGTGAGAATTTTATGCTGAAAAATCTGAAAATCTAAAGCAAAGTTAACCTCGTACCAAATGAGAGGTGATTTTTTGTAAATAATAAATAATGCATATTTACATTCTAAATGTTATGCTAAACATTTATACACAGTATCATTTTAATCAGATGTGTTTTTTATTATACATTTTTAATTAGAAAAAAACAGGGGTTTCCTCAAAAATTTTAAAATGGGAAAAAAATTTATAATTTGCCAACCCTTCCTTATAAATGAATGAAAATTTCAGGAAAATCGTAACTTTTCATGCTTAATTCATTGATAAGTTACGAATTTATGATTGGCAGAAAGTTTTAGGACAATAGCAAAAACAAATAAATGTAGGGGTGTCCCTAATCTTTTTGCCGGCACTGTACTTTCCTTATTAGATTAAGGTCAACCCTTTTAAGACCGTCCATTTTGTCAAATAGCGTGAGAAATACCCTATCATTTTCCAGTTTTTGTAGTACTTATTTTAGTGTAGTATGAATTCCATATAAAAACAGATAGAAATGTTATTTTTGAATTAGTTGTCCTTAAACTTCCCAGGTTAATTAATATTGTTGTAATAAATCATTCCTTTTTGAAGACTTTCATGCATAGAGTCAATAAGTCTTACCATCATCAGTTTTCTTGATTTTCCAGGTTTTCAAGCATATAAAATCTTTTTAAAAAAACGTGTCACCCTGAAACTTTTATACTTTAATCACTAAGCAGTTATCTATATATTTTGTGAATTTCACTTGTCTACACTGATAAAACTTTACTTTTTAAAATTTTCGTCTATATTCGCTACCATTATTATGAGTCTGAATGTAGCTATGCCTACATTGTTCAATATTTCTACTACAACTTTATTTAATGTCTATCTATTTACCTATATTATTTCCTCAATTCTTTCTGTATCCTATAATATAAATATGTGAAATGAAATTTCACTAAGTATGTTTTCGTATGCATTCTACATGAAGTCCCTTATCTCAACATATGCACACAGTCTGTGATAGCTAGTACCCGGCTTTGAACAAATAATTTACTTTACAAAACATTTTCATAAACTAACATTGAAAAACAAAATTAGAAATTGTCAGAAGTAATAATAAACAAAGTTAAAAGATATTCTTAGAATAAATAATTACAAAAATAATTAAAGGAAATGTACATGTGATCACCATAAAACACAACAGAAGAGAGGACTTGAACAATGGGAACAAACTAGTGTGAACTGCGAAGGGGACTTGCAGCTGTTTAAATATGGCGCTCGCTCATCGCCGTATTTCTTGGAAGGTGTGTGAAAAAATTACCATTTTGTTCTACACATAATAAGCTTTCTTTTAGTTGTAATTATAAGGTAACCTGTTAATTTTAAGGAGAATTACAATAGTTTGAAATACCAAGCCGATATATCGGCGTGTGGTTTTATTTATGAAAATCAGAGCCGATATATCATGGACTTGAAGGGGCTAAGGAAGGCTATATAGAATTAGTTAGGACTACGGAAGTTATATATTGACCTCCAGGAAAGGGAATTAAAGAGAAATTATTTCATTATAAAACACTACACAGGATAGGTTGCTAACCTAAAATAGATTTGAGGGACCACCTGCTACCAGGAGTCATCTCTCAAAACTCAACTTGTAAGTTTCAGATCATATTTTGTTAAATAAGTTTTTACTGATACAGAAACAATAGTGTTTATGATAAGAGAAATGGACTCTGTTATACAAAATACCCTTTGACCTTTGATAAATCAAAAACAATGGCTTACATAGGAACAATATAACTTCTTTTTTTAATAAAAAAACTGTTTTGTCCTCAATAGCCAACAAAACACTATTATCAATTAACAACAAAACATTATGTTGAACACAGTGGAAATAAATAAATGTTTTTATATCTATAAATATATTTGTGTGTGTGTGTGTGTGTGTGTGTGTGTGTGTGTGTGTGTGTGTGTGTGTGTGTGTGTGTGTGTGTGTGTGTGTGTGTGTGTGTGTGTGTGTGTGTGTGTGTGTGTGTGTGTGTGTGTGTGTGTGTGTGTGTGTGTGTGTGTGTGTGTGTGTGTGTGTGTGTGTGTGTGTGTGTGTGTGTGTGTGTGTGTGTGTGTGTGTGTGTGTGTGTGTGTGTGTGTGTGTGTGTGTGTGTGTGTGTGTGTGTGTGTGTGTGTGTGTGTGTGTGTGTGTGTGTGTGTGTGTGTGTGTGTGTGTGTGTGTGTGTGTGTGTGTGTGTGTGTGTGTGTGTGTGTGTGTGTGTGTGTGTGTGTGTGTGTGTGTGTGTGTGTGTGTGTGTGTGTGTGTGTGTGTGTGTGTGTGTGTGTGTGTGTGTGTGTGTGTGTGTGTGTGTGTGTGTGTGTGTGTGTGTGTGTGTGTGTGTGTGTGTGTGTGTGTGTGTGTGTGTGTGTGTGTGTGTGTGTGTGTGTGTGTGTGTGTGTGTGTGTGTGTGTGTGTGTGTGTGTGTGTGTGTGTGTGTGTGTGTGTGTGTGTGTGTGTGTGTGTGTGTGTGTGTGTGTGTGTGTGTGTGTGTGTGTGTGTGTGTGTGTGTGTGTGTGTGTGTGTGTGTGTGTGTGTGTGTGTGTGTGTGTGTGTGTGTGTGTGTGTGTGTGTGTGTGTGTGTGTGTGTGTGTGTGTGTGTGTGTGTGTGTGTGTGTGTGTGTGTGTGTGTGTGTGTGTGTGTGTGTGTGTGTGTGTGTGTGTGTGTGTGTGTGTGTGTGTGTGTGTGTGTGTGTGTGTGTGTGTGTGTGTGTGTGTGTGTGTGTGTGTGTGTGTGTGTGTGTGTGTGTGTGTGTGTGTGTGTGTGTGTGTGTGTGTGTGTGTGTGTGTGTGTGTGTGTGTGTGTGTGTGTGTGTGTGTGTGTGTGTGTGTGTGTGTGTGTGTGTGTGTGTGTGTGTGTGTGTGTGTGTGTGTGTGTGTGTGTGTGTGTGTGTGTGTGTGTGTGTGTGTGTGTGTGTGTGTGTGTGTGTGTGTGTGTGTGTGTGTGTGTGTGTGTGTGTGTGTGTGTGTGTGTGTGTGTGTGTGTGTGTGTGTGTGTGTGTGTGTGTGTGTGTGTGTGTGTGTGTGTGTGTGTGTGTGTGTGTGTGTGTGTGTGTGTGTGTGTGTGTGTGTGTGTGTGTGTGTGTGTGTGTGTGTGTGTGTGTGTGTGTGTGTGTGTGTGTGTGTGTGTGTGTGTGTGTGTGTGTGTGTGTGTGTGTGTGTGTGTGTGTGTGTGTGTGTGTGTGTGTGTGTGTGTGTGTGTGTGTGTGTGTGTGTGTGTGTGTGTGTGTGTGTGTGTGTGTGTGTGTGTGTGTGTGTGTGTGTGTGTGTGTGTGTGTGTGTGTGTGTGTGTGTGTGTGTGTGTGTGTGTGTGTGTGTGTGTGTGTGTGTGTGTGTGTGTGTGTGTGTGTGTGTGTGTGTGTGTGTGTGTGTGTGTGTGTGTGTGTGTGTGTGTGTGTGTGTGTGTGTGTGTGTGTGTGTGTGTGTGTGTGTGTGTGTGTGTGTGTGTGTGTGTGTGTGTGTGTGTGTGTGTGTGTGTGTGTGTGTGTGTGTGTGTGTGTGTGTGTGTGTGTGTGTGTGTGTGTGTGTGTGTGTGTGTGTGTGTGTGTGTGTGTGTGTGTGTGTGTGTGTGTGTGTGTGTGTGTGTGTGTGTGTGTGTGTGTGTGTGTGTGTGTGTGTGTGTGTGTGTGTGTGTGTGTGTGTGTGTGTGTGTGTGTGTGTGTGTGTGTGTGTGTGTGTGTGTGTGTGTGTGTGTGTGTGTGTGTGTGTGTGTGTGTGTGTGTGTGTGTGTGTGTGTGTGTGTGTGTGTGTGTGTGTGTGTGTGTGTGTGTGTGTGTGTGTGTGTGTGTGTGTGTGTGTGTGTGTGTGTGTGTGTGTGTGTGTGTGTGTGTGTGTGTGTGTGTGTGTGTGTGTGTGTGTGTGTGTGTGTGTGTGTGTGTGTGTGTGTGTGTGTGTGTGTGTGTGTGTGTGTGTGTGTGTGTGTGTGTGTGTGTGTGTGTGTGTGTGTGTGTGTGTGTGTGTGTGTGTGTGTGTGTGTGTGTGTGTGTGTGTGTGTGTGTGTGTGTGTGTGTGTGTGTGTGTGTGTGTGTGTGTGTGTGTGTGTGTGTGTGTGTGTGTGTGTGTGTGTGTGTGTGTGTGTGTGTGTGTGTGTGTGTGTGTGTGTGTGTGTGTGTGTGTGTGTGTGTGTGTGTGTGTGTGTGTGTGTGTGTGTGTGTGTGTGTGTGTGTGTGTGTGTGTGTGTGTGTGTGTGTGTGTGTGTGTGTGTGTGTGTGTGTGTGTGTGTGTGTGTGTGTGTGTGTGTGTGTGTGTGTGTGTGTGTGTGTGTGTGTGTGTGTGTGTGTGTGTGTGTGTGTGTGTGTGTGTGTGTGTGTGTGTGTGTGTGTGTGTGTGTGTGTGTGTGTGTGTGTGTGTGTGTGTGTGTGTGTGTGTGTGTGTGTGTGTGTGTGTGTGTGTGTGTGTGTGTGTGTGTGTGTGTGTGTGTGTGTGTGTGTGTGTGTGTGTGTGTGTGTGTGTGTGTGTGTGTGTGTGTGTGTGTGTGTGTGTGTGTGTGTGTGTGTGTGTGTGTGTGTGTGTGTGTGTGTGTGTGTGTGTGTGTGTGTGTGTGTGTGTGTGTGTGTGTGTGTGTGTGTGTGTGTGTGTGTGTGTGTGTGTGTGTGTGTGTGTGTGTGTGTGTGTGTGTGTGTGTGTGTGTGTGTGTGTGTGTGTGTGTGTGTGTGTGTGTGTGTGTGTGTGTGTGTGTGTGTGTGTGTGTGTGTGTGTGTGTGTGTGTGTGTGTGTGTGTGTGTGTGTGTGTGTGTGTGTGTGTGTGTGTGTGTGTGTGTGTGTGTGTGTGTGTGTGTGTGTGTGTGTGTGTGTGTGTGTGTGTGTGTGTGTGTGTGTGTGTGTGTGTGTGTGTGTGTGTGTGTGTGTGTGTGTGTGTGTGTGTGTGTGTGTGTGTGTGTGTGTGTGTGTGTGTGTGTGTGTGTGTGTGTGTGTGTGTGTGTGTGTGTGTGTGTGTGTGTGTGTGTGTGTGTGTGTGTGTGTGTGTGTGTGTGTGTGTGTGTGTGTGTGTGTGTGTGTGTGTGTGTGTGTGTGTGTGTGTGTGTGTGTGTGTGTGTGTGTGTGTGTGTGTGTGTGTGTGTGTGTGTGTGTGTGTGTGTGTGTGTGTGTGTGTGTGTGTGTGTGTGTGTGTGTGTGTGTGTGTGTGTGTGTGTGTGTGTGTGTGTGTGTGTGTGTGTGTGTGTGTGTGTGTGTGTGTGTGTGTGTGTGTGTGTGTGTGTGTGTGTGTGTGTGTGTGTGTGTGTGTGTGTGTGTGTGTGTGTGTGTGTGTGTGTGTGTGTGTGTGTGTGTGTGTGTGTGTGTGTGTGTGTGTGTGTGTGTGTGTGTGTGTGTGTGTGTGTGTGTGTGTGTGTGTGTGTGTGTGTGTGTGTGTGTGTGTGTGTGTGTGTGTGTGTGTGTGTGTGTGTGTGTGTGTGTGTGTGTGTGTGTGTGTGTGTGTGTGTGTGTGTGTGTGTGTGTGTGTGTGTGTGTGTGTGTGTGTGTGTGTGTGTGTGTGTGTGTGTGTGTGTGTGTGTGTGTGTGTGTGTGTGTGTGTGTGTGTGTGTGTGTGTGTGTGTGTGTGTGTGTGTGTGTGTGTGTGTGTGTGTGTGTGTGTGTGTGTGTGTGTGTGTGTGTGTGTGTGTGTGTGTGTGTGTGTGTGTGTGTGTGTGTGTGTGTGTGTGTGTGTGTGTGTGTGTGTGTGTGTGTGTGTGTGTGTGTGTGTGTGTGTGTGTGTGTGTGTGTGTGTGTGTGTGTGTGTGTGTGTGTGTGTGTGTGTGTGTGTGTGTGTGTGTGTGTGTGTGTGTGTGTGTGTGTGTGTGTGTGTGTGTGTGTGTGTGTGTGTGTGTGTGTGTGTGTGTGTGTGTGTGTGTGTGTGTGTGTGTGTGTGTGTGTGTGTGTGTGTGTGTGTGTGTGTGTGTGTGTGTGTGTGTGTGTGTGTGTGTGTGTGTGTGTGTGTGTGTGTGTGTGTGTGTGTGTGTGTGTGTGTGTGTGTGTGTGTGTGTGTGTGTGTGTGTGTGTGTGTGTGTGTGTGTGTGTGTGTGTGTGTGTGTGTGTGTGTGTGTGTGTGTGTGTGTGTGTGTGTGTGTGTGTGTGTGTGTGTGTGTGTGTGTGTGTGTGTGTGTGTGTGTGTGTGTGTGTGTGTGTGTGTGTGTGTGTGTGTGTGTGTGTGTGTGTGTGTGTGTGTGTGTGTGTGTGTGTGTGTGTGTGTGTGTGTGTGTGTGTGTGTGTGTGTGTGTGTGTGTGTGTGTGTGTGTGTGTGTGTGTGTGTGTGTGTATTTGGGCGTGTATATTTAACAAAACTCAGTAGTACCTATCTATATCTTCCAAAATAAAAATAAAATCATATGAATCAATTTAAGAAACAGGTTAAAGAATAGTTGTATATCAACCCCTGAAACTAACCTGCATGGCATTTGCATTGATACCAATAGAGATCGGTCCATTCTTTACAAGCCATTTTGCCATGTCTGTTTCATCTTTGGAAATATTTAAGCCTCCAGTAACTGTCACCAGTACTTCAGACTTGTTGAACTTACAAGACTCATCCTCTGCATCATAAGGATAATCGGTTTCTGACTCCAATCCGCCAATATTTTTTATAGCTTCATACGCATTAATAGGTAGACCCCCTTGACATCCATCATCCAAACTATCACAGTCAACTAACTCTGAGAATAAAAAATGCAAAATTATTCTACATGATCTTAAGATAAGCAAAGACATAATGAGCGGTCACAATTTTACTAGAACCATAAATTTTTAGTACAACCTAATGGACTACAGCATTCAAGAATATATAAATATGAACCTCTTCATGTCCAAATTGCTCTCGCAACTAAAATCACACAAATTATAAAAATAACAAATCACAAAGCATACCTTGTTCTGAGAGAGAGTACAGTTTGCCATGTTTCAAAGCCCAGAGACCTTCAACATTGCCAGTTACAGAGAATGCCCAACAAGATCCACAACTTTCCTATAGAAACAAAAAACCTTTTAAATATTACTGGTGCTTATTACACAATTCATTTTAATAACTTATATATATAAACTATTATAAGGTGTGTTTCATGTATGTCGTACTAACTAATTTTTATAAAACAATTCTTCTTTTTACATATGTTAAGTAAATAATTGCTTTAAGAAAAAAATATAATAAAAACCTGAAAAGAAGTGGTTTAAAGCTAGGACTTATTTAACTTTTAATATAAATATTTATGTAAAATGTAAATATATTTAATTCTACAACTGATAACACCGTAACCCTAAAGTGATAGACTTGATTCAGCCCTTGCATAAGATATATCTTGAAATATTGTTAAAAATTATCAATGTAGGTAAAAATATATTATATTAATAATCCATATTCTATTTATAAAAAAGATAAATAAAATAGGCTAACAATAAAACATTAAAAACATGAAATACTGAAAAATTGGCATTAAAGCTTATTAATATGATAGACAAAAGAAATTACAGAAGATAGTTATTAATCAATTAATATCTAATATAATTTTAATATATTGTTGCCTTTGTATAATACAGACAAAACAGATATTAAAATAGTAACTGCTTAGAAAAATGACGAAACAAAGTAAAATCTAAAAAATATTTTGAAATTAAACATTGTAAATTAATATCAAATTTTAAATTACTATTTAAAATAGTGTCTCATTATTTAACTGTAAAATGTTTGCTGTGTCAGTCTTCATTTCCTATCTTAAATAGCTGATAACAAAGACATCATCTTCTAATTTGTTGCTAAATAATTTTCCAACATAATAGGTTTTATCACACTTATTACAAAAGTCCTGTGTTTAACAATAACAAAAAACCTTCTCTTGATTCTCGATCAAACTAATCACACTTTTCTGGCTGCTCTAAATCTGAAAATTTTCATAAATATATGAATCAGAATTTGATGAGTAGGTCAGGTTTTCTCAATCATCACTTTCTACTGGTAATAACCAATCTGTTTTAATTTTTATTTTAGGAATTTCCTTCTAAGAATTAATGTAGTAATTAATTAATTAATGGATATTTTTAGTAAACTTTATTGTTTTTTGTATACTGTAACACACTTTATTGTTTTTAAGTTAGTTAAAACTGTTAGTTAAGCTATGTAGTTTGACTGAAGGGCTTATGGGGATGAATGAGACATCAGGTTTTGAAGTACTATGAGACATCTCATTGTGCCCCACAAAAATGCAATGGTATGCTACATCCCATCTGGTCTAAAATATTTTAAATACATTTATTTTATGTTTATTGCTGCTCTATGTTTCTTTCATTTATTATCTTAATTCTTCTGACAAAATGTACCTCTTGCGTGTTAAGAGTATTTTTTCCATTTAAATGACACTAAACAATGCTGTTATAAAATCATGGTTAGATAAACATTTATATTAAAAGTTAAATAAAATTATCTGATGGTCAATTGACCTAACCACCTTCAATTTCATACTAAGAATGTAATTCTTGACAAAAATACAAATAGGAAGGGCTTGATCTCACGTCAGTGTTATAAAAGGGGACACAGGTCATAAAATGTTGAGAGCCCCAACTTTAAACTACTCCTTTTCAGTGTTTTTTTCTCAAGTAAAACTTTTTCTTATTCGTAATAAAACTGTATAAAGTAAACAAATAATTCTTAAAAGTAACTTTATATCACCGAAAATTCTAAATTCACATTAGTGGAAAAGCAAACATTGGAATGATAATGTGATATTAAACACATTTGATATTAAACAAACAGATCTTTAAAAGATCATACAACATTACTAAAAATCTTTTTAAACATTAAAAATATTTAACAAATAAATGAAATACCAGATCTTACTTTCTAATATTAAATACACTTCTAACCTGATTTTTGACAGGTGTTACAATATTGTAGTTTCTCCAATCAAATTCATTTGGTAATACAATGTCAGGTATTACAGCTTTCTGCAATTTCTCATTTACTGCAGTTTTAATTAAATTTGGCTTCAATCCAAGATAATTCCTTTTAAATTCACTTACTGAAAAATGAAATAAATATCTAATTTATACTCTTAAATTTGTTCCTAACCTAACCTAAGTTTACAGATTAAAACCAAAAAATTGTTAAACAATAACTTTTGTTGAATAATAGAAAGTGATAACTTTCTACAGATTGCCATTGAAATATATTTAGAATAGGCTTAAACCTAACAACAACAAAAACAACAGATAATTTCAAATTACACTTTTTTGTTTATCTTGGCAAAAAACCACTACTTACTGATGTATTCAGCAGACATGTTCCACTCTAGGTCAGCGCATTTTTCAATGCTATAAATTACTGACAAGACTGTTGCTCAGGTGTGTTGTGTTAATGTGAGTCTGTGGTGTATTTTGGTTCTGAGGTGTATTATTGTTCATAGAGTAGTTGTTAATTATGTGCTCAAATATAGTGTTTGATTGGGAGTGTGTTTTGGCATTTAGAATGTGTTGTGGATAGTATTAATGGAGTTTATATATCTCAAGTTTTCTACTGTGTTAAGTTTTTTGCTTTTATTGATGTAATGTAGGATTTTTATGTCTATGTGTCTATGTCAGTCTGCGAATGTAGTGTGCTTTGTATGAGTATGACGAAATTGTTCTTCTTATCTTGTGGTAAATGTTCTCCCTGTTTGTCCTATGTAAAAGCTGGGACAGTTGTTGCATGTAATCTTGTATACCCCTGCCCTGTCATGTTTATCCTGGTGTGTTTTTGAACTGTGTAGGTGTTTTTTAATTGTGTTGGATGTTGTGAATGCTACTTTGTATTTAAGTTTGCGGAACGTGGAAGCTATTTTTTGTGATGTGTTGTCGTGATATTTAAGTGTTAAATATTTTTGTGTGTGTGATATTGCTTTTTGTTGTTATGTGTACGTTCTTTTTTGCGCATTATGTTGTCTCTCAATGTGAGTTTATATCCGTTTTAATGGGCTATGTGTTTTATTGTGTTTAGTTCGTTTATTTTGTCTTCATTACTCATGGGTATGTTGAGACATAATCTGTGCATCATGGAGTGGAAAGCAGCATGTTTGTGTTATGTAGGGTGATTGGACATGTTATGTATAACTCTGACTGTGGTGCTGGGTTTCCAGTATATTTTTAATGTGTGTTTGTTGTTTTGTTTTGTTATCACTAGGTCTGGGAAATTGATTTTGTTCTGTTGTTCTGTTTCCAGTGTGAAGTTTATGTTATTGTGTAATTTGTTTATGTAATTGTGCAAGGTGTTTACCTGTCTTATGTTGACATTGTACAACACAAAAAATGCAAGACAATTTCAATATCAAGTTTTGTAGCAGTATAAACGTACATATTTATAAAGAAATCTACTACTGCAATAAAAAATTAACTACATCAGCTTATCATACAAATTAAAACTGTTTTGCCATCAGAGACAATGGTGAATATATAAAGTACATTTTTTTTAAAATTACATGTACTTAATCCCAGTATGGGATATTACAAACATGAAGTGTAAGTATATCAAGAAATACTAAAGAATAAAAAGGGTCTGGTTGATTTATCCAAACATATAAAAATCTAGAGAAAAATACTTTTGTAGACTAGAACTGTCAAGATTTAAGCCTTAACTGACAACTATTGTACTTTTAAGTAATGAAATCTTGTAAATATCCTCTTGCAACTATTATAACTGAAATGTTAATCATTTGTCAATTTTCAAATATAACGACAATCAAATTCCTCATCCAAAAAATATTTTTAAAACCACTAATTTTGAAAAGTCTTATACTTGAAACACAATGTTATCAATCTTTATTGACCTGACTACAAATACATATTAATGTTTCTTTCATCAATATAATTTAAAAAATTATGTTTCCTGCTTGTGAATATTAAAGTTACAACTTAGATATTTGCATTAGTCTTTTTGTTTACTTCAGTTATTGATACAATAACCATTTCTTGTCCCTTTTAATATTGATTAATATTTAGATATACGGTATTACTAGTACATATTTAAAGTATATAGTAATATGTATATTAATTATTTTAAAATAATTAACATATAACTTTTGCCAGATGTGGCCACACAAAAGTGCTCTAACCCCCTATAGCCAGGTCTCCAGTCTTGGTCTACTCTTTGTTGTTTGCCTGATACCAGATAAATTTCATTAAGTGCACCCTCGGTCAAAACAATTCCACTTAAACTTGTTCAATCTGCTTGCGTATTTTTCCCCGGCATAAAACCAGTTATGGTTATCATTGCAAAAAGCAAAATATTTAGAAAAAACAAGAAAAAATAAAACAAAAATACAAAATATAACAAATAAATAAAAAACAAACCGCACTAGAAATGTAACAATAAATCTGTAAAAATAAATATCTAACAACAAAAAACACTATAACAATAACAATAATTAAAACCTAACAATAAATCTATTAACAATAAAGTTAACACTTAATAAAGAAAATAAATTAATAAAATTTGGTTAACAATAAATAAATATCCAAAATAATTAGCTATACTACAATAAATAAATAAATTTAATGTTTAAAAGAAAATTTCAAATATTAAATAATATATTTAAGTGGCGAAGGAGCACGGTCGACGACCGTCTTCTCTCAGCAACACCAATAAACTACCTTTTATATTAAAAGTGTCACAGACAGGCTGTAATCCACCACTATCAACCGAAATATGAAGGATTGTGATGGTATTGCCACATAACTGACACAATGGTGAACCCTTGTGATACATCCGATAACCATGAGGTAGGCATGAGTGGCCAAAGCTAGGTGTGTGACCACCACTTTCTCCCTACCTTTTGAATGGATGGAAGAACCCCATGGACGGACGGTATCCTTAATTTCCCTCAGCTTATTGTGATTCACACTTTGCCATTCATCATTCCAAGCAGCGAGGAATGAACATTTCATATAAAATATATAATCAGATGCCATAACATGTTGTGTATATGACACTATACTAGTAGCATTCTACACTGCTTCATCCGCTTTTTTGTTTCCGTATACGACTAGGAACCCACCAGAATCTCACCCCAACATCCACCAATTGAAGATTGTGTACAGCACACAAAATATCCCCAACTTAAGGATTCAAAGAGAAAACATCCTGAAGGACACTCTTGGGATTGGAACACAAAAGGAAGTGTGAATATCTAGATTAAATTATGGTAGGTGCTTTAAAAATGGCCAACAGTTCTGCATAAAAACTCTACAAGCTGAGGGCAATCCGTACATGCAAGTGCGTCCTGAGGCATGAAACGCACACCCAACGCCATTGTCCAGTTTAGACCCATCTGTGAAAATAACGTCACTACATTGGTGGGATCTGTAGATTGCCAAAAACTTCTGGTAATACACCACATCATGAGTATTGCTTTTGATATAACTAGACAATGAAAAATCGAAGCGTGGCGTTTTTATTGTCCATGGAGGCAGATAGCACATCGATCGTAGTATGAAGTTCTAACTCAAGGTTATTGATTATGCGTGACGTCCTTATACCAAACAGAGCCGTCGAACATTTGCGTGCAATATAATATTGTTCGTAAGGGTTATTAAACACTACATTAAATGCTGGATATTTAGGTTTCCTTTGAAGACCAGAAATGTAAGATATTTGTTCTGAAGGTTCTCAAGCCTCGACAAGAAGACTAGGGATTGGACTAGTTCTAAACGCACCAGTTTTCCCTAGGTGATAATCTGCATCGAGAGTTTTCAGAGCTGTAGGTCGTGCAGTTGAATAGACTAGGCAGGCATAATCTATGCACGATCTAATGACCGCGCGATAGAACCTTAACATACAAGTACTTTCTGCTCTCCGATTCATTCCACTAAGGACTCTATGCATATCCAATTTCTTGTTCAAATCACGAACATGTGGGATCCATGAAAATCTTTTATCAAATAAAAGACCTAAAAATCAAACACTGTACATGGTTTGAAACTGAATTCCATCAAGTTAACACATTCATTGCCAATCACGCGATATCGCTGATGTCAGATCTTACCGGATGGCCGATCACGCGATATCGCATGCCCGTTGCTATCCAAATTCTAAGTGAATTATTATAGCGGCCACCACACAAAATTCGAATTTCCACCTTGGCAATGAACGTGTTAAAGGATAGGCTCCTGGTATTGCCTATAATGACTAAATGCTACACATTGGGTCTTCGAACCAGAAAATTTTAAACCAGTAGTTTTTTACCATTCCTCTAATCTAGTTATTGCTAACTGCATTGTTCTTTCCACGGATGCCTTACTACAAGCAGGCACGTAAATACAAAAGTCATCTACAAAAATAGAACAGCATACCAGAGATAGTATGTTAATTGTGATACTATTAACTGCAACGCCAAATAGCTTGACCCACAGCAATCTTCGCTTTCAGTCTCCTGTTTATAACTCTTTGAATATGTGCCTCCAAGACGAATGCGGATAGATCTATTTGACAGAAAGTTAGCGATGAATGCAAGAATATTTCCTTCCATACCCCATGATTTTAAAGTGTTCAGAATTCCTCTTTTCCATGCCATATCATATGCCTTCTCAAGATCAATGAAAACAGCAACAAGTGTTTGATGCAAGAGAAAGGCAATTTTGAATGGCAGATTTTAACAAAACCAATTGATCAACAGATGATTGTCCTTGTCTGAAATCACACAGTTCGTTGCTAAGAAGTTCGTTGGTTTCTAGATACCAGGCAAGACGGCGGTTGGCCGTCTTCTCCAGTAGATTGCTCAAGACGCTTGTAAGAAATATAGGCCTGTAACTACTGGGATTGGTTTTGGTCTTTACCTAGCTTTAAAAGAGGAATTACAGTCACTTATAACCATGCATCTGGGAAAGACTGCTCCTCGAATAAATGATTATATATTCTACGGATGACAAATTTCACCAATGATGGTAGATGTTGATTCACCATGAAATATAAAATGGAATTAAGACCTGGTGCAGAATCCTTCATTGACGCGAGAGCTGACTTTAATTCCCCTATGGAGAAAGGAGTATGTTGAAAACGGTGCCTAATCCCCTTAACAGCTGATGTTAGGGTTATCCATCTCCACACTAGATGGCTCCCTCTGACCTACGTTACATCGCAATTTCCTGGCTTGGTGAGGAATCTTTTCTCTGATGTTCAGTTTGTCTCCGCTTGCATTCCCTTCGTGCTAAACCACCCCTCATGTTAAATAGTCGTTGCAATTTCACACAAGTTAACTGCATTTTGGCCTTAAACCAAACCCCTTAGTTCTGGTTAATAGTTTGTGTCAATTTTTTCCACATGTATTAAACGTGTATTAGTGTAATAACCGCAATTTATGAATTTGACCAACTATGGTGTAACCGTTGCCTTGTGTTCCCTCATTGTAACAAAGCTTTGTCGTTCACTATATTTGACTATCATATTACAGTGGGTTGTTTCGAACCAATATTTGTTAGAACTTGAACATTGTGTCAACCGCGAGTGTAATAATATAAACTTTCTAGTATATGTAAACTTTATCTAATTTCATGAGTGCCCTCATCCTTAACAACTCATGTGCTCTAATATATTTAATACCCATTAAGTGTTACAGAGTACTGTGCACAGCCTTTGGAATTGCTTGAAAGACTAGTGGATGCAGATCTGGGTGGGCATTATATGGATAAGGCTTAGTGCTAATCTCATTCTAAACATTGATGTTGTTACTCAAGATTATTGCTATAATTTAACTCCTTTTCCGTTATATCTAGAACGGGTGGTCCTCTGGGATAAAGACTTATTAATCTTTCAATCAATTTGTCCTCAATTAATTAGGTGTAAAAACGAACATAGTATTTAAAGGAGAGTATCCATACAACCCAATAGGAAAATTTATAGCCTCTCCCTTCAGTTTATGTAATTGGAATTTTCTATTATAAGTATTATTATTCAGTAGAAGAAAAATTCAAAAATGACGATCTCAGTACATCAGCAATATCAGCACAGTCAGTGATCAATCTTCCATCCGCAATGGCTGGCAACGGAATGGAAGTACCTCACAATGATCTTAATTTCCTCCCTACTGTGGAGGATGGAGTTGTTTATCTAATTGTCCTAATGTACTGTTCCCAAGATTTCTTTTTACTTTGCTTTCACATGAAGAATTTTAAATTCCTGTAGGTTTTTACTTGATGGGTGTCGCTTAAATCTCCTTAAAGCTCTTCAACACAAATGGATGACTTCTGAGCATTCATCGCTCCATCACGTCACAGGCAGACAGCATGGACACATTGATTCTTTTTGTAATGGTCTTTTATGCGGCATTCAAAATTGTTTTTGTGAAATTATTCACAATTTCATCTATGGGGGTCAGATAATCCATGTCAACTAATCCAACATTTTTTGAGAAGCTGTCCCAATTGGCTTTTCTTAAGATTCAACGGGGATGTCAAACGTAAACAAGAGAAGAGTCACAAAAGTTGACCTTTATAAGGACAAGGTCTCTTCCATGCAAATCACTGAGTACTGAGCATGTGCATATAGTAGCCAAAAGAGGGTTGCAGCTGTCTATCCACCAGTAGATGCTGCTAAATGAGTAGGCAAACCGTCATTTAGCGGTCACAAGTCTAGTTCCATTCTTACATTCTCCACAAGTTGACCTCGAGAGTTGCTAGTCGATGATCCCCAAGACAAATTGTGGGCATTAAAATCTCTTACCAATAAGAACGGAGTTGTAACTGGCATATCAAGTTCACCAAGTCACTCTGTTGCAGATTTTCTTGTGGTGGCAAGTAGACACAACACACAGTGATTTTAAACGAGACAGGTGTTTGAACGGTAAAAGTTGCAGCATACGATATTCAGTCAACCTTTGGTTGAGTAGATTTATAAACCTTCCTTGCTTTGGAAAATGCTATTTTCTTTTTGGTCATGATTTTCAGGATAGCCTATTCTTCCTTAAAGCTAGGACAGTTGAAAGATCGCGCTGGGTGATCACCACCACAGTTTGCAAACTTTTGAGAATAACTGCATTCTTTTTCATCATGCCATTCTACGCTACATTGACAGCATACAACCTGCTTTGAACACAAAGAGCTAATATGCCCAAAGCGCTTTGACACTTGAAACATCAGTGAGGGTTAGCTACATAGCACTGAGAGCCTTTGGTAACCTGCATGAATGTATTCCGGTATCTCCGGTTTATCAAAAGTTAAAATAAAAGAGGCTGTTGCAACTTTCTCACCTTTATCAGTCTTCATAATTGGTACAACATCCGTTACTGACTGTGACGACAGTTTCAATTTCATTTCATCTATTGGCACATTCATCAGATCTCTGCATGTAATGACCCCCTTTGAAAAATTTAAAGATCTGTGGAGAGCCACAGATACACTGACCACATCAAAAAAGGAGATCATTTTTAAAAGAGAACGTGTTTGTTTCTGAGAACTGGTTGCAACAAGCAACCACTCTATTCTTGACTATTTTCCATTCCCATTCCTTGACTTTTTTATTAATGCGACAGGGCCTTCAGCACAGGCAGTAATACCCTTATGAATGACAAAAGGAGATACTTTTGATAGATCTTTTTCTTCCACTGTGCAAGAAAATAATAAATATTTTGGTGATGGCAATGCGAGTGATGTTGCCACCATCATCTATCTTCTTACTTAAATCAGCTATACTAGGATCGTCAGGAGAACCCTGATGTATCCTCTTTAAACTCAATACAGATGACGTTTTTAAAGTTTCCATATAATGTTTTTAGCCAGCCATCGTGTCAGGCCTTACGGGCGAGACTATACAAACAGGTACACCCTTGGATCGCTTGCGATCATTTCTAACCCCCAGAGCTCTAGAACCTATATTATTCTCCTTAGCTTAACTGGATGGACATCAGTCAAATACTCATAACACTGTGCACAGGCTCCGACACCTGTGCAATGCGGACAAGGGCCAAAGCGACTGGTAGACCAGACAACGCACTTACATCTTTGGCAGAGCAAACTCACATCAGCATCCCAGACCAGAGTCTATCAAGCTCTGGATTTTTCAGCACTCACTACGTGCAACTATTTGACCAGTCAAAAATCCCTACAGAGAAGATGTAAGTTTTAATATGTGAAGATTGTGTTGTGAATGTGGTGTTTGTAAAAAGTTTAATAAAGTGTACAACAGTGAAGTAGGTGTTGTTATTAGTGTATATGTTTGGCTGGGTACCGCGAGGGACACCAAACCCCTCTTAGTAGACATGGCTATTCTGCACCACCCCTGTGGGGATCCTGATTAGTGTCTACTTAATCATCCTGCTTAAATTAAGGAAAATAAAAGCAGATTTGATGCTTATAGCTATTTCCTGTAATGTATATTTAGCCTCAAAACAAAACACATAAAATTTTTAACACATATTTACCAGTTAGATCTGCCATTTCAGTTATCCCGTATACTCCAGTGCCTTGCTCTGTTTTCTGAAGATAGTTAATTTTTTTCAGATTTGCCCTGAAAACTCTAAACCTTTTATAATATTCATGTTCATAGGCATATTTCTTGTTATATTTTTCAAGGAAGTCTTCAAACATGGACAGATGAGCACTATAGTCATCTCCTAAACCAAGTGCCTTTAAAAAAAGAAAAAATAATACATTTGTGTAGATGGAAAAAAGTTTAACATACAATACACTTTAGTAGTGACAGGTTAAATATGTTAGTTACCTTGACATATACATCGTGTAATGTAAACTCATAAATAACAAAATATTTCAGCAATAGACAATATTTTGTATCCTTTGTTAACAAAACATCTATAAACACTTTTAAATGTTTTAAACTTGCCTATAGTAACGGTCAGACCGTTGAGTTATGGTCTGAGTTGACAAAGGGACACATCTCCCGAAACGGCCGTCCTCAACAAGCAAAGTAAGTGCTACTATAGGCAAGTTTAAAACATTTAAAAGTGTTTAGTGATTACTAGTAGCTCACGCGAAGATGGAATCAACAAATGAAAACATCTATATTATAAATGTTTTTAAATGACTTTGACAATGATATTCAAGAATATAAGAAATAAACTATACATAAAATTACGAAAGTAGACAAACGAAAAATAAAAAGGTGGTGAGAGCTGGTCTCTAATCAGTTAAGAGAACAGTCTTCTTAATTTACGTAGCAAAACTAGTTATTTTGAAACTTTGTAATCATGCACAAACAACTTTTGTACATTGTCTTGAACAAAGTAATAATTGAAGTAAATTTCGTCGAAACTTATTGAGGCAAATTCCTTTCAACTACATTAGGCAATCATCATCAGTATTGAAGTTGTTTGTCAAGGTATATGAGTGAGCTGAATGGAATTAGAAGCAAATTTTTAATGTGGTAAAATATTGTATGTGATTTGTATTAACTGTGTTCATTTAATATGGTTTAATCTTGAGTTCTGGTATGTTTGTAAATTTTATTATGCTCTAATGTGTAGCATTAAAACAAAATTTTAAAAAATAAAAACTTAAAATAAAATGCTACTCCTCTTCCTCTGGTGCATATATATTGTGTGATAATTAATCATGCCCCAGTATAAACTGAATAAGAGTTTATACAGTCATTACATAATTTTACTTCTGAGTTCATGAGAAAAATTTACTCGGACTAGTACACTGTGAAATATAAATTAACCTACAATAAATATACACGAGGGTAAGTCAAATATTATCCGCAATATAGGTATATTTTTTGTTTACGTTGGCAGTACTGTCCTTTTGCGTTGATGACGCATGCTTTGTTTATTCGTTGTTATGCCTATGCACGTTACAAGCTGATAGGTTAGTTTCGTTATCGCTGCCGTGCTGTTAATAATGGCCGCTCCACTTTCTATTTGCACCAAAGAAGAGCAACGTTCAGTGATCCGTTTTTTGTGGTCGGAAGGTGTATCAGGGGCCGAAATTCATCAAAGACTTTTGGTACAGTACGGGAACAATTGTTTGCCACAACGGAGTGTCTATGAATGGATTGAAAAATTCAAAAATGGTCGCACAAGTGTTACGCAAAATGAAGGAGCTGGACGACCAGTTACCGCCATAAACGAGGAAAACATTGAGCGTTCACGTGAAATGATTCTCTCAGACAGACCGATAACTGTTGACGACGTGGCAAATCGTCTCCAAATTAGCCACGGTTCTGCCTACGAAATTATTTACAGCAGACTTGGGTTTCATAAAGTTTGTGCAAGATGGGTTCCAAAACAACTGACACAGTTGCATAAACAAACGCGCTTGGACGTGTGCAAAAAACATTTGGATCGCTATGTTAACGAACGGGACAACTTCTTAGACAGGATCGTTACTGGTGACGAAACATGGATCCATCATTACGAGCCGGAGAGTAAACGGCAGAGTATGGAATGGAAACATCCAAATTCGCCGTGCAAGAAAAAATTCAAAACCCAACCGTCTGCAGGAAAACTTATGCTTACGGTTTTTTGGGACTCACAAGGTCCATTACTGGAACATTATCAGGAAAGGGGCACAACAATAAACAGTGTACCTTACAGTGAGATGCTTACTGCTAAGCTGAAGCCTGCAATTCGTAGCAAACGCCGAGGACTGCTGTCAAAAGGCGTTGTGTTGTTGCACGACAATGCCCGTCCGCGTACAGCTGCCCACACTGCAGAAACGCTTCAGAAACTCAATTTTGAAGTATTGGATCATCCTCCATATAGTCCCGATCTCGCTCCATCTGATTTTTACTTGTTTGGTCCACTCAAAGAGGCAATTAGGGGCCGTCGATTTACGACAGACGAAGCATTGAAAGAAGCGGTGCATTCCTGGCTCGCATCTCAACCCAAAACCTTCTTCCACGAGGGCATCAGGAAACTTGAACAACGTTGGACCAAGTGCGTTGAAAAGCAAGGGGACTATGTCGAAAAATGATGTACTTGTAAGTTTCCTATTTGATTTCAATAAAATTTTATAACTATATTGCGGATAATTATTGACTTACCCTCGTATATATATATATATATATATATATATATATATATATATATATATATATATATATATATATATATATATATATATACATATATATATATATATATATATATATATACATATATATATATATATATATATATATATATATATATATATATATATATATATATATAAAAGCAACAAAAAAATACATTGACATATTTAAGTTCATTATAACTATGAAAATAAAGTAGCTATAACACTAATTTACAAAAATAAACCTAAAAAATCAAGGCAACCTATTTCCTTTGCTGTTGATTAAAAAGAGAGAGTGGATAGCATCTGGCGATGAAAATTACAAACAAGACCAAAGAAACCTTTAAATTAGTGTAGATTTCTTTCAAAATGTGTTAAATGTAAACTGAACACTGAGACAAATTTGAAGATAAACAAGAAGAAAATGTGTATTTGCAAGGAAGATTCATCTTTTCTTTTAAGACAATTAGTCACATCAGTTTGACTATTATCACCCACAAAGAAGGAAGTGAGTGAATAATAATATATGAATTAAGTAGGTAATAATAACAGTAATAAGAAGTATTAAGGTTTATAGGCCGTTAGTCAGTTTGATTATTACCAGCCATGATGTATACGAAGGGATGTTAATAATAATAACAAACTGCCAAAGTGAGCTAATAATATTACTAGTGACAAAGACTAAGGTTGACAGGCTAGTAATAATAATAATAGTAGATGGATGGAACAAGTAATACTCACTAGCCTAAGATATAGAAAAAGAAAATGATATTAGTTTGTAAGGTCACTAATTAACTTTCTTCAGGAACCTATCGAGGCGTGTACCCACTACACCCTTATGTAGGAAAAAGGGTGAGAAATCATGGTAGAATAGAGGTAAGACTGACAAAGTAACACATGACCCCGCAGTGTGGGAAAGTGTATTCCTCCAGGAAGAAATAGAAATTTTGGCATCACTTGATCAAGCTTCCTTATTCAACGTTTACCTATTGTCTACTAAATTCTTAGGAAGCTGTCTAACTTTTATATTTGATTTTTTCAATCAATAAATTATTATTAAAAAGATCACAAAATAATAACATTAATATTGTTCAAAGTTATTCATTATACATAATTTTTTTAAACTCAGATATGATTAAAAAAATCCAGTTGCTTAAATAATAATTTCAGCAAAACAGGAAATCCATCATATATAGTAATCAGAAGACTATGAAAAGGAAAACATTAATATCTGATATATGGATGAGAATTCAGTGAAATCTGAGTGATAGCAGTGGGCACATCACAATGGATTGGAAATCTAAAATTTTATACAAAAGAATAGAAGGGTCTTATGAAAACAATTCATTTCCAAATATCTATGTAATGTAAAAATAAACTAACTTTTTTTTCCAGGCGAAAAACCTATTAAGGTTATCATCGCCTAACTACTAACAACTATATGGTAACATCAAATATAGTTAAAATTTTAACAATATTTAGAAGTTGCTTGATGTAATCATCTTGAATTCACTGATTAAACTAATTTTAAAAATACTTAACTAAGTGAATACGTAATTGCTTACTTGATGACGTAAGTAAACATTCATTTAACATTTGTTCCTTTTACGAAGCTAATCCTCTATTGGCGGTATCGGTTAGGTGTAAGTAAAGGCTTTAACGGGAATGAATTTATGACTGTAGAATGAGGTGGGTTGTTTTGGTTTTATGTCATAAAATAGAAAAGGCTGTTGCCTTCAAAGTGTGTGTGATCATTTAATACGCTTTTTTTATCTGTTGCGTAGTGTTTGTATATTTCATATTTTTTCTAAGGTTGTTAGTTTTTTACTATGTTTTAATGTATGTAGAACATTTAAATTAGTGTTTGTGTCAGTGTGTGTGTGTGTTGGGTGTGTGTGTGTGTGTGTGTGTGTGTGTGTGTGTGTGTGTGTGTGTGTGTGTGTGTGTGTGTGTGTGTGTGTGTGTGTGTGTGTGTGTGTGTGTGTGTGTGTGTGTGTGTGTGTGTTGGGTGTGTGTGTGTGTATGTGTGTTGGGTGTTTTTTAGGAGTTTTGCGTAGCTGGATTTAGGGTTTTTTTGGGTAATGTGTTCTTTGAAGCGTGTATAGAATAACCTACCTGCTACGCAAAATACCTACGGTAGGTCATTCTATACACGCTTCAAAGAACACATTAAACAAAAAAACAAACAAACCCTAAATACAGCTACGCAAAACACCTAAAAAAAACACCCAACACATACACACCGACATAAACACTAATTTAAATGTTCTACACACATTAAAACATAGTAAAAAACTAACAACCTTAGAAAAAATATGAAATATACAAACACTACACAACAGATAAAGAAAACGTATTAAATGATGACACACACTTTGAAGCCAACAGCCTTTTCTATTTTATGACACACAACCAAAACAACCCACCCCATTCCACAGTCATAAATTCATTCCCGTTAGAGCCTTTACACCTAACTGATGCCGCCAGTAGAGGGTTAGGTTCATAAAAGGAACGAATGTTTTGAAACGCGTCAGCAAGTAAGCAATTACGTATTCACTTAGTCAAGTATTTTTAAAACTAATATTTAAAAACCAAAAACCCAACACAAAAAGGTGACACTTTTCAAATTTATTAAGTCTTTAGAAATAATAGAATCTTTTACTATTCTTTTATTTAAGGACATAAAAATTGTTTCATTAGTAAAACAAGCTCTTTGAAGATTTATTTTATGTCATTTAAATATTTACTCGAGTTATGGTTGAAATGTTCCCAGAATGGTCACTTAATGTGAAGTGTTTGCCGATCACTATCAGAGGATTCAAACGAACCTGATAACCACTTAAGTCGCTCTCTGGGGTAACTATATCATGTTAATCAGCATTTTTTTCATCAGTTTATGAAATATCATTAAAACACCATGCTATCACCAAATACTGTGTTTGTTGGACAAATTCCTGATATATTGAAGAAATATATGGAAATCATTATTTAAGAAAGATGACAGTATACAAGTGGTATAACCATTATATTGAAATCATAAAAGTTTAAGATTACATTCAGAGTGGATATCCTTCACTTTCATAACAAAAATATTATGGAAAGTATTCTGTACGAACTGTGTGTACTGGCAGATAAACAACTATCAACTTTACTTCCTCTGAACTTGAATTTTATTTGAGGATTTTCCAATTGATGAGAACATGGACCATGACCAATCATTGTTTCTATATGGCTTTGAATATGAGCAAAATTAAGTGACATATGAAGAAAATAAAGTGACGTCCAGTGATTTTATTGACATGACTGGTGCAGATTAAATTTTCTTGTAAAAAATGCAACAGAGTCACATTTTTATGACCTTTTTAAATAAAACATCAGTGAACCAAATTCCATCAAAAATATCACCAAGAAACATTTTTCTCAAACAGAAGGTTGAGTTAAAGATGTTATCAATTTTGAGGATTTAATTAAAGCTGAAGAGTCATCAAAGAATTGTAAGTCAATATCTTTAAATGACTAAAAAATGCTATCAAATGGAAAAGACCTAAAAATTGGGTGAGAAATTTCTGATTTTACTTCATAACAAATCTGCAATACATCACTCCTTGAATGTAAAACAATAATTTGGTAAGCACAATTTTTCTACTCTGGAACACCCTCCTTATTTTTCTAATATTTCACCAGCAGATATTTGCCTGCTTCCAAAATAGAAATTGAAATTTAAGGGACATTTTGCTCGTGCAGAAGAGATGCTACAACAAAGCTAATGAAGGAACTTTCTAAAAATAGCTTTTGGACTCCTTTCAATTGCAATAAACTAAGAAAACTAAATATTATTTCAATAAATTCTATATTGGCCAATTTTTAGAACCCTTTATAACCCTACCTCAAAAATTTATATTTTTCCCACATCATTATTTTCAATGACCAGAATAGATGATTAACAACATTGAAATCTAATAAAATATATGTTTATATTATCAATGTTATTGTCTACGTTTTAACGGAATTTAACCTTTAGCTGCTTAGATTATAGATAATATCACATGCAAAACATTATAACCTAATTAATAAATCACAATTTTCTTTTAACATTATCTTTTATGAAAGGTCTTATGACCTTTATTAACACTATCTTTTTATAGGTCTTGTGACCTCTCTTCATTTCAAACAAATTTTATTCAATTCAGTTATGAAATGTAGTAATTTAACAGACACATCCTCAAAATTAAATTCAATGATATATTGCATTTTGTATCATGTTTTTACTATTATATGTATGATGATCTACTCGGTTACACTCCAACTGTTGTTAGAGTAGTATGTCTCTTCTTATCACAGTACCTCTGAAGTTTGTGTTTTGAAAGTCTGAAAAAGATTACCATGTTTTTGAGTAACCACAATTTCAATACTAAGCATTAACATTTTGTGAAAAAGTCGCTCTTATTTGAGATGAGCCCTATGTGGCATTGTTAAGAAGTACAAGATAGCACCTACCACAATATCTACATTCTAAAAAATAAGGATAAATTATTATACAAGGTTTGAAATTAATTAAAAAACATGACTAAATTCAGAGAATCCAGAAGAGGTTTAATTTATGATGAAATAGTTTAAGCATACTCACGATTAAAACATTCCACTATCCGGCTCCCTTATTCGAATTAAAGGCAGATGTTTGCTATAGGTTTACTATTCAAAGGTAGTATAAATGGAAAAGTTGAAACTGTTTTGAAAGACGATATTTTTAAAATGATTTAAGAAACTCAGGGAACAAATATGTTTTAATGCAGATGAAACTAGTCTGTTTTTTAAATGTACCCCAAAAAACATTAGCTTTTAAAGATAACTCCAGGGGGAACACTAAGAAAAGAGTGACTATTAATTGGGGCCAATATCGATGGTCACAGTTGAGGCTAATAAGGACGGCCACAGCAAGTTCCCTTTACTGATGACAGGAAAATATGTTAATCCTAGATGTTTTAGCAAACATAAATTCAAAACTTAAGCCAAATCAAATAATAAATCTTGAATGGCAATGGAGCTGTATAAAGATGAACTGTTATAAACTGATAAAACCTCCTATAAACAGAAAATTCATTTTGTTTATTGATAAATGTTCTGCATATAATCAATTTATCTCAATTATGAACCACTTAAAAATATTTTCCCCTTATCATGACATCAGTCATATCCAATGGATAAAGGTATAAATAAATACTTATAAGCACTTTTACTGGCTACTTACTGTAGAGAAATTCTTGACAGATTAGTTGTAAAACCGCAACAGAAGTTCAAAAATTGATTTTCTTGAAGCAACAAGAAAATATCGGAATCCATTATCTTAATTTACTCATGTAACAAAATCAAATGGTTTCCTTAACCTGCCAGGTATGATTCCAATATGCACATCCCTTTGAGGAGTAGGTACTTCAGGCAAACAAGTATAAGTATATAGAGAGCTTTCTACAATATGTTTTAGCAGAAGTGGAAAACAAAAAAAAAATCTGCAGTTTTTGGGTTGTACACCTTGAGGTTTTTTTAATAGTTTTTACTTATTTGAATACACTTTGCAAAAAAACAACAACACTTTTTACTGATGTTTTCAGCAGATGCATTTCACACTTGATCAAGCATTGTTCAATGCTGTTAGATATAGACCAGGTTGCTCAGCTGTCTTAAGTTTCCAATCAGTGGTGTTTTGGTATTCTATGTTGTTCATAGAGAGGTTGTTAATTATGTGCTCCAATATAGAATTTTATTTTGAGTTTATCCTTCAGCGTGTGTTGTGATTGGTTTTTGTACATTTGAAAGTTTTCTGTTGTGCTGTTTATTGCTTTTTTTAATAAAGTGTAGAGTTTTTACATTTGTCTCAAAGATGGTGTATGTTTGATATGGACTTCGTGTTTTTGATATCTTTTATGTGTTCCTTGTATCAAGTGTTGGAGTTTCTTTCTGTTTAACCTATGTAGAAGCTAGGGCGGTTGTTACATGTGATCTTGTATACTCCTGTTCATGGAGTTTTTTGGGGTTTATAGTTATTTTTTGGTTGTATTAGATGTTTTGGTGGTGAGTTTGAGTTTTCGAAATGATGAAGCTGTTTTTTGTGATGTGTTATCTTGATATGTTAATGTTCTGTTACTTTGTTTTTGTATATTATTGTTGTTTTTGTGGTGTGATATGTTAAGTGTGTGTGTTGGCTTTTATTTATCATGTTACCCTATCAGGATGTGTTTATATTTATTTCTATAGACAATGAATTTTACTATGTTGAGTTTGTTCGTTGTTCATAGTCTGCTAATTAATCTAAGTATCATGAAGTAGAAGGTAGCATGTTTATATTGTATGGAGGGGTTGAAGGGTTATGTATTCCTGCCTGTGGGGATGGGTTTTCTGTACATTTTTAATGCATGTGTTGAGGCGGCCAAATTTGTCTCAAAGTAGCAGATTTTGCATCTTATACAAAATCTTTAAAATATTATTTTAATTTTTTTTTAATGAATCAGCTAGAAGTTGTGTAACAAGCTACTTATTTTATCTACTTATGTAAACAAAGAGTGGTCCAAAAGGCTAGATTTGTAAAGGGAATGTTGTTAGTAAGAAAGAATAATTTTATTTTTATGCAAAATTAAAATAAAATTAATTTTTATTTTTTAGAAAATATAAAATAAAAAATGAAATTACATAATGAAAAACCACCAGAGTTTAAGAAAATATATAACTAATAAAGGCAGAATATTGTAAAATATTATTTATCAACAAATTTTTAACATAATTGTAAATAATAAATAGTTACTAAATTGCCCCAAAATTATGAAAGTGTCAAGTGCGGGACTTTACTAGTCACGATAAAATGTAACTAATGAACGGAGTGGCGTAAAACTGTTTAAATCTTTAGTAGTACAAACTACCGTTTAAATTCAGCCGAAGTATTAGAATGAGAAATTCATAAAGAAAATCAATAATTAATAAGCAAATTACACTTTTGTTATTACTTGCGACCAGACATTTGTTAACTAAAAGTTGTTAATTGTTAACAAATGTCTGGTCGCAAGTAATAACAAAAGTGTAATTTGTAATTTACAACCAGCTTGTCATGAACAGCAACAAGATTTTGATAATTAATAAGCAATACTTAAGTTGATATTTTATGCCCATATCAAATATATTAAACAACCGGGATAAAATTACTGTAAAGGTTAAATTAATATAAATTTGGTTTTTGTAAAAATAAGATTGCAAAAGAGTAATCCTTCAGATTTTTTTGGTTGCACGAATATAAATTAAATTAAAGTCATTAGGAAGTAATGTCACCTAATACTTCTAGAAAACAATTTATGGACATAAAATAAATTTGTATAAATTATTCTCAAGTTATATTTAAATATGTATGTCATTTTATGTGTGTAATTATATATATAAAAAACTAACATGTTGTCATATAATTGCAAATGTTAACGAATTTTTAATAATGGTGTCAACAATATAATTGGTTAACTTTATGCAAAGATTATAAGAATATTTATGAACTTTGTTCAAGCATTATAAAAACATTTATGAACTTTATGAAGCATTTAAGTTCATTTCAAATTAAATAATAGCTTGTCAAAATTATGAAACATAGCAAACATTTAGTAAAATTAAGATAAATTATTACATAACATATTCTGAAAAGAAGATTTTAGTTTTATATATTAAATTCAATTTTAAATCAAGTTAGAAGAATAATCAATATTTAAAATTATTATAATGATCCCGTGGTAAATCAACTAAATAAAATTTCTGAAATTCGTCCAACCATCATCAAGAGTAGAAGTCAATAATTCTTTTTCATGTAGTATTCTTCCAATAGCAAATTAGTTCAATAATTTTACAACTAAACAAAAATTTATAAATATATAATTAAATAATTATGATTGAAAATTTTGGTTGGTTTCTAAATAAAGTCCAGGGATTTATCCATTGGTAGATCATGCTCCACACATCACAGGAACCAGGATCTGGTAGGTCGGGTGGGATCATATTTTGACTGGTGTTGAACTGGTGTGTCTACGCCCTACAGTAGCCATCACCAACATGTACAACTAACGTGTAAAACGCATGAATATGGTAACATTGTATAGGGAGGTGGAGCGCGTATTCGGAGGCAACATCCCGGCGTAGGATAGATGAGTAAATAAGGGTAAAAAAGTGCCGTGTAAATAAGTAAATAGCTTATTTAGTTTTGTAAATATGAGTTAGAGGAAGATGATTGTGTTCTGTTGCTCTGTTTCCAGTGTGAATTTTATTTTGTGATACGTTTATGTATTTATGAAAGGTGTACATCTTCAATAAGATTAAGATATCATCTACGTATAAATAAATGGGTGTATATCACTTTATATATGTATTTGTCATTATTATGTGTTTCTGTTGATAAACAATCTTGAACAAATAAAAACTTTAACTGCTAAATTAAAAAATATAAATTTTTTATTTACATTTTGCTAACACAGTTATCATCATTAGGAGGTTAAGTTGTATCATCAACTAAGTTTAGTTACCTTCTAATGATGCTAACTACCTTGATGAATTGTAACTGCTTTATGTTCTTTACTATATATAGTAGAGTCTCGAAAATTTGAGTCCTGATTTTTTGAGGTTTTACGTTAAACTCAATCTCATTTCTATTTTATACTATTCTATCTTATTTGAATGGAAATTTAAATTATTTACTGTTAGATAATGCACTATCACTTCCCGATGAAGATCAACTGTGGTCTGATGATATCCGTGATTTATTTATGCCCGCATATGTTACAAGCCTAATCCAGAATTTCTAATCAAGAATTTTCCAGGTTGTGAAAATGTCGATGATGCGGACCTACGTCAATGGATGAGCGCACGTCAACAGTTCTATAAAAGTATTTTTGCGCATTCTTAATTATAGTATTAGGGTTCATTAGAACCCCTACTTTTTCTAATGTATACAGAAACTTATTTCCATGTAATCCGAGTTTTCGATAATCCGGGGAGGTCTCGGTCCCATCTACCTTGAATTATCAAGACTCTACTGTACCCATATAATAAATCAGGTACAAAGTGTCTGCTTAGGATATACTTGTTTATTAAAACCCTACAGTATAAGCTTTCTGAACATTAAATGTAGCATTTCCAATGTTAACAATGAACACCATTACTGACCATAGATGAATAAACATTCAGTTAGTAAAATGTTATAACTTCAAAATAACACTGTTATATCAGCTATTGTATAAAGGCATATATTGAATTGTATGTCTTGGATCATTACCTGATTTCAGTGTTATCTTTAGTTGAGTTATTATTTTTGTATTAACAAGTTGTTCCTAACCAGATACTTTTAGATATCTTGGAATGTATATGTATATTAAGTAATACAAAAAAAAAACATTACTATTTTGAATGTAATAATACCTACGGTTATGTTATACATTTTTCAAATTTCAAGCAGTGCTTTTGTTTTCGGACACTTGAAATCACCTGTTACTTTATCAAAACTTATGTTTAATTTGAATAACATTTGCTCAAGTAAAACCAATTATGTTTGTAAATGTAGAGTGTTTTCAAAATCAAGGAAAATAATGAAATATGTTCCTAATAGCAATAAAATTAAAACTTAGAAAGAAAAACAAAAGCACTTTAGTCACAAAATATATCACACATTGTATAATAAAGTCATTATAACAGAGACCATTAAGTCTTGTTAATTACAATACCACTAAGTATAAAATTAGAATAAATATGATTTTAAACTAAATGAGGTTGCTAACAGAGGTTAACAAATAAAGTGCTTTAAATATGATACGAGTAAATGTTACTACATCCATGCACAGAACATGGAGGTAATATTTCACTACCTGCATTGGCCCTAGTTTAAAACAGTGTTAACCAAACCTATTTTAACAGCGGTAATTATTCCGACGTGCGACTACCGCTATTTTCGTGAATTTTTTTTACTTTTCTTATGTATTTTTACGTCCTAATTACGAATGCAATATTAATAATTGTCGCTGACGCGGTTTTTTTAAAATATACTTAAAAAACATAACCTTTATTGACGTAAGTTCAGACGTGCTACTACCGCTATTCTGACATGCGACTACCGACATTTTCGTGAATTTTTTTTACTTTTCTTATGTATTTTTATGTCCTAAACACGAATCCAACATTAATAATTGTCGCTGACGCCGTTTTTTTAAATTATACTTAACAAACATAACCTTTTTTGACATAAGTTCAGTCGTGCTACTACAGCTATTCCAATGTGCGACTACCACTATTTTCGTGAATTACCTACGAAGTATCCAGTCAGGATAGATTTGGTTATAATTATATTCAATTTTACTATATACCTATATTGAAATATACAAAGTAATCAGTCAGGATAGATTTGGTTATAGTTTTATACAACATTACTATATACCTACATTAAAATATACCTATGAAGTATCAAGTCAGGATAGATTTGGTTATAATTTAATAAAAATAGATAGTAATTCTGAATAAAATTATTACCAAATCTAACCTGACTGGATACTTTGTAGGTATATTTTAATGTAGGTATATAGTAATGTATAAAATTACAGATCTAGACGTAGTGCAGTGCGCTGTAGCAACTGCGCGCTCGGTTCACGCTATAGGCCTACATGTCATTACAATCTAACATTTAAAATGTGAAATAAAGTAACTTTCACAAAAATACATAAAAATGTAGGGAACGTACGTATGTAAAAACGTGAAAATACATTAAAAAAGTAAAAACAAATTCACGAAAATAGCGTTAGTCATACGTCAATAAAGGTTAGTTTAGGTTATGTTTTTTAAGTATATTTTAAAAAACGGTGTCAGCGACAAAAAATAATGTTGGATTCGTGTCTAGGACGTAAAAATACATAAGAAAAATAAAAACCATTCACGAAAATAGCGGTAGTCGCGCGTAGGAATAATTACCTCAACAGCTTTTAGAATGATAACTATACTTTTTATAGTTATATAGTAATATAATATAACATAGTGTTCTCTTATATAAAGATACATATATGGTGAAAAGTAATGTTAAATTCCATTTCTTTTAAAATTTTTGGAGGATGAAGATCAATTTCAAAGTATTTCTTTCTCGTTCCCACGTAATCTAATTTGCAAAAAAAATTATACTAGGTGATATAGAAATTATTACAAATACGAAAAATATTACAAAAACTTACGCCCACAACCCAAAATTGCTTAATTTTTTCTACATAGTAACTCGCAAAATGCCTGGAAATGTAATGTAATGAAGCTGACTCACAAAAATTTATAAGTTTTCAACTTTACTCTGCTTTGTGCGGTAAGTTCAATCGTTTTTAGGCCAAAGTTAGAAATAAAAGGTGTGTAAATTTTCAATGCAACATTTATGTTTTGTTCATAGAATAGTGTCTCTAAGTGTTTGTTTCATCCTTTTGAGTAATTTTGTGACTCACTATCACACAAAAAAAGATGTGTGCAAGTTTAATAATTCTATAAAGTTGGTGTGGTAACTGTGAGATGTAGAATTTGATGACTTTCTGCATCATAAAGTATATTTTTTTTTGCTGAAATCGATTAAGTGGAAACGGGAAATAAATACCGATTTTAATTATTTTCCCCCACGTTTTTGAGGATTTTTTTATATTATCAGATATATATTTTTTTGTGTTACTTCCTGCTCACTGGATATAATTTTTTTACCAATATCAATGAAGTCTGGAATGCCAATAATTACACTCTAAACATTAAAAATTTAATAAAAATTATTATATAAACCCCTAAGACTTTCTGTAAAATATACAACTGACTTTTATATAGATATCATTATTTTGTTTTACTTTACATACCTCGTCTGAAATTTCTTCTTCCTTGAATTCATCTCCTAGAGTTGAATGAAGAGCCACAAATACAATTAATGTAAAAAACAATTGCATGGGAAATTTCATGATTATTATTGTTTATAATTTTATCACTTTATTTATATTTGACTGATTTTATTTAAATAACAATCTTATTGCAAAGACAACACCATCTAACTGCAAGAATATACAGCTTTCTATTGATGGAATAAAATCTATAAATTATTATATATAATCAAGGAATATAAGAATATTTTTTGTCTAAAATTTTTAATAACAAATGATAAGTAGTTTAGCAAAACAAAACATTTAACGCACAAGGTAACAAAACAAATACGCAAATCATCAGATGATCGCAGTGTTGCCAACAATTACTGAAATGTAGTAAGCAGTGCAATTCCCCAGTATTGCAATCATCAAAAAATGTTCTGATATTAAACAATATGTAGCATAATATTGTCCATATAAGTAGGCCTTATAAGTTTCTAAGCAAGAACAGTATTGACATAAATCATTATTCAACAACTTTACTTGTTTAATAAGCTATGGAAAGATTAATAACCGTTACAACATTTTATGCTTTTATTTATATTCACACTTCAAATTACTACCAACATACTCAATGCTCTCAATTACATAATAATTCACTCTCACCTTTTTTACATTATAACCCCCAAGAAACTTTCAAATCGCCCATTAATTAGAGTCCCTTTGTCTTATCTCTAAATAACCTAGATCAGCTACTATTCGGGTTGATAATTAGATACAACTCTAAGACGGTCGTTTCATTTAGACCGAAAATAAGAGCTTCTACACTCAAGGTGTACATATTATTCAGTTAAAGTGCATAAGTATTATTTAAATATTGAAAATTAATTTCCTTTTTCAAACAAATTCTATCAACTCTTGTGCCACAGAAGTCTCTGTTGAGCTTATAATATGTGTTTATTAAATTCATGGTTGAGCTGTATTTATATAATACATCATTTTAGGAGTCAATGGAATAATATTTATTGATAAATAAATTGACAATACATGATTGTCATCGAAAACTCATATTTCCCAAAGCCCACTTTTGACTATTTCAATAATCCATTTCTGGTAACGTCATATTGAACGTTACGTCATTTCCTAGGTAGGTTTTAAAGAACTTGAAAACTACTTCTGTCTAACATAAAGCTCTATACAAGTAAAAACATACACAAAACTCACAAATTATTCATTTATTTACTCATACGCATTTCAATGACACAGTCATCATCATCATCAATGAGTGTTACTACTACAAACTCTAACTTACAACTAGTGCGAAAGTACCTTAGTTTGACACATCAAATAGAAAATTTGTACCTAACTCAATAATTACAATAACATTTTTAACATACAACATAATTACATATAAACAAAATAGATAATTAATATTACACTTTATTATTATTTCAAGATTTTAACCAAAAAGTTACAATAAATTTTTTTTCCTTGTGTCACACTAATTACAATAATATAAAATTTTGAAAAGGCCTGACTCATTATTTACAATGTTATTTTTATTCCTATTAATATACAAAGTTTCCCACGCATCCAATTCACTACACTTAACAACGTTTATTAACAGGGTTACATCGTCTACTTTAAATTCGTGCTCTTTCTCTAAACAATGTTTCGCCATCGCAGAATTTTCTGGTCTATTATAATTTATGTGGGGAAAATGTTCTTTAGCCGTAGTTTTAATATTTCTTTTTGTTTGACCTATATATTTCAGAGGACAATCGCTACACTTCAGGCAGTAGATACCTGATTTTTCTTTATTAGGTATGACGTCTTTATGGTTCCATAACAACTTCTTTAGGTTATATGCAGTGGCAATTGTAACGTTCAATTACTATATTTCCCTAGAGATTTTCTAATTTTATTAGACAATGGTGGATGGTGTGTTATTTTTACCCGTTTCCCCCCTTTAAATCTCTTATTAACGTGCTTCTCTGACTTCTTATTGTCTTATTTTTCATCTTTTTGTGGATTTCATCTATAAACACATTACTGTATCCATTGAACCTTGCTACACTATAAATGTAATTCAGCTCATTTTTATAATTTTCTTCTGATAAAGACAAATTAATTAAACGATGCATCGTAGAATTGAAAACGGTTTTTTGTAATATTGTGTGAAATCAATCACAGGTAATAAATGCTTGTGTGAGTTGGTTTTCTATAAGCGTTAAAACTTAAGGTATTGTTTTTTCTTGATATTAAAACATTTAAAAATGGCAAACATGCCTCTTTTTCTATTTCAACCGTAAATTTTATACTTGGAAAAACCCCATTTATTGCGTTATAAAACTTGTCCAGGCTTTGTTCACTGTCAAACACGTCATCCACATATCTCAGCCACACTCTAGGAAAATATTTCAAGGTCTTTTTAGCATTCTTTTCGAAATAACTCATAAAAAAGTTGGCTAAAAAACTTGATAGAGGGTTACCCATAGAGGTGCCTTCCTTCTGGATGTAAAATTTATTGTTAAACTGGAAACAATTTTGAACCATACATAAATTAATAAGAGAAATATATTTATCTACTTCATTTCTACTACGTCCTGAATTCTCTAACCAAATTTTTATCAAGTCGACTGTTTTATCTATAAGTACACTTGAATAAAGTGATACAACATCAAACGATTCAAGGTATTTATTAGACGAAAACCTTAACCTTATTAACAAATTCATATGTGTTTTTTACTGCCATTGGAGCGGAACAAACTGTTGGACGCGTGGTATCAACCATTTAACAATTAAATATGTTGGGGAATTAATTTCAGATACTATTGGTCGCATTTTTCTTCCTCCTTTATGGACTTTTGGTAAGCAATACAAACGTGGTAATAGACGTTTGTAACGGATTTTTGTAAGACTTTATAACTTTTTAAGAGCGGTAATATTATACATGTCTTTTCATTACAATCTCCAAACTAAGATGATCACTTTCAATAACATAATCAACAAACGACTAGACAAAATCAATTACCAACACACTCAAACTATTATTAAAACGTAACCTCTTTTTATTTACGTTTGTTGATTCCATCTTCACGTGAGCTACTAGTAATCACTAAACACTTCTAAATGTTTTAACTTGCCTATAGTAGCACTTACTTTGTTTGTTGAGGACAGCCGTTTCGGGAGATGTGTCGCTTTGTCAACTCAGACCGTAACTGATCTCAAGGTTTACGTAGGTTAGGGTGGGGGTGGGATATTTTGGTGGTGTGGGTGTATTAGAAGTTATGATGTCAAAAAGTGCGTGTGAGTTGTAATGTAATTGTGAATTGAGTATGTGTGTGGGGTGTATTTTGAAGTTCCTGTATATTTCGTATTGTTCGGTTGTGTAGCGTTGATTATTTCTGTGTTGTTTATGAAGAATTTGTAGGTTAGATGTTATGTCTATGTAGTCATGTTTTGTGGAGTTGAGATGATCGTCGAAGTTTGATTGGTAGTTATTGTTTTTAGTGCTTTTATATGTTCTTGGTAACTTGTATAGAAGGACCTCCCTGTCTGGCCTAAAAACTGGGGTACGAACTGCAAGTTAGTTTGTAAATTCCAGTGGTGTTGATGTCGTCGATTTTGTTGTTGGGTTTAAATTGTTTGTTGAGAGTGTTGTGTGTGGAGTAAACTATTTTGTAGTTGTATTTTCGTAGTGTGTTGGTTAGATTGTGGGTTTTGGATGATCTGTATGGTATTGATAAGTGTTTTATGGGATTGTCATCTTGTGTGTTTGTATTTGGGTTATTAGGTTTATTTTTTAGGCGGTTGTATAATTTGTCAATCATTGTTGGGTTGTATCAGTTCGTTTGTGCTATATATTTTATGGTGTTTAACTCCTGGTAGTGTTCTTCTTTGTCTAACGGTGTTTTAAGCAGGCGATTTATCACGGTGTTGTAAGCAGCTAGTTTATGTTGGTGTGGGTAGTTTGAGGAGCTGTGTATGGTCGCATTGGTACTAGTGGGTTTTCGGTATATGTTGAATTTATGTGTTTGTTTGTCTGTTCGCTTAATTGTAAGGTCTAGGAAGTTGAGAGAGCTTTGTTGTTCTGTTTCAATGGTGTATGTTAGTTTTGGGTGTATGGAATTAAGATGTTTTAGAAATACGCGTGCTCTGCGTGTGTTGCCTTTATATAATGTCATGATGTCTTTTATTTCTTCTTCGTATTATTCCTTATTATTATTTTTATTTAGTAGGGTCTACTAGAGTCGACCGTGGTCAGACCTAAGGCCGCGGACATACAGAAGGCAACTGGTGACGGCAACGCAACACAAACTTGAGTTACTTTTTCACAGCATACGGAGTTGCATGCACATATTCATAGAGGAGTGATAGCTACGCGACTAGCGAGTGACACAGAAATTAGAGTTGCTCCAGTCACGGCATTCTGTATACTCGTTGCTCAGTTGCCAGCAGCAATTCTTGTGCTGTGTATGCGTTTCTCAAGAGTGATACCGTATTTAAATGATAATAATTTTTATTTGTATTTTTTGTGTTTCTGTTTCTTGAATAGTGTTTTACTATAGTGGTATATCATGTCAGAAAAACAAAATATTGCTGGTTGTGGTCATGATTTGTGTATCCAATAACTTCAAGACGATACGAATGATTACCAACAATGTTGAAAATATTAAATTTGTATATAAAATCCGCACTTGAACTATAAAATTTCATTTGTTTAAATACTAATTTTTATTCCATTTTGATGTACCATTATTTTAAGTTTTGCAGTTATACATAAAAGAGCAATTAACCAAGCTGAGTGATATTGTTAATGATTCTCCAGCTGAATTTTATTTCTCAATTTTCCTCGCCAATTATTTGTTTTTTTTCTTGATGTTCTAAAGTATATTACTTAAAAAGGTAGTCATGACTGCCAATGTTCATACGATAACAATTAGAAAATTGGTCTGTGTAATTTCGTGAATTTTGCACATCGAGACTTTGTCTCGCATGGATACAGTTATAGAGGTGTAGGCCTACACTGAATGGTTTTTTGTACTTTCTTTCTTAAAATATAGAAAATCATCTTCTGACGACGACATAACTGACAGCTAAACTAGCAACTTCATATGAACAATCGTGTAAACCAACTAGCAACTTTTCTAATGGCAACTCAAGTTTACGTTGTGTTGCGATCAACAGTTGCTTTCTGTTTGTCCGCAGCCTAAAAGTGTAAAAAAACACTTTATTCTTTTTTTTTAAATTCCGCCTAGTCATTGCTTTCAATAACTATTACCTTTTGCGTAAGCAAACCCTTGTTTGCATATAAATTAATTGCGTATAAATAAAATTATACAGCAATATTATTTAATATACTCAGATTAAAAAAGAAATGGTTGAGGTAAACAATTTTATTTTCAATCTAACGCGTGAAGCGTTTTATTTCAAAGTTATCAAATTTATGAAAACAAAGTTTCAAAACGTAAGAGTAACTGAGGGAAATTTTTCTACTGATTTTGGTCTAACCCCTCAGCTTTCCGTTAAAGACAGATCAGCTGTTTTTCAATTAATATTTTCGTCTGCTGAATACTGGTTTGACAATTGGTTTTTGTTTATTAGAATAATGTTTAGTATCAACCAATTTGTTTATACTTTAGCATACATTGTTATATATACTTGTATAACCGCGTCGGGCCTGAAAGACGATAAAAAACCTTGCACTGGGCATATTCCAAAGATAGGTAATTATGTAAAGCGAAAAAGATTGAAACAAAACAACATATATCACATATATTTATTCTTTAAGCTCTAAAAATGTTTGAAATTTTGTGATAAGTTTTTAAAAATCGTAAGAATATTGATAGTTTTAAATAAACAAGCCTTAAGAATTATAGGTAATGATATTGAAAGTTAACTAATTTTTCATTTTTGTTGTTATAATTAGAAGAATGTTCATAATATTATTTCTATACAATGTTTACAATATACTTGCATTCTTTGAATGGTTTGTGTAGTAATATTGGTTTTTGAAATCTTTATGATTTAATTGATTAAATCATAAATACTTGCCTAAAGAACAAAATCTAAAGAAAACTTCTAGGTTTGGTTTCGTCAGCAATGGTTTTAAAAAAAGTCAGCAAGTAAAAAAAATACGCAAATCATCCTTGATCGCAGTGTTACTAACAATTCAGGAAATATAAAAAAATTCTCCAGTGTTCCAAACATCAAGAATTGTTCTGTGATTAGATAATATGTAGAATAATATTGTCCATTTTATAAGTATAACCTTCTAAGAGCAGTATTGACATAAATCATTATTTAACAACTTTGTTTGAGAAATTATAAAATATGGAAAATCTATTTAACTGTTGTAGTACATTTCCTTTACGCTTTTATTTATATTCACACCAAATATACCAAACAAATTACACTAAACATTCTGAATTTTCTCAATTACATTATAATTGACGCTCACCTGTTTGACATCATTACCTCAAAGAATCTTTCATAATCATCCCATATAGTCTCTACATCTTATCTTTAACTTAGAGATTATTTGCTATTCGTGTTGATAATTGGATACAACTTTAAAAGTTTTATTAGCGGTTTTATTTAGACTAAAAATAAGAGTTTCTACACACACGACGTACATATTATATAGTTCAAGTATATAAGTATTGTTTAATAGTGATGGTATTTCACCAAGAACAAACTTCTTTTGCTATTGAAATATTAATTTCAGGACGTAAGTATACTTAGAAAAACACGTAAACCTCCCAACAAAGATCTGTAAGGTTTTCGTCTAATTGTTCTGGCTTTTTGCCAGAGGTTTTTGTTTAATTCTATGTATTGGTTTTTTGCATCAATTCCAAGATACGGACTTCTTATTGTGAAAACTAAGATCAAAACGTATCAGTTCTACTGGGAATTTTAATAGCATTAGCTTCTATACCGAGAAAAAAATTCTCCTTATATCCTCTATATAAAGTTCAAGTCATACAAATAAATATGGGTAGGTTAGCATGGTAATGGAGCTGTCAGATTAAAAACCAAATTATGCTGTAGGGAAGGTTCGGTGGGGTTGTTATCTGCAGTACTGTACCTGATTAACCCATTACATTTTTGGCAGGTATTTGTAGAATGTAGGAAAAATAGTAAAACATTTAGGATTTATTTTTGGAACTCAGATACACATGACTGGTCATGGAATAAGGAACAGCGATTAGCTGCAGTCAAGAACATAAGGTAAAGACAGTTGATTAGTAGGTATACTAACACTGACAGTAATTTGGTGTTTTAAATTATTTGGCTTAATCAAAGTCCCAAAGATGTCTGTTTGTTTGGCAGTTACTGAACAATGGTAAATCCAACATCTTTATACTTGTATAATAATGTGGACTAATGCAAAAATGTCACTGTAGACAATCTGCTATACTTCAGTTGAAATCACTACAAGTATAAAACTTGTGAAATTCCAGTATTGATCTGCTATTTAAATTTAATTCTTGTAAAAAATAAGTTTGTTCAACTTTTAGAAAGCTCTATTTTTTTTAATGTTTGGGTAATAACATTGCACATTTGTTTGGACACCAGTAATTTGTTTTCTGTATAGTAGAAAAAAATTTTATTCGTTAATGTTTACATGATATATTTAACACTATTTATACTCCTCAGTATTATTGGATTTAACAAATAATATAATATTTTAATACTTTACAGTTTAGTTTTAAAAAAATGTCTTTACAAAATTGTACTAATAATATAATCTTCTTGGTACGAGTTAAATGTTTTATTTATTGATACAGTACTATTATATTAAGTTTAAAAGTCAATTTAGAAGTAGGTTTAAAGGCAATCTTACCAAACTTTCTAACATGATTCAATAAGTCACTACAATATTTTTATATCAAAAACACTAATCAATTCTAAATGCTTAAATTTTTTTAGCTATTGTAGGAGCTGGTATTGGCGGAGCTGCAACATCTTTTTTTTTGTCAGAGTTAACAAATGAAGGTGAAATATGCGTAGATCTTTATGAAGCCAAGGAAGTAGGAGGCAGGCTTTCCGAAGTTCAAATAAATGGAGCAAGATTTGATTCTGGTGGATGTGTAATTCATGGTTCAAATTTGTATATGAAACACTTTGTGGATATATTAGGTGTGTATGTGATATTATTAAATTGTTTTTTTATTGTAATATAATTTGGAAATTTGTATTCAGAAAGAGAATTAGAGTGGTTTTTATAAGAACATGAATCAGACTTACTCTAAAGATTCTTTAAAATATCATTCATAGACCGCATACACTTGATTTAGTGAGTTTATCAAAGTTTTAGAGAATCTAAACAAAATTACCACACATTTTTTTTTTGTTGGGGAGCACTAACATTTTCTTCAAAACACCATCTATGTTGCAACTTCTAATATTCCCAGAGTAAGTTATGTGTGTATCTTTACTTATAACTAACAACTTTGTACAACAAGTTTTTGTTTTATTCTTAAGTTATGTTTAAATCATCTTCTACAGTCGGTTCAGAATGTGTTTGCAGCAGATGTAAACCCTATCACTAGGCGAACACATGAATGGGACGGTAAGCTATGAGTCCGGTTCACAATCATGCATCGGCAATTAGGACTACGTCTTACACTGGTATACTTAATCATTCGAAATAGAGAATTGTAGACTAATGAAAGTGATAAGACTATTCAATAATTTATGCTACAAGTTTTTAGACTTACGATGTTATTTTTCCATGTCTAAGGGATCTGCAAAATCCGATTCTGATGACGACGAGGAACTGTCATCAACAGCTATGACGAATGGCTCAATGTCTTCAATTGTATTGTCCAACTTCCATTTATTCCGACTCTTCAACGTCCACCACATGTTTCACACACTTTTCCTACTTATCAGGTGTAACACGCGAGACACCTTCGGTTAACAGTTGTGCACCTCTTTAATATTAAAAGCTGCATTGTTAGATGCAACATAACCTTTAACTTCAGCCTATACCACTTATATATGGCTTATTTCGCAGTGGTAAGGAGGGGTACTCAAAACTATTCTATTTGTTGATTTAGTACTTTCACCAATGACGTTTTTTTTGTATTTTGGCTTATGATGGGACACGAGTTTCACCGATTCAACCTTCAACATGGTTTCATCTGAAAAAATCCCTCTGTCAGTCAACCACTTTTGAATTTATTGCTTATTCGAACGGGTCATAGGTAAGTGTTCTACTTGTACGGAATGATATGGAGTATTGCCCATTACGATTCCGCAGTTGTTGTCCAATTTCTGTATTATCACGTAAAACTATTCTTTGAAATTTTCACCATTGATTTCTGGATGGTAGTCATTATCTGCAGTATATGCAGACGTTGTTACTTTCTGCGTCATGTCTCTTACTGGGTGATGTCTCTGATACGGCATTTTGAATTTTCATCCTTTAAATTTTTATAAATGCGAAAAATAACTTCTCTTTGCCCGGAGTGTATCACTTGTCCTTGTTTATTTTTTTTTGAGGGGGTATGACATTGCTTAAAAGTTAATCCTTAAAATTCTACACCACGAACTAACACATACACAACAAACAACGATCGTAAATTATTCCATGTTCACTCACAACTAAAAAATACCAGGCACAATAAACAGACAAGCAAATGTAACCCTGGATGTCTCCAGACTAAGTGTTAGTCGAGCAGCAGGACATTTAATTTTGGTCATGTGGTCATGCAGCCAATAGGGTTGCCGAAATCGTTATGTTCACTTGAACAGGTTCCCACTCGCTGCTGCAAACACATTCTGAACAGACAGTAGCGAAGATGTCTGTAAATTCAAAAGTATTGTGTTTTCAGTTTATGTAGCTGCAGATTTTCAATATGTTTTACTATTAGAGCCAGTAAAATAATTTTTAATTTTGATAAAGTAAACAAATTAATATTAAAATAAAAAGTATTATAATTTAAAATAAATATATTTTAATACATCATCATTATCAAAATGATTATATATAATAAAATCTCTACTAATCTCTCCAATTGAAAGAGCCATTTGCTTTGAATATGCAGTCACACGACACAGATTTTTTATAATAAATCTCTCTTAATAACAGACATTCTTAAATATGAATTCCGGGATGGTGGAATGCTTATCCCTGTATCTAACCAGGTTAATTTTAGTGATGCATATAAAAAAAATGATTGAAGTGAAATTTATTTTTTCAAATAAAAACAAAACGTGTTTTATTGCTATGTGTAGTTTACTTTTATATTTGAAAAAAGCTTGCAGTTTTTATGTTGTACATCTTGTAGTTTTTTATAAATTACTACTTTTGATCTAGTGTGAAACATGTCTGTTAAAAAATATCAGTAAGTAGTGCTTTTTTTTGCCAAGTGATACCAGAAGTAGTAATGAAAAAGCTTCTAATGATAAAAGTCAAAATCGTATTAGAGACTATTTATAATCACATTGAATGGTAGAAACCTGCTTGGGGTTGATGGACAGATTAACATCAGCTCCTGTTTTGAATTGATAAATTTTCTTTGTTTCTTAATTTTACGTGTATTCACAATTGTTTCTCATTCTTCATAGGTAATTACAGTGATATTGGGTAAAACACTTGTAAATATTCTACAGACTTGCCTATAGTAGCACTTACAGTACAGTCTCGCTAATCCGGTCTCCGATGATCCGGACGTCCGGCTAATCCGGACGGCCCAAAATTTGTGTTTAGTTATAGTATTTTACAGTGCACAATCAGTCTGCCGTCCACAAAAATATTTATTTTTATACGTCTATATTTGTTATTTTTCAAAAGGGTTTTCCTACTCTAATAGACAAATAATATAATTTATTCATTAAAATATGAATTTACCATATTATTTGTTTCTTTTGCCTATTAAAATAGGAAAAACGTCTTTGAAAAAATATACAGTATTCACATTAGATCTATCAACACTACAACGCACGTGACATCGGAGACATCTTGCGATAAACGAAAGATAAAGGACCGCTGACTAAACGGATAGTAAGTCTATCCGTCTGGCGTCAGGTCAGTTGTGTTGTCGGACGGATGCCTCCCTTACTGCTTCTCGCAAGATTTCTGCTCAGTTGTCATTTAATTCTAGTGCGATATTGATCTGTTTTTTTTTTATTTACGTCTCGTTCAGTGTTCAGTGAAAATGGCCACTAAACGTAAGTCAGTGAGTGTAACAATGGAATAAAAACTCCAAGCTTTATTTCGTAATGGTGAAGGTGAATCGCTTACTAAAATTTCAAAAGAGTTAGGTGTGGGAAAACAAACTGTTTCCGATTGGAGAAAAAGTGACAGGAAATTGAAGATTTTTTTGCAAAAATAGTTAGTTAAGACAGTTTAGGCGGCAGAAGAACTTTAAAAAAACCAAAAAATGAAACCTTAGATGAAGCGTTGTATGTTTGGTTTTGCCAACAATGGGAACAGGGTGTTCCATTATCGGGTGTAAATTTGCAAACGATCGCTCTGAAACTGAATGAAAAGTTAAAAGGAGATCCTAATTTTACTGCCAGTGTGGGTTGGCTGTCACGGTGGAAGGAACGACACGGCATCCGTCAACTCGGAATAAGTGGTGAAATTTTGTCAGGTGACCGTGATGCAGGGAAAAATTCAAAGACAAATTTGGCAAGTTTCTCAGAGATGTAAACTTACAACCTTGTCAGGTGTTCAACGCTGACGAAACCGGATTAAATTATAAAATGTTCCCAAAAAAAACTTTAGCTTCCAAATTAGATTCAGTAGGAAAAGGCCATAAAGTTAAGAAAGAACGTATGACTTTGCTGCCCTGCAGTAATGCTTCTGACGATCTAAAATTTCCACTTTTGGTGATAGGAAAATCCGCAAAACCTAGGGTTTTAAAAAATGTAAATTTAAGTGTTCTACCGGCCCAATACAAGTTCCAAAAATCAGCGTGGATGAACAGTCAAAATTTTAAGGACTGAAGTTTTTTGAAAACTTTGTTCCAACAACAGAAACGTTTTTAAAAGAGAAACAACTCCCTAGAAAAGCGGTTTTACTAATTGATAATGCCCCATGCCACCCAAATGAAGAATAGCGTCATGGTGATATTTCTTCCTCCTAACGTCACGGCTCTCATTCAGCCGATGGACCAAGGCGTGATAGAGACGATAAAACGGCGATATAGGAAAAAGTTAATTTTATCGCTTTTGTAACAACAAGAAGCAGATCCAGCTACACAATTTATTGAAATTCTTTAAAAAGTGACTATAAAGGATGTCATTTATATGGCTGCAGAATCGTGGGAGGAAATGCAACCGTCTACACTCCAAAAGAGCTGGAAAAAATTGTGGCCTGAAATGCCACAGGAAAGTAAAAAAACCGACAGTCAACCTACTAATGACGACGCAGAATTTGTTCAGATTTTTCAACAATTGGAAGGTTGGGCCGAGTTGAAAGACACTGATATTTCCGAGTGAATTATTAGTGATAATGACATTGGTTATCAAGTGGTCAATCGTCGCGGTGTGCACTGCAAACGCAGAAAATGACAGCTCGTAAGAGGAAGACTACACAGACGAACCGGTCAGCCCAACTCATGATGGGGCGGCTGCAATGCTGGAGGGGTTGATGACCTACTTTGAGAAACAAACTGATACGTCAACTGCGGAGCTACTGACCTACGAGATCGTACTGTGAAACGACGTCATTCATAGTTAAAACAAAAGAACATTACGGACTTTTTTCACTAAGTTTTTTAAAGTTTATTTTTGTTTCAGTTTCATTTTTGTTTGAGTTTTGTGTGCATTTATACATATAGTGTAAATAGCTTTATGTGAATACATTTATTCAACGAGAAAGATGCTTTGATATTTTTCATGTCATACCTTTTCTGTTACAATTACAGATTTTTTGCTAAATAAGCTATGAAATACTGTACTTTATAGCTATATTTAGGCATCAATTTCACTAAAACTACAATTTCAATATGTTTCCCCGCCTAAAACACATATTGTATGCATTTGTTTGGCTTTTTCCGTCTAATCCGGACTTTCGTTGATCCGGACAGGGTCCGGTCCCATCAAGTCCGGATTAGTGAGACTGTACTGTACTTATATTTGTTGAGGACACCATTTCGGGACATGTGTCCCATTGTCAACTCAGACCGTAACGTCAGAATGTTGACAATGGGGCACATCTTTCGAAATGGCTGTTCTCAACAAATATAACTAAGTGCTACTATAGGCAAGTCTGTAAAATATTTACAAACGTTTTAGTGAAAACTAGTAGCTCACGTAAAAATGAAATCAACATTGAAATGAGTCATATTGATTTTGAAACTATATACCATTAATGTAAACAACTCGTCACAACAGAAAATCTTGAAATATATAAACATTACAAAACCTCAAATTCATATAAATTAAAAAAAAAGAAAATCAACACTAAAACAATTTGAAGTACATACACAATCAATACATTCAGCTTACAAACAATCTATGGTCATGTGATGTAGTCAACATTTTCCCAACAAACCAATTTTCCAGATAATAAGTTGCGATTCAAATTGCAATGTGTTTCAGGTATTTCATGCTAGTCAGTTATGGGCTCCTTGCCCAAGACATGGGTTTGCAGAAGCCTTATTCCGTCACTGCATATTACAATATATATAAACCTGAAAATATGAGTACATCAATTACTGAATGTAAATAGCCCAGCTTGTTTCACTTCATGAAACAATCCACTGAAGTAGTATTGCAATTTATCTGCTAAGAATATTTCAACAATTTAGTGGTTAGTGAACAATTTAAATAAAAAATAATAGTTATATAAAAAAATGGATTATAATATAATGAATTAAGTAAAAAATTTAAAATAAGATTACACTTTATTTCAAAGAAAGTGAAATTTATACAAAAACCTTAAGATGTACAACACAAAAACACCAAGTTTTAAATAAGAGATTTTTAAAATATTTTAAATTTTTTATTTAAGAAATGCTAAGAAGATCTGGCTTGTAATGAAAAGGCAAAAAGAAAAAAGGAAATGAAAAGGCCAAGAAAATGTTGAGGTTGCTTATGGTGAGGAGAAACGTTGAAGTTGAAACAAGAAGAGATTTTGAAAAAAACATTTTGAAGCCACACCATTCAAGAAACAATTTAGATTTCTTAGCTGAGACCGATAATTGAGGTTTTTCAGTGTATGGTGGCTCAACAAAAGAGTTTCCAGTGTTTAGAGGTGGCCCAGTAAGAGAGTTTCCATTTTGAGGTGGCCCAGCTAGAGAATTTCCAGTGTGAGGTGGCCCAGTAAAAAAATGTTCAGTGTGTAGTGGCCCAGTGAGAGAGTGTGAAATATGAAGAGATGGACCATTAAAAGAATTTCCAGTTTGAGCTGATCCAAAATGAATCTGTTCAGTAGTCAAGCGAGATTGAGTAAAAGGTCGAGCGGTTTTTTGGTATGAGTGGTGATGAGATTGAAAATGTCATTGAGATTGAGGAGGCTCTTCTTTATATAGCAGCGTGTAGCACTGTAACCTTCTGTTTACAGTGCTGTCATGATTTAGTCGATGCTTATTTACTCTTTGTTATGAGATTGATCTCAACACTTATTTGCAAAGGATTTTTAAGATCCAAAAGGATGAAAAAACTTGTAAGAAGTAGTCCAAAATGGCGAAGAAAAGGATCGCGGAGATTCAACGCAACCAACGTTTTCAGAATTTGAGTACAGACTACAGGAAATGGCGAGCATATTGCGCGTAGAATGTGCGCCGTAGATCAACCACAGAACGAGCGTGCACAGTGGTTTGACAAGAAGCCAAGCCTTATGAATTTTTGAGAATTGTTTCAAACATCTAGCATTCTGTTTTTCCATATCCATTTTAAAAACCCAATGACTAAACAGTTTTTGATAATTTAGTTTTGCAGATAATTTTACAGGAAATTAGGTCCTCAGAAAATTGCAATGATAGTGATGTACAATCTGTTTTCTCTAATATTTTCATATAGAAATTCCAGGCCTTTTCTTCATAATGGGCTTTTAAAGCATTCTTCATTAAACAATTATAAATATTCCTTAATCTATATATAATTATTGTGTAACTAAGTGAACACTTTAGATCTTACTTGCTGATGCGTTTCGAAACAATTGTTTCATTTACGAAAATGATACTCTACTCAGTTTCATAAATAAACCAATTATTTCAAAATGTGTTAACAAGTAGGTTATAAATTATTCACTTAGTTACACAATAATTACTTATATAGTTTAATCAGTGAATTTAAGGTTATTACACCAAGCAACTTTAATTTCCTAATCATTATAACATTATAAAATGATAAGTTTTTACATTAAAGGTTATATAACGAAATGGTATTAGGAATTCAATCAAACAAGGTTTTCTGCTGAAGACCAGGTCTAACCTTTCTCCCAATTCAACACAATTCTTATCCCTTTTATTTTATTTTAGCCCATGATCCAATTTCATTATCAATAATTTCTTATTATTTCTTATTTGTAAATAGATTTCTCAATACATTAACATGTATGTAGTTTGCACACATAATAACAGGATCTTAGCACTAATATTTACAACTCAAATTTATTTATAAGAATCTCCTGTACATAAGTTGTACCTAATTGTAATTTTTAAATTGAAACCTAGATATTAGAAATTGCAGTTTTTGTGTAGTACATCTTGAGGTTTTTCTTATGAGTTACACTTTTGGGATTACTTGGCAAAAAAAACCACTGCTTACTGATATTTTCCAGCAGACACGTTTTGCACTAGGCCAGTGCATTGTTCAGTGTTGTGCGGCACGGACAAAACTGTTGGTCAGGTGTGTTTTATTGGTGACACTAATAAAAATAAATAAACTATGACAATACAAGTTGCAATAAAACATTTTTACAAGTCTTTGATTTTTAGATATGCATTGTGAAGGTGTTTAATTTATGAAGGTGATATAATTATGAAGGTGTTTAATTTTTGTGCCGTAAATGTAAGTTCTCAAGAAAAATTAGTATATATCTTGTATGTAACTTTATATCAAAATTAAGAACTAAGCTGTTTGCAAAACTATTTTAAGTCCCGCTATGTTTTTATCAATTACTGTATTAATTTTATCAAAACTTCAAGTGGATTACAAAAATACAAGTACATAGTAAAATCCTGTTGTTTGCAAAATAAATGATTAAATAATATAATAAACAGGACCTAATATTGATTTTTTTTACAGATTGTAAGAAAAGAACTACAGATTTTTCTTCAAAATTTGGCATTTATAATGGAAATAAGTTTGTTTTCATTGATAGTTCTTGGACTGTTTTCAGTTATTTGAAACTATTCTTCCGTTATGGATTTGGGCTATACTATATGTCTGACTATGTTAATTATGTATTGAACTCATTCAAGAGGTATGTTATAAACAGATCTATATATTACATATTTAAAAGTTTATATCAATAATTTAAATATGATAAAGATACAAGAAGAATATTTCTAAAAGATTATTCATTCTTAATTTTTGTTATTTGTGTTAAATAATATAAAATAAAATTTTGAAAGTATGAAGATTACTGGTAACATGATGATCTAGTACAAATACTCAATTGTATTTTGTGATAATATATTCCACTACAATTTTAATAGAAAATAATTTTTAACTAAAAAGGTTTTAAACCCCATTTTATAAATTTTATTATTTGTATGAAAAAGTTGAGTTTTGTAAAATTGTGAACACTGTCATCATTTCTTTTACTTAGAGATTTTTGAGAGCCCTGTCTTTGAATTGAAGCTCAGTTTTTTGAAGTTAGATTTAAAAGAGGCCAAGTAAAGTGTCACAGCAGCAGCATCAAATTTGCTTCTGATGAAAGTGTAAGAATGAAAAAAACTCTCCACCAATACAGGCTTTGGAAAAGACAACAGACTTTCTTTGACAGATCAGACGGGCATTCATATTTCCTGCTGAGGTGGAAACAAAAGTTATGAAAGTTTTTTTCTTAAAAAGTTATTTCTTTGGTTCTGTCAGCAAAAATTTCAATCAAACTTTTTTGTGCACTATTTAACTCTACTGATTGAAAATTCTATACAGAAAAAGGTTTTTAAATCCAGTGAATAACTTCATCAGGCTTTATAAAATACCTTGTGAATGACGATTTTAATCTATTTAAGTGTTCAAATATTTGCAGTATAGGACATTCTCATTCAATATAATTATGTCTGTAAGCCATGAACCTTATGATTTGTTGAAAAATGTCTTATAAGTAAGTAACAGTCAATCATTGTTAAGTTGCCTGGGTGACAGGCAAGAAGGAGTATCCTGAAAAAACAACTGCACTACAAACTAATGGTCAAATGGACACGGCCAAGTCAAGCCTACGGTCAAAACATCCCTAGGAGGATTACCATCAACCCTCAAAGGGTCGGGGTTGAATTGGGCTCCTGGTCAGTTGGGCAACAGTAGTTCTGGTAAGTTATCAGACATTCGTTTTTATTTTAATGTACGATAGAATTAAAAACTAAAACATAATGGAAGCAAATAAATACAATAGAACTTTACTAAAACATAGAGAAATATACAATCCATTAAAAATACTGTACTTTCATCGTTTAGTTATTATTTAAACTTACAAATAATCCTACTCAATCATGTAGTGCTCTCCAGATCAAGCGAGCATTCCATTACGTGTCTGTTTTTTTATTATTACACAACTATTTATATTGATTTATAAAAAGGAGATGTTTCAATCGTCTAAAATAAATGTTTGACCAATTTCTGGCTGTAACCAAACATTTGTTTTAGATGTTTGAATGTATTTAAAGCTAAGGTGGATGCGAGCATTCCATTTTGTAGGTCATGATTTTAGAGGTAAGGGCCCAATTCATCACTACCTCCGAACTGACCATGGGCCTAATTCAATTGTCATTTTTACGACCCTAACAGACCGTGGGCCCAATTCAACATCACTCGGTCAAACAATCTTTGGAGCATTTTTTGATGGAAAAGCCATCTAAAGCTTGTTTGGTAAGTAAGCTGACATAGCTTACTTTGAGTGATAAAGTAGCTGTTCATTTATTTCTCCATGAGACGTAAAAGATTTTGAGTATCAGGCTCTTGATTTGATAAAGTTACCAATTTTCACAGCTTTTTAATGAAGAGTTTTCAATTCACTGGGTAGGTTCTTACAGACAAGACTTTGTTTGAGTGTTCAGAATATATGGAGCACTACACCTTTTATACAGAGATTTGAAGATAAATAAATCAGACTTGCCTAGATTTTGTTACATTGGCAGATTTTTTTTTGTTATTTAATTTTTATTAAAATGCTCATCAATAGTAATAAATATATTGTGCCCTTTTGTTGTTTATGGGAGCTTGTAGCACAGTAAAAGGTTTTCTGCAACTTCATTTTTTTAGGAGATACCTTTCTATTATAAGCAGTATTACAACAAATTTAGGTACATCAGTATTTTTATCAACATAAAAATAATATAGTACTTTACTATTTTTTATTCTTGTAACGACTGTTTGTTACAATAATTAGACAACATATTCTTAATTCTATGAGATACTTGAGTGAGAAACCAGGATAGTGTCTATTTCCCTGCCATTATCTTTACCAATCAATGCAATCTTTAATTCTTAATGCAAAGAAAGTTAAATTTTCTGCAATGATGTTGTGTTTACTAGATTTAGCAACTTATTTTAAATTACATCTGAACTGCATTTTGTTTGCCTCTGTTAACTGCGCCAAAATAAGATATTGCATTCTGTTCTTTTAAAAGATGCTAAGAAAAAACTGTGATATTTTTTCTTTTAGTTAGCATGTTTTTTTTTGTAAATGGAGTGTAAGCAGAGAGTTTTTCATGTTAATATTTGCTAACATCTTGTTACATACTACAGATTGTGACCGAGGACAGTCATAATCTCAAACAAAATAAAATTTGTTCTTCAAATGCTTATCTAAATACATTCTTTTCTTAGGGATTGCAGAGGTAGTGATTTCATCTTTCTTCTTGGTTATTTTCTGCTGTATATACTCACCGATCTGTGTTAAGCCTTTTTCCATTTTGATTGTTTTTGATGTGTTCAACGAAGAATTCTTTACTGTATCAGTTTTTAGCTCTAGTCCCATTTTAATGTATAAAATATTTAATAAGTAAGAAACAAACTGCTATATACATATCTGTTTGGGAAAACATCACAATCCTAAACACCTGAATAACAGCTAGGCAGAAAGGAAAATATTGTTTCGGTAGTTTAATTTAAATACAGTAGCTTGGATGAGTCTAATTTTAAAAAAGTGAGGGATGAGTGCTAGCCCTATTCCCATCGCTTCTTACATATTAGACTTGCTCTCATAGCCATATTTGACATGAGTAGCTTTTATATTTTGGTTTTTTTTTTTTTTTTTTTTTTTTTTAACTTGGGAGCTGGTTTTAAACTGCCCGAAGCACTGTTACCTTAAGGTATATTGTACTTACCTCCCTGATCTAGTCAAATAACCCCTTCCCTCTTACCAGGTTTAGGAGTCTCCTGACTAGTGTTTTACCTTCAGCATCCACCAGAGCCGTTCCATCACCAAAGAGGTTGAAGCGCCTCTCAGCAAGTACTTCACATCTGTAAATAATGTGTGTGGCAGTCTCCAGTTCCTGCCCGCATAATCTGCACACTGGTTCATCTTTGTAGATACCCATTTTATGCAGATGTTTCCTTAGTCCACCGTGTCCCGTGAGTAGACCTGTGGCTATCCTCAATTCATGCCTAGACAGATAGATGAGACTCTTCTGCAGCCCCAAGGAAGGTTTCCTAAGGGTTAGCTTACTGTGTCTCATCCCTTCAGCCCTGATCCAGTGCTCACAGTGTCTTTCAGCCATCCACCTTCGCACTTTCATCTTGACCATGGATTTGGAAATAGCTACCGCAGGTTCCGGTCCAATCAGGGGAGTCGAAGACCCCTCCCTGGCCAGCGCATCTGCGGCTTCATTTCTAAGTATTCCCCCTATGCCCTGGCACCCAACCTATCTTGATTTGATTGTGCCTTGCCAGGGCTTGTAGGTTATTTAGGCGCTCCCTGACTATGGCCGATGTGATCACATGTCCGTTTAGTGCCTTAATTGCTGCCTGACTGTCGGAGAAAATAGCAATCCGGGTCCCGTGTGTTTCCCTTCTCGCTATCTCTCCCAGACAGGCATTTATAGCATATATTTTGGCCTGAAAGACAGAGGTATGCCTCCCCAAGGAAAAAACTAGTTTTACCCTTGGGTTTTTACAATACACCCCCTCTTACCTACTCACTTTTTATAACCTTTGCCGTTGTTTATTTCTCTTCCTCAATTGCTAAGTCAGTAAGAAAGTAATGGTTTATCCATTGACTACGAACCTAATTTCATAGACCTGTGCCTCAAGGAATAAACCTCTCAGAGGAACCAACCCCTGAATTTTTGATAAAACCAATTAGCCTCCGATAAGCCCTGTTCAAGCTCCTTTTCGGGTAGTGGAATCTTTGAGAGACACTTGTGATTTAAAGACTATACCTGGATACCTAGTGAACTTATCTTATCTAGAATGAAAACACAGCTAATTGGAAAATATACATTTTTATTTATTTGTTCCAAGGTTCAAATTAATTATTATTGTTTTTATTTAATTTCACAGGATTTTCTTGACTAATTATTTTTTCAAAATTTCATACAACTTGCCATTTAACTAAACATTATTATCTCCTTCTGTTTTTAAATTTTCTTATTATCATTAATTTTACATATAATTTAAATTATCAAAGTTACCATAATTAATTTTGTATATAATTTTGATTAGTAGAGTTAAATTTAACATATTTTAAAATCTGATTCTTTTTCAAACACTTAATATTACTATGTAATGCCTTTAGGCTAGGCCTTGAACAATTAACTTCTTTGGAAGTTATTCATTAGAAATTCACTTAGAAAAAGCCATATAAGATATACATCTTTATACTTAATCCATACATTCCCACAGCGATGGGAATGGAAAGTCAATTTTGAATCTTTATTACTTAAATTTGGGTACCCTAAGAGAGTTGACTAATCAGTCCCTTAGGTTATTCCCATCTTATTTAATTTTGAAATTAAGTTAATATAATTTGAAGTAAAATGTTATTTAAAAAAGACTAATTAAATTGATTATATAACCTTGTACTGTAGAAATCTTTTTATCTTCATTAATGTTGTCATCTGTCGGTCCTGTTACAGCTTCAAGGGTCTTGGTAGGTAGGCGTCTCTCCATAATTTCGGTCAATCTTCTTATTTTCTTTAATTTTGCATTTTGGTGGTCGAAATTTTGTTCTGGGTATATATGAGCCCTTGCTCATATATATCTTCCTTCCCCTGATCACATCGTAGCACTTTTTACTCTGTTTTTAGCACATTTTTTCTTGTCTTGATCGCATGGTACAACAACACGTCTGCTCGCTTTGAGAGCCTAATGCATTCTGATTCTGGATAGCGTGCCTTTTGTGAGGCCCGTCTTCTCCAATTTCAAACTTCCCACGTCCCAGTATCCATTTTTCAACTTTTGACCAATCAGAAAGCCGTTGCCATGGCAATTGACTTTGTTTGTTCGGAAATTCTGAACTAAGATTAGTTTCCCTTTTTATAAAAGGCGTTTCTGTATTCGGATGTGTCCTTTGCATTTTTACCTTTTATTTAATAACGTATTTGACTTTATTTCTTCTCATTTAATTTAATTAACTTTTTAACATTCTTAATCCTTACTTTTACATAAATACTATTTTCCCTAGCTAGGCCTAATTTACTTTCCTCACATCTTAATTTACATTCTTTATTCCTGATTATTTTTAAGTACAATTATTTTAATAGCCGGCATCTAGGCCTAGTTTGTTATACTACACAATTACCGTCTTTTTTTGTTTACATAATTTAGGCTATCCACTTTGAAGTGATAATTTTTCTTATTGCTTATAATTTATGTTTTTTAAGTCTAAAGTTATTTCTAATTTTCTTCATTTTACTATTATTTACCCTAGTTTTAATATTATTATTATTATAATGTTTTAAAATTTTTATATATAAATTTAGTCAATTATTTAACCCGGTTAGGTTTGATTCTGGTATTCTGTACAATTACCCAGATTCTTTGCATCGGACATTCTGGCCGCTGCACCCCGCTCCAGTGCCGAAGTCCATCTTGGAGTCATCTGTGTACCAGATCTGAGCTCCCGATGTTAATTTCCCTGACCATTCCATCATAGTTTGGTGGATCTGGTCAGGTGCAAACATTCGAGTAATGTGGTCGCTGCCCATTTCCAAGACGGGTTCTTTGACCACACACTCGATACTCATATGTCCCGAAACATCTGGGAGGTTAGCCCAGTTGCTCAAGTTGCGCAATCTCCATGCCGCCAGCCTCGCCTCTCCCCTAAGGACAAGCTCAAGGGGAGGGAGGTTAAGCATTACTTCCATTGCTGCACCTGGTGTAGTTGACATCGCTCCCAGTGTGCACAGACAGGCCAATCTCTGGATAGAGCTCAGTTTAGCTCTTGTCTGTGCCTGGTTGGCCTTTGTCCACCACACCAGAGCTCCATAGGTAATCATAGGTCTTATCACTCTCAGATACATCCAGTGCATCATTGATGGCTTCAGTCCCCATTTCTTACCCACCATTCTTCTCACAGTCATCAGTGCCCTTTTGGCCTTGTTAACTGTCCTCTCAAGATGTGAGTTCCAGGTGAGTTTCCTGTCCAGAGTAACTCCCAGGTACTTCACCTCCCCCACAAACTCAAGGTATTCACCAAACAAGCAGGGCATCCTGGTCGTCAGATCTTTTCGCTGTCTGGTGAAGTTAATGAGAGCAGTCTTTTTTGGATTTACCCTAAGGTTCTCCTTATTACACCACTCTTCAATCACTCGTAGAGGATTTCTGATTACCTCAAGGACTGTATCAGGGAATCTGCCCAGGATCAGAACAACTATGTCGTCCGCATATCCTAGACAGAAGTACCCCTGTTCATTCAGGAGTTCAATGAGGTTGTCAACCACTAGGCACCACAACAGAGGAGAGAGAACCTCCCCCCCCCTGTGCACAGCCCAGACTTGTCTCCGCCCTTCTGACCTCCCCTGCCACCTCTTCAGAAATGCTTCTGTTTGTTAACATGGAACTTATCCAACCACAAGTGGTCGCATCCACTCCATGACGTCTTGCACCACTTACCATCGTCTCCACTGAGGGGTTATTGAAAGCCCCTTCAATGTCGAGGAAGGCACCTATGGCACAACCTTTCGTAGCGATCATTTGCTCAATCCTACCTACCACTTGATGGAGAGCTCCCTCGCAGGATTTCCCCGGTTGATAAGCATACTGGTTCCAATGCAGTGGTTTTATAGCCAAAGCACCCCCCCCCTAATATGCCTATCAACCAGTTTTTCAAGTCCTTTAAGAACAAAGGACATGAGTGTAATAGGTCTGTATCCTTTCCCTTCCGATTGGTTACTGGTGGGCTTAGGTATAAAGACCACCTTACTAGATTTCCAGGCTGCTGGCACATACCCTAGAGCAATGCTTAGCCTGTATAATTTAGTAAGTACCAGCACCAGCATATCCATTCCCTGCTGCAGCAGCACAGGATAGATCCCATCTGGACCTGGAGATTTGTAGGGTTTAAATGTGCCAATAGCCCATCTTACCCTTTGTGGAGTTACTATCCTCCTTGCCACTTCCCAGTCCTCCCTCTTACCACGTCTTGTCGAGAGTTTGGCAACTGATTCAGTGTCTGCTCCCCCAAGTTTCTTCAGAGTACTGGAAGGGAAATGTGTTCTGATTAATTCTTCCACAGTTTCCCCTGCCGTTTTTGTTATATTTCCCAGTGGGGTTCTTAGCATCTCCACCGGGTTAACTGGGTCCTTAGAGAGCACTTTATACAGTCGTGCCCCTTCCCCCAGGACTTCCTGCGTGCTTCTCTAATTGCCCTGTTGTATTCGGTTAGTGTTTTCCTATACAGGTCCCACTCCCCGTTCTTTTTTGCTCTATTAAAGAGTCTCCTGGTGGTCTTCCGAAGTTTGGCTAGCTTCTTGTTCCACCATGACGGATCCCCTACTTTTCTCCCCTCACTGAGAGGGCAGTTATCAGTAAAGGATTCTACTATAGCCTCGCCAACCAATGTGGCAGAGTCTTCTAGCTCTCTCCTCCCACCATACTCCAATCCAGCCTCCTCAATCCGAACACCCAGGTCCCTCCTGTAGGAGTCCCAGTCTGTTCTTCTTGGATCCCTGGTTGGCCGAAGCATGGCTGGATTTAGGAAGATATCATACCTAATATGTCTGTGGTCAGAAGAAGATGGTTCATCCGACACATACCAATTTAGTACATACCTAGCCATCTGGTTCGATGCCACCGTAATGTCCAGGACCTCCTGTCTGACCCTAGTGACAAACGTCGGCTCTTCCCCCTGATTTAAGACTAGTAAATTCTTAGAGGTAAGATAAGCTAAAAGTTCCTCACCTCTAGTGTTGGTACCTGTACTTCCCCACAAAGTGTGATGGGAGTTAGCATCCATCCCCACCAGCAGCTCCTCATCCACAGCCCCGCAGTGCTCGACCAGCCTCCTCAGCTCTTGTGTTGGTAGAGCCCCCGCGTAGTCAAAGGGAAGATATGCCGTGGCCAGGTTCAGGCTTTTCATCCTCCCCTCCGCCCGCAGCTCCACCATCACTGCTATCAAGTCCCTGTAGCAGAAGTTCGTTAGTACAAAAGCACTCAACCCCCTCCTAACCAGGATACACGTCCTGGGAACACCGGAGTCCTTATCATACAACAACTTACCTCCAGATTTCGCCAGCCCGCATATTCGTCCTCCAGAAATCCATGGTTCCTGGATGAGAACCAAGTCCACCTCTCCCCTGTCCAGCATCCTACACACGACAGCACTAGCCGCCCTGCTATGCTGTAGGTTCACTTAGAGGATCTTGATCATTTTTCTGCTTACTTCGCAGAGCAGCCCCAGGACTAGAGAGCACCTTGAACGTGGCCTGTCTCAGCTCCACGTTCACCCTCAGGTTGTTGTTCCGCAGTGCCCTGAGGGAGCCCTCTCCTATATACAGGATCAGGGTAAGACCTGCATCCTCCCTTTTCCTAACAATCACCTTCCAAGTATCCTGAGCTACCCCAGGGTTCTGGGTTTTGACCACCTTCAGGATCTCTTCCGGCTCCTTGTCATTGTAGGGTTTGGGCACCCACATTGAAACCTTTGCAATGCAAAAGATCTCCTTGGGTGGCCATGCCCTCAACTTTACCCACTCACTCAGGGTGAAGCTTGGCAGGACCTGAAGGACCCACTCCAGGCTCTCCCGTGAGGAGCATACGACATTTAGAGCCCCCTCTCTACGTATGCTGTCCTGAATCCTCTATCCCCACTCTCCGCCTCAGCGGACAGCAGTTCCGAGAAGAACAGCTCCTCCAGCTGCAACGCCATCTCTTCCGAGAGTTGTCTCTCTGGGTAACTAACTGGGACAATTGCTAGCTTTTGCCTGAGGGTATCGCCGTATGTGCCCGAAGACACTCCAGCATCCCCCCTTGTCCCAGCTTCACTTACTTCTTTCCTCCCTCCACTGGAGAGGGATTGGACGTCGCACTCCTAGGCCTTTTGGACATGCTGGGGTTTGGTGCTCTTGGTTGATTGCTTCCCTGTTGCACCTCCCTCCTCACAACATCCAAGCCCTAGACTTTGACAGGCTATGCTCGGTTTTGGCCTCCCCTTCGTTTTTTCAGGGTTATTGGCCCTCCCGCTGCTCTCGCCTGTTCTTTTCGGAGCCGCCTTTTGGCCGCTGCACTCATAAGCTTTCTCCGTAAAGAGAGCGTGCTCAACTCTGCAGCCACTTCACCGGTTTCTGCAGTCGGCAGCTTGACAGCCACCCCCGCACCCTCAGTGATGGTTGCCGTTGACACCTCTGCTACAGACTCATGGTTTGCCGTCTCATTGGCTCCCGCTGTTTGTGCAGTCTCAAAATCAATTTTTGTATTAGTCTGGTCCATTAACGTCCCACGAGTATGGGGGAAATAACGGTCGACCAGAGCAGAGCCCCCACTGCCCTGGCAAGACAACATACAATGAGGTTTTGTCTGGTTCCTCAAGGGGATCGTGTGCGACTGCATTTTATACCCTGCAGCCATTCATCCTTCGGCACGATGCCTTCCACCTTGGATTGGGTATTCAGTCACTGACCTTGAAGCATACACCAAGTTCAGGACATTATTAACTGTTGCTCATGGAGCGAACAGCCTGCTTTACTCTCTTTTTTACAACTGTGTCATTAGGGTAGTTTCCCGCCCATACTTCACTGTCGCATTGCCCTTGGTTCACCTGGGAGGTGAGAGTAGCATTGTGAGGACTTAATTCCCAACTACCCCAGTCTCCCCAGTCAGAGCAGTTATTTCTACCACACCCAACCGGTTGACTGACGAGGAGGGATAATTCCTCACCTTTGAACCATTGCCTTGGTCCAGGCCTGCATATTCAGAAACCTTCCGGAATCCTTATTCACAGGTAACCTACATTTCTGTAGGCCGTCCCACTATCCGCCACCTGTGGACCCGCCCGGTTGCTCAGTCCAGCTAGCCGGGTATATTTTGGTTAGTTAACAGTTATTTTCTGTACATATCTCCATTTCATATTTTCTTTCCATAAGCTCCTAGTGATCCACTCTGCACCTCCAGTTTGAGAACTGCTGTTTTAAGTAGACATCGATATTTTGTATAATTTTTCTGTATTAGAGCTATTTAAATGTTATGACTCAGGATATTGTTGTTGTTTATCTTATATATCTTTTTACGTTGATGGTCTCTTAGACATACTAACTATGCTTTGCAGTGTTTTAATCACATTTAGTTATATATTGTAGAGTGCAGGATTATTAATGCAAACAAGAGAAATCATATGTATGATTTTCTAAGAGTAGTTAATGGTTTAATTCTATTTGAAGAATTGGATTGGAGGCATCTATAACAGAAGATTCTCCCTTCTTAATGCTATTTTCAAATGATGTTATCACTTCATATCATGTCTATTATATGTCTGAGATGATATCCTCAGTATTTGGTATGGTACCATAAAACACAAATAAGTAAATAATTTTTTTTCAATACTTAGAAACTCTAACATAATTTATGAATAAGACTATATTGATTTTTGTCACTAAATAACTTGTTATTTTAAACTTGTTACAGAATTTATGACTATCAGGATGAAAGAAAAACATTTAATGATACAGAAAGCTTTCTGAAAATATTAAATGAAGGTTTTGTAAAATATCTTCAAGTCACAATAAAAAATGGACTTGAAGAAAGAGATTTACAAGAGCTTGTTATTGATGAAGTAGTTGCTGCTGGAATTATAACTAATTATGGACAAAGAACGGATGTACACCAGTTTGTTGGTAAGTTCAGACTTACTTATATCTTTTTGTATAATTTTTTAACTAAAAATTTTTTTTTAAAAAATACATCAAGGTTTTATTATATAGGTACAAAGTTCAGAATATTATCATCTTCATTGTTAGAAGAATGGATCGTACTCATTTACTGTTTCTTAATACTCTGCCTATATATATTTAGAAAATATCATATATTGGGCAGAATCTCTGCCACTAATACACCATTATACAAATATGAATTATTTAGAAAATATCATATCTTGGCTAGAATCTCTACACAATTCTACAGATATGAATAGAATGTAATTAAAATTTGTATTAGAAAATAAATTATTTCTTATACATTAATTGTGGATTTATGGTAAAAAATTACCTTATTTCTGGCCGCATAGCAATATTACTTCATGAGAAATCCATTTAGGATAAATTGTTAGGAGTTATAAGTTAAAATAGCCAAGAGGTAACATTATGTAAGAAATAAATGCGTAACATTTTGTGATAAATGTGTAATTATTTATCGTCTTTTACCTAAATTTATTACAGTAATACCCCGTACTTAAGCGATAGGTGGGATTGAGTGTCTTGAGCGAAAACCATGCAAATCGAATTCGCATAAGTCGGGGTATAATTTTACATACAATCACATAGGAATCATGTTTAATTGGGACCAAAGACTAAATAAATTATTAATTTAGAAGAAAAATGTGTATGTATTAAAATCTTAAATACATAATACAACAAACAATTATGTTATATAAATACATATTGCAAAGAAGTAAGTAAAAAGATATTATTTTGACACAGAAGTCTTCTAAAATCAATTCGTTTGACGAATTGAAGATTTTTTCTTCTCACGCAGCATTTCCTCGTAACTTGCTATTTTTTTTGTTTTGTGGCAGAAATACACTCATTGTTGGCGTCTATGTTTTCCAAAATTTGTAAGCCTTACTCAATTAAAAGTAAGGCATTTTGTCAAATTTCCTACCATCATTTCATGTTCTACGTTAACTGGGTCTAAAGAATTTGTGTTTCTAAGGTCTTGCTCTTGCGCATGCATTTCTATGAGGTCATCATTCAATTGTCAGCTCCTGGTTGTGTAAATTCAACAGTTCTTGAACTCGTCATCATTATCCACTTCTAAATTTAGTTGTCTGGCAAAACCGATACCTTCTTCAATCAGATCAGCAATTTCATCAGAATCTGGCACTGATTCCGCTTGAGTTTCAGTCGCGAAAAAAATAGACACGCTTTTTCCAAACGACATTCAAAGTTTTTTGTGAAATTTCATTTCAAGACTGTCCAATGATTCTTAAAGCATCTAGAACATTGAATTGTTCTAAAAATTTTCAACAGAGAGCTCGTTGTTCTGTCTCATAGCTTCATACAGATGCGCAAATGAACTTCTTGTGTAATAAACTCTAAATATTTTGATGACTCTCTGATCCATGGAATGAAGCAAACTAGTTGTGTTTGGTGGCTAAAACATCACTTTCATGCGGGTGTCGAAATTAGTTAAAGTAGTAGGAGGATGACCAGGTCCATTGACAAATAATAAGAATCACTTTAAAAGGAATTTGTTTAGACTGACAATAACGTTCGACTTGAGGTATGACATGATGACTAAACCAGTCCTCAAAAAGAGAAGCTGTCACTCAAGCCTTCCGATTCGACTTCCAAAATCATGGGCAAGATAGCTTTAGAAATATTTTTTAATCCCTTTGGATTTTCTGAGCGATAAACTATGAGAGGTTGTAATTTACAGTCACCAGCTGTATTTGCGCCAACCGTCACTGTCAATCGGTCTTTATTTCCTATAAAAGTTATTTTAGGCATTTTCTTCCAGAACAAGCAAGTTTCTGCATAACTCGGACCGTATGATTTAAAACTGCATAACTTTGGAATCGTGTAAGACGGGGTAGCGTAAGTCGAGGTATTACTGTACTTAAATTTGCTAAGCAGGCTTAAATTGACTCCTTGCTTGTAAATAAACAAACACGATATGGAGATAGTTTGAAACATCATTTTGTTGTATTGAGTAACAATTATAATGGCAAAAATGATGTAGACAGCAAACCCTAACAGAAATAAATAATAATAATAACAAATGCTGCTCTGGTGTCTAAAATCAGGAGAATTCGATTTAGGGTACTTTAGGGTACTAAGAACACTTCAGATCCACTTGCAGTTTAAGTTTACAGATGGATGTAGTCCAGAAAATTAGATTTTAAAAATAAAATAATACATAATTAGTTAGATATTATGTATTATAATTAGTTTTTGTTAAACTGAATTAAAAAGCAATTGTTTCCAAAAATTTTAAAACTGTGAACCCTAAAATTTTTTGAATTAAAAGTGAAAAATATTTCTTTTTTCAGTTTTCATCAAAAACAGTTTTAAACTTGTCAATAAATAGTTATGTCTAGGTGAAAAGAATGACAATTCTCTTGAAGAAAATCTATAAATATAGTTTTTTGAGTTTTTAGATTCTTAGTTATTTTAAAATTGACTAATTTTGAAAAGTAAAAATAATGTATTATCTATAATTACTCTTTAGTGGTTATGAACACTCAGAAAAATGTCCAAAAACATTTTAACAAACATTGTAAGTTTCAAAATAATGAAAAATTTATTTGAAAGTAAGTAATAAATTTATTTTCCCCAAAATTCTTTAAAATTATGTTCTTAAATAAACATTAGTTTTAATCTGCTAGAATGCTGTTTTAATTAAACTTAAGAAATGTTTCATTAATCTATTAAACGAAACATTTAAAATGTCATAATTTTTATTTCTCAAAATGAAAAACAGTGAAAAGATTTTATTTTTATAAAATGAAAAAATCAAGAAGTGTCATATATAGGTAAGAGTTGTTTTAATAAGTGGTTGTGCATGAGCTATAATAACTACAAATGGACCAAGTCAAACAATTACAGTAGTTCCTTCCTATAAGAATTACTTCATTACGGTATGATCCAAAGGAGTTGAGGGTTTATTTTCCTTTCCATTTTTTTTTGTGTAAAAAATCTTGCCCAGTGCCAACAGTGTAGTGAAGATAAATTAGTCTTGTTTGTTGCAAATCATGAGTTATCAAGTATTCAGGGGTTTACTATATTTCTCACTTGAAAAGAGCAGAGAACTTCATTAGGCTTTTTCAAATTTTAAAATTGTGAAGAAATTAACTAATTGTTTTGAATTTTCCATAATAGAAACACAAAGCTTAATTTCTTATATCTACATGTCAATTCTCAGCCAATTATACATTTTAAGAAAAGTTTTATGAAAGTTAAGTCAATACTTAATGGACTAAGGGAGATGATAAGGATTATACTTGAAATAAATGCCATACAACATGATTAAAACATTAATTTTTAAACAAATATCTAGTAATTTTAATATTACAGAATTTTTCGTGTAACATGAAAAATAATTTTCGATTTGGAGATAATACACAAATAGACTTGAATTAGTAATATTAAAATTTTAATATTTATGTGCCAAGAGAAATTAATTTATTTGAAAATAAAACAAATCAAATAACATAATGGCAATTCAAATAATTGTCAGGCTCAAATCAGTTCAAGTTTTTAAAGTTGTGTACAAAGGCTCATATACTATGGAAACAGAAGCTGGTTTATGAAAATCAAAAGAAATAGAGGGCGATTTCTTTGTATTAGTTCTTCCAAACATTTTAATTAAACCTTTACAATATCAGAGATACAAAAATATCAGCAGCTTCCAATAGAAAGAACAAATAAAATCTTAGAGAAATTTTTAACATTCTTCAAAGACAAACAGATAAATTCATTATTTAGCTAATATCTGTCTATAATATTCCCAGAAATAAATTAGTAGGTTAGAAAAATGTTTGGTTCTCTAAAGAAGTAAAGGGAGTAAACACAAAGACTTGTTTTCACTTTTATTAATTGATTGCATCTTCACGTGAGCTACTAGTTTTTAACTAACAACACTTGTAAATATGTTACACTTGTCTATAATAGTACTTATTTTTATAATTGTTGAGGATGGTAGATTTAGGAGATAGTCCCATTGTCAACTCAGACCGTTTTACAAGAGTTATGGTCTGAGTTGACAATGGGACACACTCCTGAAATGGCTGTCCTCAAAAATTTTAAAAGTAAGTGCTACTATAGGCAAGTGTAACATATTTACAAGTGTTGTTAGCTTTTCATTTTCTTTGTACCAGATCTAAATATCACGGTTTACCCTTATTTCTCTGTTCTAAGAAGTCCAACTGTTCCAAAATCCATATTTGTAATGTTTTTCCGTTTACATAGTTTATTGTTAATGATTCTATATTTGGTGCCTAGCAAGGTTTTGGTTACTCTAGCTTCTAAATCTGTCTCTTCAACACCTGTACTTCTGTAGAATCTCTTTCTTTCATTTATTTAGTTTGATAAATATAAATATTATATTCACGTATACATAACATAAAAGTATGAGTTACAACGAAAGAGTTTTAACTTTCCCTTCCAATGCCTTATTAACATTTTTACAAGATGCAGTCATTGGCATTTTTGAAGTATCAAAATTTAAACAGACAATTGATGACAATGAGATAGATGTTAATTAAAGGTACTTTTTACTTTTACTCATAAATTATTGTTTTCCCTCTAAGTCTGTAAACAAAAATTATTTTTAACTTTTGAAATTTAACTAAACATATTTTATTTTTAACACTAAAAGTGTACTTGTTTCTGCAAAAATTTGTTCTTACTCATATATTTTTAAAATTTAATGTCATAGTTTTTAATTTTTAAATTTAATTAAAAATTTGTTTTTGTAATGTTTTGGCACCTAAACATAAATATTTTAATTTTAAACACAAAATAAAAATCATATTCATATGTTACATTAAATTCAAATTATAAAATTAATTTTCAAATAAATGCATTCATTTCATTTTTCATATTTACTACCTTTTCTCTAACAGAGCGTACCTTTAAAAATTGTTGCCGAAACAATATTTCTATTCTCTGAGCTGATTTATTCTTGAATTTTGTAGTCCATTACGTTCGGTGAATCTTATTAATCACTTAAACAATAGTTTATGATTAGTTCAGATAGTCATAAACTATTGCTCAAGTGATTCCTAATGTATTATTTAGTGATATATATTTCCACTAGAGTTGTTACATCATATCCACAACGGATCAATAATGAGACAGTCATTCATGTTTTCAGTAAAATCAACTTTCCTTCTGGTACAAATTTTTTTTAAATGTATGAACTGCGAGGAGTAAATGAATTTAACAGTTATGGTACTTATCCATTTATATGAATTTATTTATTGTTATAGTCTAAATACTGCCCTGTATACAGTACAAATATAATAAATAATAGGTCACCTAATCCCCTTTCACAATTGTGTATGAAAATTTAGCAAATATTTACTGCCAAATTTTGCATAGCGTTTTAAAATTTGTATTACTTAAGACTATTTCAAAACATACAAACATTTGTCCCTAATAATTCTTTTAAAAACAGTGATGTATATCTATTTTGTAATTAAAAACATATTTTTATTAGGAACTGTTTCTATGGCTGGAATGGATTCATCTCTGTGGTCAGTTGAAGGAGGACAGTCTCAAATCCCAAGAGGGCTAGTAAAAAAATCTGGGGTTAATCTTATTTCAGCTAGAGTTGACGAAATCCATCTTAATGCAGATAATACCTTTTCACTGATAGCAGAAAACATCACAAATATTTATGACTTTGTTATCATAGCCGCTCCTTTGACAAGCGATGCTAGATTTCCAATAGTTTTTAAAAACTTTCCACACTCTATAAATGTCCCTGGCCAATATCACCGCACTGTTACTACAATTGTACATGGTAAACTCAATTATACTAATTTTGGTTTTAATAATGCAAAAGACATTCCTAACTTTATAGCAAATATTGGAGATGCTTTTTTTAATTCAATAAGTGAAATTAGACCGGTAAACTCAGATGAACAACCAATGGAAAACATTTGGAAAGTCTTTTCACAGCAACCATTAACTACAAAACAACTTCAAGATTTATTTTATGAAAAAGAAGATGTGCAAGTAGTTGATTGGTTGGCCTACCCACATTACAATATAACCAAAAGAGATGATAAAGTTGTTCTTTTTGAGAAATTATATTACTTGAATGCTATTGAATGGTTGGCCAGTGCAATGGAAATGAGTTCTATTTCTGCAAAAAATGCAGCTTTACTTGTTGTTAACAATTTGTTCCCAGAGAGGATTTTGAAACATAAAGACAACAGTCAAGAGCATACACAGAAAAATAAACATAGTGAACATTCTGAATTATAGGTTTATATAAGTGTTTTAAGATATTTATTTGTACATTTATATTAAGTATTTAAAACCCATCTGTTTATTACATGCTCATTTTCTTACATTAACTAATGTTAAAATGTACAAATTTAGCTAAGTTATTGTAAATAACTAACATCTGCAGATAATAACCTATTTACAATGACATTTTCAATATACATTTCTTTCAAAACATGAAATTTCATTGTCTTTTTCAGTCAGAAAAAAGGTGACATTTTTTAAATAAAAAATTGTAACATGTTATTATGCAATATGTTATAAATATTCTATTTTATGTTTGACTTTTCAGTCACAATAACTTTTTATATTAATAAGAATACTCGTATTTATTATAAACAAATTTTACAAGGTTTTTTATAATTCATAGTTTATATTTTGAGATGAAAAAAAATGTGATTATGCAGATGTTAGCTGAAATATGTACTCATATTTAGATATCTCTTGTCCACAACAAGAATTTTCTTTATTAGCTGGTTCGGCAGTAATATGTTGTTTTATGTCGATGTATATCTATTGACTGGGATGGCAAATTGTTTGATCAAGGAGTTCTTTTTAGAACTGGATGGTGCACTGTCTTATAAGTGGGACATGATTCAGCACGCCTCTTTGTGCTAAACCTGGCAACTCTACCATCAATCAACCTAATCTGTTGAAATCTTGTTGCATGATGAGCTGGTTGTTAATTACTTATTACACTTTTGTATTACTTGCTGCTAGACCTTTTGTTAACTAAAAGTTGTTAAATTTTTAACTTACACTTGGAAGAAACGTTTTCGTCTTACGACTTCTTCAGCCTCGTATTTTTGCCGCTAGGAATGCTGCAGTTGTGGTTCTTTGGTACAATTTTTTTGAAAGTTAGAAGTGATGTGATCAAAGAGTATGTGTGATCTGTGCCGTGTTTCTTCATTTAGGATATAATTTTTATGTGTGTTGCTATGTCTATATATTTCCTACTGTTCTAGTGTGTTTAATTTATGGCCTTTGTTGCATGTGTTGAGGATGCTCATGTTATTTTCCATACTTTTGCATGAGTGTTTAGTATCCATGGATTTGCGAAGGTGAATTCAATAGTAGTGTCCAGTGCGCTTTTGTGTTCTTTATATCTTTCGGGGAAAGATCTGCTTGTTTGTCCAATATAGAACTTATTGCAGTTGTTGCATTTTAGTTTGTATACTCCTGGGTTATTGTATGTGTTGGTATTGTTATTAATGCTGTGTCTGATAGCTATTTGGCTTTTATTTGTTGTTCTGTAAGCTACATTGTATCCTGCTTTTTTAAATTGGTGTGTTATTTTATTTGTGAGTTTCTTTATGTATGTGAGGGTGATGAATTTGTTTGTGTTACTGTTCTTGTTGAGTATTTTTCTGTGTAGTTTGTCTATTAAATAATTGTCAAATCCATTTTTGTGGGCTAAATATTTGATTGTGTTTAGTTCCTCTGTGTAGTTAGTTGTGGACATAGGTATTTTATTTAGTCTGTGTAGTAACACATACAATAACCCAGGAGTATAGAAACTAAAATGCAACAACTGCAATAAGTTCTATATTGGACAAACAGGTAGATCTTTCGCCAAAAGATATAAAGAACACAAAAGCGCACTGCACACTACTATTGAATCCACCTTCGCAAATCACCTCATGGATACTAAACACTCATGCAAAAGTATGGGAAATAACATGATCATCCTCCACACATGCAACAAAGGCCATAAATTAAATACACTAGAACAGTATTAACTATATAGACATAGCAACACACATAAAAATGACATCCTAAATGAACAAACACTGCACAGATCACACATACTCTTCGATCACATCACTTTTAACTTTCAAAAAAAATGATACCGAGGAAGCACAACTGCAACATTCCTAGAGGTAAAAATACTAGGCTGAAGAAGTTGTAAGACGAAAACGTTTCTTTCAAGTGTAAGTTAACAATTTAACAAGTTTTAGTTAACAAAAAGTCTGGTCGCAAGTAATAGCAAAAGTGTAATAACTAATCTGTTGAACAGTATACTTTGATATTTTGTCCTCAAATTTTTGTTCTACCAAAACAAGTGTCAAACATTGTTCCTAAATTAAAATATGAGGTTCTAAATATGTTACAATGCCTCGCTTTGTTATCTCTAAATTTCTGAAACAATGTATTAAATGTGTAAAATTTTAATTTGTCTTTAAGGTGTAATGCCTGGATCCATTACATTTTCCATTGACTTTTTCAAATTTATATAAATAAAATAGACTCATAACATTACATACATCATCTGTATTATTAATTTAGAGCTTTATCATCCATCTAGCAGTGCTTTAAGTCAAATGTTGTATTAGAAGACCAAGCCATAAGATTTTTGCCATCCAGTGAATGTCAGATTCACTAGAAAAAATTCTTTTAATGGACAAGATAAAATATATTTGCTTTCCCTGCAGGTTTAGGTATTGTTGCCCTATATTATATTTTTGTATGGATTTTATTATAGATTAACTTCATACTTTTATATGTAGAATATTTAAAAGACTATATTTTATAATATCATTCATATTAGAATGCTAACTCATTAAAAGTGCATACTCATTTTTACTAAAACTGAAAGGTAATAGTGATCTTATCAGTATATAGTGATTTTTTATCAAGTTAAAATGATAAATAAGTAAATATTAAAAACATCAAGATGTAAAATTTAACAACTACAAATGGTAATTACTAAAAAATATTTAGAGACAGATCTTATCAGTAATAAAAGAATGTTATACAAAATAATGCAATCAGAAGCCTTCTTTATAGCTTTAGTACGTAAATGTCAGTTAGTTACTAAATATAAATATTTTTAGATGTATTATATGTTTTCAAAAACTTAGTAACAATAAAAAGCTTATAATGTAATAACTTAAGATTAACTCCCTTCAGTAGGTTCTAAGTATTGGTCCCTAGATTATATTTTTTGATAAATTTTGAATTAATTTAACGTTTTCTCTTTAACGGTAAGTAAATGAAGTAAACAGTTTTTTAAAATGCTGAGTACAGAAATCTTCTGTCTTTACTAGCAAAGCCAGAGTCCTCTATAGAAGACAAGTTGTCTTCCATCTATCACAACTAACTTTGGGGACAAACGGATGTACTAGGAAAGGCAATTTCAGTACTCAGTTTCTTTATAGAGATCATAACAATAAATATCAAAAAATTTAAGCTGTTTTTATTGTTTACTGATCTCAAGTGAGAAAGTATGTTAACTTTTTCTATTTTAAAATATTATAGACTGATTAAAAAACTTTCAAATTTAAAAACAAATATTAATGGAAGAAATTGTGTTTTTATTCTTTGTGTATCCTTTCATATGTGATCTAATAATTTGTTAGTAACGACCTTTTATTCACCAAGTTATACACATTCTTTTGTTGTTAATGGTAGTTTCCTTACTGACACATCTAACTTTCTCAATATTCTCTTCTCTGTCTTCAGCATATGAACAACTTATTTTATTGAGTTCAAACTTATTTAAATAGCTTTCGATGTTGCATAATAGCTGTCTCCTAAATGTACTAAAATTACTTTTTTTCAATTCCTTCTATTAACTTACACTCTCCTGATATATATATCTCATACAAATTTTCATAGTAATTGTAAGTTAATAAATTTTCTCTTGTTAATAAAATACATTTTTATTCATCCAGTCAAATTCAAGTACATTTTCTTAACCCATAAGGGCTAACAATTGATGCTAATAGAGTTATATCAAATATTTATTCAATAATTAAATTATAAAAATTTAGAGGTTTCGGTCGGATTCGAACTGAGTATCTACGTGTTCGAAGTATAGTGCTTTTGGCACTAAACCAACTTTCCCTCAACTTGAAATAAAACGAATAATATAATTAAATAAAATAAAATTTAAATTATACAGATTTTAAATATCATTATATAGATTCAGGTGGCATAAGAAAGTGTTGACACGGTTAATAGCCGTGACAACGTCTCTTAAAACCACCTTTAAACTTCCTCGAAGATCGTAACGTAAATACAAATTGGTCAACTCATCACATTCAAGCAGAATATACTTTACTGTGATGGTACCTCCACAAAACTGACATAGTGGTGGATCCTCATGTCGCATCAACCATCCGTATGTTTACAAAGAGTGACCGATGCGAAGATGAGTAACCAACACTTCTTCCCTACGATTCGAACTAACAGATGACCTCCATGGTCGGGCGGTATTCTTGATGTCCCTCAGCTTGTTTCCATTTACATTTTGCCATTCTTCATTCCAAACAGAGAATATTGTATTTTTAACATTGCATTCAAAATCTGATGCCATCACACGTTGTGTCTACCACCATACTTGTAGCTATTTTTGCATCTTCATCTGTTTTAGTGTTTCCGAATATTCCGCAGTGACCAGGGATCCAGAGAAATGACACCTCGTAATTGGAGTGTGTGTATTGAGCACAAGACGTATCCAGGGTTCTTATAAAGGGTTCTTAGTGAACATTTCCTGATTAGCCTGGAGAGCACTTTTGGATTCGGAACACACAAGATAATTAGAAGTTGCAGTCGATCTTACAGCTTGGAAAATGCATAGAGTTTTGCTGTAAAAATGCTACAGGCTGAGGGCATTCTGTAGGAGTAGGTTTGCCCTTTCATATAAAATGTACATCCTATCCCATTGTCCAGTTTTAACCATTTAAAGGTACTTATTTGGAACCAGAAAGGACAAAGCATTAGATCAATGCAAGTAATTAAACAAAGGAAAAAGACTACACATAACACAGCAACTAAAAACTCACTCAACGGTGGAAGTATAATCGTTATGCACTGGAACGCAAGGTCACTTCGAAATAAGTCAGACGAAATCAAACAATTATTAGAGGAAAGAAACGTACATACATAGTACAACTACATACAGACCCAACAGAGAAATATCACAGAACCATCAAACAACTAATTAATACATCTAAATACATTATCAACAAAAACAAAAAAACCTACCTAAAACAAATCCACCCTAAAGCACCTACCCTCCTCGCTCTTCCCAAAATTCACAAACCCAACGTCCCCATCCGAGCCATGAACAACTACCAAAATGCCCCTTCACATAAATTAGCAAAATACATGGACAAATAATCAGACAATCCATAAACCTAAACACAGAAACACACATAAAAAACAGAACAAACCTCATAAATAAAATAAAAGACATAAACATACCACACAATTCAACACTACTATCACTCGACAGCAAATATGTACACCAACATAACCATACCCGAAACGCTCAACATCCTAGAAACTCAATTAATGCAGAACAACATACCTAAAACCCACATTACCGAAATCATAAACATCCTCCAAATCATCACCAAACAAAACTATTTCACCCACAACTCAAATTTCTATTCACAACCAGATGGCCTACCCATGGAAAGTCCTATCAGTAGTGTCCTAAGCAAAATTTTTCTACAACACATAGGAAACATCAAGATACTCACAAACAATACACACGCACACAAAATTATTTACTGGCACAGATACGTCGATGATATCATAACACTATACAGAGGCAACTCCTGTCAATGCGAAAAACTCCTCACCTACACTAATAAAATACACCCAAAACTCCACTTCACTTCAGAAATTGAAACCAACTGATCTCTTAACTTCCTCGACCTAAACATAACAAAAAGCCACTCACAAAAACACAGCTTCAACATATACAGGAAACCCATAACGACAGACACACTTATCTACAACACCTCAAACCACCCTATCAACACAAACACGCTGCATTCAGATCCATGCTCCATAGACTTAAAGAAGTCCCAATGACCATAGAAAATATAAACAAAGAACTAGACACAATTAAATATTTAGCATACACAAATGGATACAACACCACAATAATAGACAAACTATGGTACAAAATACAAAAAAACATTAAAAATTACACTACAGACAGGGAAAACAAATACATCACATTAACATTCATAAACAAAACAACAAACAAAATAGTCCACAAATTTCAAAAAATAGGATACAAAACTAATAACAAGTTACAATACAAAATACAACACAACACCAACAACAAAGATAAACTACAAGCATCAGGCATATACAAACTGAACTGCGACGAATGTAACAAATTCTACATTGGACAAATAGGTCGCAGCTTTAAATAAAGAGTCGAGGAACACAAACTCAAGATTTTACAATCACATAAAAGAAACAGGACACAAATACACAAACATTTATCATAACCTAGAAATCCTACACATCAACAAAAAAGGACCACATCTCAACACACTAGAACAATATGAAGTTTACAGACACACAAAAACACAAAATACAAAACCCTCACATACATAAACAAACTTACAAATAAGATAGCGCACCAATTCAAAAAAGCAGGATACAATGTAGCTTACAGAACAACAAATAAAAGTCAAACGGCTATCAGGCACAGCATAAAAAACAATACCAACACATACAATAACCCAGGAGTATACAAACTAAAATGCAACAACTGCAATAAGTTCCATATTGGACAAACAGGCAGATCTTTCGCCGAAAGATATAAATAACACAAAAGGGCACTGCACACTACTATTGAATCCACCTTCGCAAATCACCTCATGGACACTAAACACTCATGCAAAAGTATGGAAAATAACATGAAAATCCTCCACACATGCAACAAAGGCCATAAATTAAACACACTAGAACAGTTTGAAATATATAGACATAGCAACACACATAAAAATGACAACTTAAATGAACAAACACGGCACAGATCACACATACTTTTCGATCACATCACTTCTAACTTTAAAAAAAATGGTACTGAGGAAGCACAACAGCAGCATTCCTAGCGGCAAAAATACGCGGCTGAAGAAGTCGTAAGACGAAAACGTTTCCTCCAAGTGTAAGTTAACAATTAAAAACTTTTAGTTAACAAATGTCTGGTCGCAAGTAATAGCAAAAGTGTAATTTGTAATTTACAACCAGTTCATCATGAACATATATATATATATATATATTTCGATATATATATATATATATATATAAATATATGTATAACAAACTAGTTATATCAATACCTTAAACTTGGTTATATTCATTATACTTTATAAGTGAAATAATCAACTTGCCTCGTCATTGTAAAACATTAGAAAACTTTAAGATCGGATGCTCTTTTACTTGTAGTAATATTTGAATTTAATTTTCCTTAAAGTAAAAATTGTAAGAGTTTACTTCAAATTATATATAGATGATAAAAAAGGAATACCTTATAATAAAAACTAAAACATGAATACTTTAAAAAGAAACAACAAAAGTGCAAATACAACTCGGAAAACTGTTCTCATCTTCCAAAATCACTTTATTTAAAACAATATGGAAAATATTAAATTTGATGGACAGTAATTCACCACTAGTCTGGCAACTTGGGGGTTTTTGGTTGTGCCTTATATCATTGAAAATGCAGGATTACCGTGTATGTGTTCTCTGCTTGCGTTAATAGACAAAAAAATCTTAACCTTATGGTCTTGTTGATGTTTTTATGCTGTTATATTTGCATGTCTGCTGCCAATAAATTAATCTCTGTTGTTTAATTTATGACTGGTCACATGTTTCTCACTCCAAAAATAAATCATCAATGTTTGTTTATTGTTCTTATTTTTTACAAATACTCTCCCAAAATATACTGGATAGATCATTTATAAAATGAGTAATAAAATGTCTTCAATGACATAACTTTCCCTGAAAAATTTAGCATACGCCATTAAACATTTTGGATGTTTTTCTATCACCGACATTTTTACATAGGCCTCAAAATAGTGAAAAATATAGTTTTTAATATAAAACTTACAAATAAATGTTAATTTTAATTTTAAGCTACATTTATGATCCAAGGAAAGTTATAACGCTATAGAAAACAATAAAGCTGCATGATAAAGGCTGTAGATATTGCCTAAAGTTAGGCAAAATGGACGTCAGTAACCCTCATCACTGCTGGCTGGATCCAAACTCTGGCGTTACCTGTTTCATTTGTGTACCCTGCTTCTTAAGTTGTCGTACATGCCTTTAGGATAGAACAGGGATTTACTGCAGTGGTTGAGAAATAAAGTTTCTAAATAATATTTAGAAAATACTTTGCTTTTAATTGTTGATACAATAGTTTGGAATAATGAAGACCTATACATAAAATGTAATCATTAATATTAATAAAAATCAAAATATTTACCTTATACAATTAAAAACAATTCTGATAAAAATGAGAATATATATTATATGATATGCATATAGAAGTAAAAAATACAGCCTAGCTGATATTGAAACTTTGTTTGAATGTAATTTCAATATATCTGTTATATCTCTATAATAACTAACAACAAAACAATAGAGCTGCTTTTAATTATTCTTTAATTACACTGATGTATAGTCAATACTGTTCAGTAACTTTCTCCTAAGTATAATTTTCTCATTTGTTTCCAATTCAAATGTTAAAAAAAACCAATATAAAAATATAACATAAATGCAAAGTTATATAGTTTCAGTACGTTCTTCCATTTAATTTTCTTGATGAAAAGCTTTTATTATTGTGCAACACAAGTCCAAAAGTTGTAAATATTCACTTGCACCATCTTGCAACCTCCAACTGCACAAAGCTATTTTTTCACAGATTAAAGACTTTTTAGGATCAGAGAGTTCAATTGAAGCAATAATTATCTTCTGAATTTGGTCCAAAATTTTTGAAGTAGCATATGCTTCATGCATCATTACATCAATGAAGACCTCCATTTCTTCATAATTGTTTAATTTACAAATATTCAACAAATCATTCAACCATCGATCAGGTACAACACCAGTAACTTCTAGAACATCTTCATAGACAATCCCTTCACCACCTTTGAGACGAGCACAGGACTGAAGACATGTGATTGCACGTCTCATATCACCTCCTGATGTTTCTACTAGTGTTTCCAGTACTTTATTACCATATGTTATCTGTTCTTCTTTGCATATTTCTTCTAGTTTTTTTAGCATCATGTTTTCTCCTAACTGTTTAAATCTAAATTTTGTACATCGAGACGTTAAAGGTTGAATTATGCAACTAACATAGTTGCATATTAAACAAAAACGAGTTGACCGTGTTTCTTTCTCCATTGTCCTTCTAAGAGCAGCTTGTGCTGCATGAGTCATAGAATCAGCTTCATCTAAAATAACTATTTTGTAAGGAGGGCAAGGTCGTCCATCTGGTCTTACTGAACTTGCAGTTAATTGTGAAAACGTTTTTACTTTATCTCTTATAACTTGAATTCCTCTATCATCAGAAGCATTCAATTCCAATATTCTGTCTTTGTACATGTCACCAAATAGCTGACGAGCAGCAGCAATAATTGTACTTGTTTTACCAGTTCCAGGAGGACCATAGAACAAAAAGTGAGGTAAATCTGCTCCTGATAATACCTGTTTTAAAACTGCAACTATTTCATTTTGCTCAACAACTTCATCTACTGTGCGGGGTCGATATTTTTCTACCCATGGAGTAGGTTTACTTCCCTTTTTACCTGTGTCTTTAGTTCCTGATTTACCTGGACCATCATCTTTTCCTAACTTCCCAGTTTTAAGAAATGCCTGCATGTCTAAAACAAAACAAGAAAAATAACACAATATTAAAACCTAATGAATGTAATTAATTACATGCTATGTTAACCATAAAAATTTAAAAAAGTACATCTCTGTAAACTAATTAAATCCAAATAATTTTGTTAATCAAGTTAGATGACTTAACAATATTATTGTTAATACTGAAAAAAATAATGACTCCATTGCATTAAAATATTGTTTAATTGAAATTATAATTGAAAGTACTTAACTAAGTGAATACGTTATGGGTTACTTACTGATGTATTTCAAAACATTCGTTCCTTTTACAAAGCTAACCCTCTACTGGCGGCATCATGTTAGGTAAAGGCTGTAACGGGATGGATTTATGACTGTATAAGGGGTGGGTTATTTTGGTTGTGTGTCATTTAATGGAAAAGGATATTGGTTTCAAAATGAGTGTGATCATTTATTATGTTTTCTTTATCTGTTGCGTAGTGTTTGTATATCTAGTATTTTTCTAAAGTTGTTAGTTTTTTACTTTGTTTTATTATGTGGAGAATGATTAAATTAGTATGTATGTCCGTGTGTGTGTTGCCTGTTTTTTGTGTTTTGCGTAGCTGGATTTTGGGTTTGTTTGGTTTCTTTGGCTAATGTGTTCTTCAAACCGTGTATAGAATTACCCACCGGTTTGGCCGATGTAAGAGCTGGGACAATCGTTACATGTTAATTTGTAAATACCTGATAGTTTGTATTTGTCTGTTTGTTTTTTTAAAGGATTGTATGTGCTGTCTTTAAGTGTTTGTTGTTTTGTAAGATATTTGGTAATGAAGGTTTTTAAATGTAGAGGCTTTGTGTGTTTTTGTTTTGGTAGGTGAGAGATATGTATTTGTTGTTTTTTGTGCATTTTGTCTGCGTGGCTGTTTGATGATGTTTATGTTTAATTTTCCTGAGTATGTTGTCAATGAGTGTATGTTGGTAGCCGTTTTGTTGAGCGATGTATTTTATTGTATTGCGTTCTTCATCTTAGTCTTTCTGTTGCTTAGATATATTGAGTAAGCGGTGTAACATATGATTAAATTCAGCGTGTTTGTGTTGTGTGGGGTGATTAGATGTATTATGTATGACAGTATCGGTAGTTGTTGGTTTTCTGTATATTTTGAAATTGTGTCTTGTGTTGTGTTGGGTGATGGTAAGGTCTAGGAAGTTTATTTTGTTTTCTTCTAATTCGAGGGTAAATATGAGGTTTTGATGTATGGTATTAATGTAATTGTGTAGTTCTTTGATTTGCCGTTTGTTGTTGTATAATATTAAAATGTTATCTACATATATATGGTAATAAATTATTATTTTTTTGTGTGTATGATTGTTGTTCTGTAGAATGTATTGTTGTTCAATGTGATGTAGGGATATTACTGTAAGGATGCCTAAAAACACGCAACAGACACACACGTACATACATACTAATGTAAAAGTTCTCCACATATTAAAACTAAGTAAAAAACTAACAACTTTATAAAAATACGAGATATACAAACACTACGCAACAGATAAAGAAAACATATTAAATGATCACACACATTTTGAAGCCAACAGCCTTTTTCATTACATGACACACAACCATGATAACCCAACCTTTCTACAGTCATAAATCTATCCCATTACAGCCTTTGTACCTAACACAATGCCGCCAGTAGAAGGTTTGCTTCGTAAAAGGAATGAATGTTTTGAAACACGTCAGCAAGTAAGCCATTACGTATTCACTTAGTTAAGTACTTTTTAATTATGGTTTAATCAGTGACTTTAAAATGATTACATCAAGCAACTCTCTGAACATCTGAAGTCCACAAAACATGACTAAAGAGACATAGCATCCAACCTACAAATTCTTTATATACATCACAGAAATAACCAGTGTTACAAAACCGAACAATTCGAAATATACAAACATTTTAAACTACATCCTACATACATTGCCAACACCCAATTATTATAACTCACACACACTTTTTCACATCATAACTCTTAATGCTTACAAAGTACCCCCCTCCATAATATCCCACCTCCGCCCTAACACCCTAACCTACGAAAACCTTGAGATCAGTTTTGGTCTGAATTGACAATTGGACACATCTCCTGAAACAGCCTTTCTCAACAAATATAAGTAAATGCTACTATTGGCAAGTTTTTGAAATATTTACAAGTGTTTTAGTGTATACTAAACACTGTTGAAAATATATTGACTATCATCACAGAATGATAATTTAATTCTAGAAATAGCATTCTTTATCAAGCAATTCTTCAGGAATTACCACACTATATTATACTAAATTCTTATAAAGTTGTATTGAAAATATAAGATAGGTATATTGTATCCAGTTAAGAAAAGAATAAAACAAATAAAAGACGTACACAAAACTCATGCTAGGTTATAAGCTAGAGTTTGTAGTAGGAACACTCACTGATGATGATGATCACGACTTGGTCATTGAAATGCGTATGAGTTAATAAATGATTAATTTGTGAGTTTTGTATACATCTTTTACTTGTTTTAACATAACCTCACAAGCTAAGCTCAAAGAAAAGTTGTATAGGAAAGGTTAAGTTATAAAAAAAATAATTAATTTGCAAATGTAAACTAAACTAGTAACAAAGTAAAGTGAGTAGAGGATTTGCTTCGTAAAAGGAACGATTGTTTCGAAATGCGTCACCAAATAAGTCCTATGTATTCACTTTTTTAAGTATTTTTCAACTATAGCAAAGTAAAGCAGTTGGTACTGTGGCAAAACAAGTTAAAAAATCCTATTATAAAAAATTCTATTATATTTCTAGTGTCTTGTGTAACAGTAAAATTCGTTTTTTGAAATAAATAAATTGCAAATAGCAGGAAGGTATGTAGTTGATAGATTTAGTTATACATACCGAAAAAGTATTAGTCTCTGTAAGATACGACAATAGAATAATGACTTCCATTTACCAACTTACTATTTTTTTAATAAATGAACCTATCTTAAACTCGAGACTTTTTGGCTGGATTTTAAAGCAGGTACTGAAGAGTCTCGAAATTCTGAGTACTGATTTTTCACGCTTTTATTAAATTTGAGCCTGTTTTATCCATTGGAAAGAAAATGATAAATCGGGCCTCCAAGAAATGTTTACAGGTATACAGTATGCAAAAGAAATGAATCAGGCTCCCAAGAAATATTATCAAACTCCCTTGGTCCCATTTACCTCGAATTATTGAGACTCTACTATATATAGAAATTTAATGTAGTATAAAATAGTGCTGTTTTATAAACACACCTTCAGTTCATATAGTTTCATGAGGTAAGTTTGTATTTTTTTCAAATTTTAACTATTGTTTATAATTAATCACTTTAACATTAGTTTATGGCTATCCGAACTTTAAATTTTGTAAATTTATGAAAAATTACTGAGACAGAACGTTTTTGATTGTGGCTTCTGCTCGGAGATATTGGGTTAAGCGGTGGCGGTTTTAAAGGTATGGTACATGTCTGTGTATTTGTATACTGTTTCTTTTAAGTGATTGTAAGATGCTGAGTTGGTGTTCTGTTTGTGTTCTTCGACTCTTTGTTTAAAGCTGTGACCTGTTTGCCCAATGTAGAATGTGTTGCATTTGTCTCAGTATAGTTTGTATATGCCTCGTGCTTGTAGTTTATCTTTGTTGTTGGTGTTGTGTTGTATTTTGTATTGTAAATTGTTATTACTCGTAGTTTTGTTGCTATTTTGTATCCTGTTTTTTGAGATTTGTGGGCTATTTTATTTGATGCTTTGTTTATGTATGGTATTGTGATGTATTTGTTTTCCCTCTCTGTAGTGTTAATTTTAGTGCTTTTTTTGTATATTGTGCCATAGTTTGTCTATTATTTTGGTGTTGTATCCATTTGTGTATGCTAAATATTTAATGGTGTCTAGTTCTTAGTTTATGTTTTCTGTCGTCATTGGAACCTCTATAAGTCTATGGAGCATAGATCTGAAGGTAGCGTGTTTGTGTTGGATAGGGTGGTTTGAGGTGTTGGGGATAAGTGTGTCTGTCATTGTGGGTTTCCTGTAAATGTTGAAGCTGTGTTTTTGTGTGTGGCTTTTTGTTATGGTTAGATCGAGGAAGTTTAAGGATCGGTTGGTTTCAATCTCTGAGGTGAAGTGGAGTTTTGGGTGTATTTTATTAGTATAGGTGAGGAGTTTTTTGCATTTCCAGGCGTTGCCTCTGTATAGTGTTATAATATCATCGACGTATCTGTGCCAGTAAACGATTTTGTGTGTGTGTGTGTGTATTGTTTGTGAGTATCTTGGTGTTTTCTATTTGTTGTAGGAAAATTTCGCTAAAGACAATGTTGATAGGACTTCCCATGAGTGGGCCATCTGGTTGTGAATAGAAGTTTGAGTTGTGGGTGAAACAGTTTTGTTTGGTGATGGTTTGGAAGATGTTTAGCATTTCAGTATTGTGGGTTTTTAGTATGTTGTTCTGTATTTATGGGGTTTCTATGATGTTGAGAGTTTTGGATACGGGTATGTGGGTGTACATATTGGTTATGTCAAGTGATAGTAATGTTGAATTGTGTGGTATGTTTATGTCTTTTATTTTATTTCCAACATACCTGTATCCCAAACTTTCAACATCCTAGAAACCTAATTAATACAGAACAATATACCTAAAAACCATGTTACCAAAATCCTCTACATCCTCCAAACCATCACCAAACAAAACTATTTCACCCACAACTCAAACTTCTATTCACAACCAGATGGCCTACTCATGGGAAGTCCTATCAGTGTGGTATGTTTATGTCTTTTATTTTACTTATGAGGTTTGTTCTGTTTTTTATGTGTGTTTCTGTGTTCAAGGTAATAGATTGTCTGATTAATTTTTCCATGTATTTTGCTAGTTTACATGCAGGGGCATTTTGGTAGTTGATGATGGCTCGGATGGGGACATTGGGTTTGTGAATTTTAGGGAGAGCACTGAGGTTAGGTCCTTTAGGGTGGATTTGTTTTAGGTAGTATTTTTTTTTAATATTTGTTGATTCCATCTTCATGTGACCTACTAGTTTTCACTAAACAAAGTGTTACGGTCTGAGTTGACAATGGGACACATCTCCCGAAACGGCCGTCCTCAACAAATATAAGTAAGTGCTACTATAGGCAAGTTGTAAATATTTACGTGTTTAGTGGTATTTTTTGTTTTTTCTGATAATGTATTTGGATGTATTGATTGGTTTTTTGATGGTTCTGTGATATTTCACAGTTGGATCTGTATGTAGATGTATTATATCATTATTTATTATGTAATCATTGTTTATATTACATATTGTTTATAAGTTTGTGACATTTAAAAACATTTTCTTATTGTTTAGAATATATTTTTAAGACGTCAAAATAAAAAAAAATAACAATAGAAACTATAGCGATCTTAATCAACTAATAGCATAATATTTTATATCAATCCTCAATGTCATAAATATTGGGAAAAAAATTACAGCTGGCAAAGTCTTAAGCCACAAAAAAAACCTGGCACTAACACTCCAAAATTCTTTATAAAACAAAGCACTATATTATTCTGTAAAATCTATCATTACATACAAGTATTTTACAGGGGTCTGTTGTAAATCTTTCAATAACGAATACTATATTTTAAATCATAAAAGTAAAATAAATTTCTATCTTGTTTATGCAAAATGTTTTTGAATGAAAAGAAATTGCAGTCTCTAAAGGAAAGGTTATTCTGTCAGTATATATGAATGTTCATTATCCCTATCCTACTATGAATAAGAGAGTGTTGTAGTGCAACTGCCTCTTATTTGTAAATTTCAATGTTGCAGCAACTGATGATGCAACTTTCCAAGAATAATCTATACCACGGCAGTCATAACAGATTGATGGTGATGAATCACTTATCGAGATGTGTATTGTTTACAGTTATCCAGATTAATTTTAGTATAGTAACTGAAAGAATAATTGAAGTAAAAAACTTTTACTTTCAAATAATTTACATTTGCAAAAAGAGGCTTGCAACATTAAATGAAATAATCAAATTCAAATTAAAGACTATTAAAAGACAAGTTTATTGGTAACCAACTGATTTCAAATGCTCTACAAACTAATATCAGCAGCTGTCAACCTTCATGTGCCCATGTCGTTAGTGCAATATCGGCTTTTGACAGTATAGCTAGTTTTTTGTATCAGATTCTACTGTGTGTGTGTGTAAAGTAAAAGTATGTTCAGATATAGCTGATAAGAAATAACCATTGTGTAAACCTACTTTTGAGTAGCAATCTAGAATAAGTAATATAACAAATTACACTTTTGCTATTACTTGCGACCAGACATTTTGTTATCGCAATCAAAAATGTCTGGTCACAAGTAATAGCAAAAGTGAAATTTGTAATTTACAACCAGCTCGCCATGAACAGCAACAAGATTTCGATAAGTAATATAATTATAGTAGATCCTGAGTGGGTTTAGGCAATAAAAAAACATTCAAACAATTCATAGAAATGTTTAAACTGGTAACTTTAACAATGAACTGACAGACATGTTAAAGAACCAGATAGGACAGAAGTCCAGGGAGATGGAGAGAGAGGAGTTAAGTTCTGGGAGCCGGAAAAGGAGTCTAACTCTGGAATTTGGAGGTATAGATGAATATTAAGTTTATCAATTGTCAAGACAACATTGAAGAAAGTGTGTACAATATTTTTCCTTATTTTCGGACTTGTTTCATATTTAAGAATATTCAGTTTATGAAGTTAAGTTACCAAGAACCCAGGAGATATAGTAATATTTTTGCACCTTTGGAGTTTACTGCAGTTTCAGACAGTTATAGTACAGAAAAACGTGACCGAAAATTTACTGAATCTTTAACTGTTGCCAATATCTAGCAGGAAATACATTTACAATTAATCTGAGATTTATCATAAGCTTCAAACTTTATTTTCTCAAAATAGTAAGCATGCCATTTACATCGCTTAGATTCTCATTGCATGAGATACAAGTGTTCCGCCTATGAAACACATATTGTTTTATGCATTTTGAACCCATGCATTACCCAATTTGAGCCTTATTGTTACTAGAGTTCTTATTTACTGATAACCAAATCTAACTAAATTTTGGGCAGTATTTATGTTTTGTGGTGCTTAAAATCCTGTTTCTTATTTAGAACAAATTTATGAAAAATATACATGAAAAGGTATAAATTGAAGCTGAATACTATTTGGTCAAAGTAGAACTATATTTTTTAAAAGAATAAAATTTATTCTAACAGGATACCTTTTGGCTACCATATACTATAATTTAGTATAATATAATACTCTGCTTTATAAGGAAATCTTGACCTACGTTTTCTGTTTGTTGTAAAGAGATGATAAATGTTACATATCACGACAACACATCACAAAAAATAGCCTCCTCATTCCACAAACTTAAATACAAAGTAGCACTTACAACATCCAACACAATTAAAAAAACACCTACACAGTTCAAAAATACACCAGGATAAACGGGACAAAAAGGGAGAACATTTACCACAAGATACAACGAACACATACAACAGATGACACACAACCCAAATCAAATTTTGCCATACACATAAAAAAACCCACTACACTCACAGACTGACATTGATACCAATATAAAAATCCTACACTACATAAAAAAGCAACAAACTTAACACAGTAGAAAACTACAACATATATATAAATACCATTAATACTATCCACAATCAAATACTATATTTGAACACATAATTAACAACTACTCTATGAAAAATAATACATCACAGAACTGAAATACACTACAGACTAACACCAACACAACACACCTGAGCAACATTCTTGTCAGAGATTTACAACATTGAATAATGCGCTGACCTAGTGTGAAACGTGTCTGCTGAATAAACCAGTAAGAAGTGGTTTTTTGCCAAGTTAATACAAAAAAGTATAGGCCTAAGTTGGATGTATATTTTTGAAAATTTTTTTAATTCACTAAACACTTGTAAATATTTTACAACTTGCCTGTAGTCTCATTAACTTATATTTGTTAAAACAAGTAGCTCACGTGAAGATAGAATCAACTAATATAAATGTTTTATTAATTTTTGCACATTCCTGAGGACTTTCTACATTGCCAGGTATAGTATTCCTTGCAATAAAAATCATAACTTGATAATAACAAAATAATTATCTAGGAATGATTAAAGTTTAAAATGGCTGATTATTAATACCATTAAAACAAGTAGATGGAAATAATGAGAATATGAGGGATAACTCAAACGTTTTGAAGCACAATTACTTGTATAAACGTCCTAGACATTTAACTTGATGTTCCAGAAAGTCGAGAAATGGTGAACTAGCTATGTTAATAGATACCCTTCTTTCTACCTAAATATACTTGGGTAGAATATAACTTTAAGATTCCTAGTTTAAAAAATCATTAATCAGATACTTTGTACTTATTATGAAATATATCATTATACTGTTTTATAAAACAATCTTGGTTTTTATAAAGTTCTGAATGATGCAAAAAAAGTAAAATTTGTATTTAGAGAAATGTTTAGAAAGGCATTATTTTGTTTGGAAAAAGATATCATCTCCAAGTACAAAGGAGTAGGTGAGTGGCTGATAGTATATGAATGTAGGCTGATGCCAAAGGTTCAATGCTTAAACCAAGATAGCTGAAATGTAAAATGTTTTGAAAATACAAGGTTATATGATAACAAGAATGATGGTCAAAATAAAAAATTATGAAGAATAATGTTTGAAGGAACCTTGTAAATTTGATACAATCTGAATAACACAAAGAAAGAAGGGTTAGTGTGAAGCAAAGAATTGCCTTTTTATAAAGATCATGTTTTCCACCATTAATTCTTAAAAAGTTAAGAATTGTGTAATAACAAATGTTATACAAAAACAATATGAAAAATTGTTATATTAAATCTGGATATAACAGAATATTTTAAAAATAAAAACATGTTCTGAAAATGCCTCAAAGATTTTAAAAATATTATAAATAATGTGCACATGTAAACATTCGTTTCTTCAACAAAATCTGAGGGAGTTGAAATGAAGGAAAGTTTAGTAAAAACCACATTGTAGAGGTTTGGCGTTCCAGGTTTAAAGTTAGCTAATATAATAGTTAATTATTTTCGAAGGAAAACTAAAATTGATATTAACAGGATTTAATAAAAACAAGCATTACCGGTACTAGTTTTTATCAGGTGAAGGACATCACAACTTTATTTGCAGAACCTAGTTTAAGCACGTTCTGAAAATTAGCTTTGAATTACTTATAAGTAGAGTAAATAATAATATACACTGATGCATTATTTTAACTTTGAAAGATTAAAATTCCTGATCCTAAACAATGTTATACTATGTAGTTATAAAACTTGAACTAACCTTCAAATGCTCTAAAAAATAATTTAAATGAACAACACAAACGTTATTATATATTATCGGAAAAAATTCTTGGCTAGTTCTTAACCCCAACTGTGTAAAACATAGCGTTTACATAAACATACGTTTATGAACAATAACAATCAGTTTTTAAAAACTACACAAAAAAGCAATTAATGTATAATCACACAATAACCTATAATATTAGTGCAAGACCAAAAACTATAATTTTAGGAGGGCGCGAAAGTGGCAACAGTTAAGCCAACGTAAATGTAAAAAAAGTTTAAACCAATATATCAATAAAAATGTATACATCTATAACTTTTATATAAATTTCTATAAATATTTCTAAAAAAACTATTATTCAACCGGATAGAGATATATGCAAAATACTTTATTACAAATTAAATATATTCAAATGATAATGTTATATTTCCATCTTTTTACAGACAAAATTTCTAATATGTCACCATGATGTAACGCGTTAATTCTGTAAATGGGAAGTTTCTTTTACAGAAACTTATAATTAAGAAATTAAAATGTTATTTTTTATGAGTGCAAAGCTTGTATGTAATTAAGGAATTAATAAACAATACTAGCTTGTCTGTAACATAAACGTTGCTGTAGTTAAAAGACTGACAGGAAGTTATCGCAATAACAGTAGTCTTAACCTAAGTAGCGCGCAATCGTAGTTCTCTCTGCCAGTGGTTTAAAAAGATTTTTGAAGATTATAATCCAGCTGTTGTGAGTATTGAAGTACTGATCATGTGCTATACACTTGACGTCTATTAGTGTTGAGATATTAGTGTTTTGAATTTTTATTGTAGACCATTAGTCAAGTCTTATTTGTATCAAAATTTGTATGGTGTGTTTGATCAATCTGTAAAATTAAATACGACGAAACAAAACGTAATAAGTAATTGCCTCCTCAGGAGTTTATCCGGGATTCAGTAAAATTTGAGTAAAAAACACTTTAAAATGTTAAATGCCAGTGTTGCAATAGACACAGCTAAAGTAGCTAGTAAATTTAAAGGATGTTTGATTGGAGCTTTACTAGGAGACTGTTTGGGAGTTCCATTTGAAGGTGAAACTTCTGTTTCAAAAGTTGTCCTCCAGAATTATTTTAACAAACTGAGTGGACCATACTTTAAAAGTAAGTTTTATAATTCTTAATCTAATGTTGTAATAAAGGTTTATTATTTTTTCCATGATAATTATGACTGTATATCGCCAGATAAATGTTTTTTTTTTCAATATCCTTGGGTTTTTGTAATCTATATAAACCCCAAGTTGTCTTCTGGGGTTTTGGGATACTGAATATTATTAATCACTTAAACAATAGCTTATGACTATTCGAACTTTTACCAAAGTTCGGATAGTCATAAACTAATGTTTAAGTGATTAATAAGATTCACCGAATGTAATGGACTATAACATTCAAGAACTGAATATTACTCTACATCAAATGACTTTATGACCATTTTGGAATTTAGAAATAAGGGATTCAGTTAGGAGAGATTTGCCAAATATAATACAAATTAGTTTTTAAAAGTTAACATTCAATTCAGCAGTGTTAGAAAATTTTGTTTAGTAATTGTAGGCCATAAATACATTTATATAGTTATGAATCAAACAATGCTAGTTAATACTTCACTAATGGTAATCAACTAGAAATTTTTAATTGTTAGTTTTTGGGGTGTGAGCGAGAGTTGTAATAATTATTTTTCTTATCCCTAAGGACTTTCTGTGTCAGCGGGTACAATTTTTATCACTGAAATGGTACACATGGGCACGGGAAATAAATACCTTTTTTTATACATTTGTTACTGAAATATGTTCTAAAGAAGAAAGAGGGGATTTTCAAGCAAGACAAAACAAATACTCCTGTGAATCCTAACCTTATTGATGTGACACAGAGAACAGTTTAAAGTGAATGTGTTATATTACTGTTTTAATATTGATGTACATTGAAATAAACTTTAGAGGTTGGATTTAATCTTACTAATAATAAAACTGAAGTCAGGCAGTGGTTCATTATGCGTAAAACAATATATTATGTTTATGCCCTATAGTACCCAGAACATGTAGACACAATGATATTTTATGTAGTGAATGTTGAGGTAATTATTAAGATCAGCGACTACAGCTCCACCAAATTTTTTTTCCCGATCAATTATCTTTGGTGAACATTCTTCTTCAGCAAGGTCAAATTTATCAGGAAAACAAAAAAATTTTGCCGATCAGAGCGTTACTAAACACTAAAGTCAGGTCAGGTTAGGTTATCTTTTTAAAATGTAAATATGTGTTTGCAGTAAAAAAATTCAGATTCGTGTTCAGCAAGGTGAAATTGATCAGGAAAAAGAATTTTCACCGATCGGAGCAGTAGTTTATTCACTTACACCCCTGAATCATGAACGGAGTCTCTGTTTCATATTATAAATGCTTCATTTTATGATAAGATAGTTTTTTGGTCGATTTATTTTTTTTATATAATTAAATATGTCATAGCTATATTTTGATATATGTAACGTAGTATAGTAATACAATAATGTAGTGTAGTTATATTTAATGAATAGTGTGTTGAAGGATGTTTGTAAAGTGTAGTTATGTTTTAACACCATTGTTTACGTAATCTTTTAAGAAATATTTTATTAATCACTTAAACAATAGTTTATGATTATCCGAACTTTATATTTAGTAAATATAATGGTAATCGTTTATTAGACCGGCCCCATACGATATTTTGGATTGTTGTTCAAAACCACAAAAAGGTACGATATCCACAAAAAAAAAATTTCTTTCAGGAAAGTTACTTTTTTGAGTTTAAAGTAGGGGAAATTTTTTTCGGCGGAGGCACAAGTTGTGAATAGGCGCGAAATGATACAAACGTTTCCTGTTGTCAGACTGCTGTGACGTCACGGCCTGCAGTATTTATATCACATTACTATAAAGGTATATTGAAAAATAGGTCTAGCTACAAAGCATCTAGTTAGGCTATAGTTTATAATAAAACAAGGAATAAAACTTTTAACAAGTGACGTGTTGAAAGTGAATTTTGGGCTAGGCTACAAATTTGCATAGTGGCACAAATTAAAAAGGCAAAGTTTCATGCAAGGAATGAAATTATATCGTAGATTAGTATTTTTTAATTTATTTTTTATTGACGTTTAATCATTGACGGCTAGGCACTGAAAGACGTTTTAATGTTATTTAAGTTAATTTATTTTTTTTAAAAAACAAATCTACCCAATTCAGATAATTTGTACCTATATTTTAATATAGCTTTATAGTAATGTAAAATAATATAGTGTGTTTATTTTCAACACTTTATTTTGAAGTAACCTATGTTTGTCAAGTGAGGTTATGTTTATGCTCTAATATTTAAGAAATCTTTTTAAAAACTATTTATTGTTACTAAAGTTTCAAATAATAGTTTCTTTGTCTAGAATGAATTTTTGTGTAACATATGAATAGAAAAAAAATCAAAGGTGGTGGACTATTGGTAAACTATTACCCAAAAGTTTATAAACTCAAAGTTTCTTTGTAAAACAGTGCACTGTTATACTACATTACAAAAAGTATTGAGTTAGAAATAGATTTCTTTTGCAAAATGGAGAATTTTATGTTGAAACACTGTTAATATTGTCCAGTGTCACGTAACTCTTATATCCTGAGTTCATAATATGCTACTGAAGCCAGAGTCCATAGCTTTCTATCAGTGAGGATCGTGTCTAGTGTAACATGAACACTTGAGCTTTTCCCTCACTGGATTTGCAGCCCCATGTTTCAAGGGTTTATTTTCTTTTGAGCACATCTCTGACGAATTTGCTAAATTTAAATGTTTTAAAAAAAAGCCCAAACTTGCACTGTGTTTAAGATCGTAGAACTCACACATGGACGCTAGCTTCAGGTTACAAAAAAAATGGATTATAATTATTTAAAATCACTACAATGTACACCCCTTTTTAAATGATATATTTGTCATATTTTAAGAATTGTCAATTAATTTTTAAACTATTTAATATACAAGCATATATTTATTTGTAAATTGTTAATAATAAGGCCATGGATATATTATACATAATAATTTGACTTTGTGTTACTTATTAAGATAAATGTAATGAAATTTAATAGTAAACAATGAATATATTACCATATTGTACGTGTATGGTGCATTGCTTATTAAAATGGTCTACTAAACTTCTGCTATGCACCTTATTATTGTCCCTTATTATCTTCATATTAAGCACAATTACCATACTAAGTATATTCTTGAATGTTTTTTGCATATAAAATAATCATCTGGGTGACATCTAAGTCTTTGAGAAGGTTTTTTTTATCTCCAGTCACACAAAAACATCTTCATTGATTAAATCAGAAGGATAATGTTGCTTGATGATATAATAATGGGCTTCAATTCCTCTTACACTTGGCAAATTCTTGTTTTGATACACACCAAAGAGCTTTTAACCTCAGCTTGAGGGCATATGTTCTTTGAATAAACCTTTCCCTAATAATTAGAAAAATTTTCTGTGTATCATATTTGCTCATTAATGTCTTCTTTTAATAAATAATAGAGTTCAAAGCTCAATTAGAGAAAAAAGATCTCACTGGCCATTTATTTATAAATAAATAAATATATATATATATATATATATATATATATATATATATATATAAATATATATATATATATACACACACACACACACACACACACATATATATATATATATATATATATATATATATATATATATATATATATATATCACTTTCACTTATGTACTTAAACAAGAATCTTACTTGGTATTTATGCGAGCTAACTTTCAATGGTCGTGCCATCATCCTCGGGCATACTGAACAGGGTTGTTGTAGACTGCGAGCTGAGTGGATTTCCCGTTGACCTTGGTGTACCGTTATGTTCTATTTTTAGATTCACTGCACTGTGCGAGTTCTTAAAGTTTGTTTTGGAGTTAATATTGTCTATTAGATTGAATAATTTATCGTTTTTTGATTTTATTTGTATTTGTTCGTTAATGATATTATTTTTATTTTTATAAATTTCTAGTTGTTCCCAGATTAAATAAATTAAAACAACCTAAAATCGAACCACAAACAACAAAATGGGCTACATTCACATAAACAGGATACAATATAAAAAGAATAACTAAAACACTAAAAAATAATAATATTAACATAGCCTACAAAAACGCAGGAAACATAATCAACAAAATAAACCAACCAGAAAAAATATGTCCCACACTTAATAACGGAATATACAAAATCGAATGCCCAGACTGTAATAAAATATACATAATCCAAACAAAAAAGAAATTAAAAGACAGATGTCAAGAACACCTCAATGCATACATCAAACCTGAAATTTATAACTCAAACTTAGCCACACACGCCATCAAAAACAAACACACATTCCCCACATTAAAAAACGTACACCTAATAAAAAAGGTTCAAAAAGGCGTCAAAATGACAATCTGGGAACAACTAGAAATTTATAAAAATAAAAATAATATCATTAACGAACAAATAAAATAAAAAAACGATAATTTATTCAATCTAATAGACAATATTTACCCCAAAACAAACTTTAAAAACTCGCACAGTGCAGTGAATCTAAAAATAGAACATAACGGCACACCAAGGCCAACGGGAAATCCACTCAGCTCGCAGTCTACAACAACCCTGTTCAGTATGCCCAAGGATGATGGCACGACCAGTCATTGAAAGTTAGCTCGCATAAATACCAAGTAAGATTCTTGTTTAAGTACATAAGTGAAAGTGATATATATATATATATATATATATATATATATATATATATATATATATATATATATATATATATATGTGTGTGTGTGTGTGTGTGTGTATATATATATATATATTGTAATGTTATTTTTATAACACACAACACAACTCAGGCATTTGTAATTTAAATTCTTTATTACAATTATTTATTAATTCAACAAGTAAACAATTAACACAATAAACAGAACAAAAATAAACTTAACAACTTTTAACAAAATATACTAACTCTTTTTTCTTTTAATTTTAGAGTTACACAATTTTAATACCCTTGGCTAGTTTAAGATCTCTTGATATCTCGGGGTTATAGCATGGGCTATATTAACTCTTTGTTAATTAAATAAATTTTGAAAAACACAATATTAAATTTAGAACATAGTTTTAATAAATATTTTCCTGATGGAAAAACTTAAATTTTGAATATAAAAAAAAAACTAAACGATTTGAACTGGATTATTTCTTATTACTTACTATTAATTAACTACAAGATATTCTAATGTATAAAATTAAACTTCTCTATTATCTTAAAAGTCCACTAAAGTTATTTTATAGCGCTATTACTCAACTTAATAAATATCAAAATTTTGCTGGTCGCTTACGTAAATTCCCGTTCTCTCCAATTAAACAATTCACACACTTAAATTCGTTTTATTTACTTTACTTTATATTAACACAGTATTACATTTTGTAATTCACTTCTCCTCAATTTAAGTTGGCCAATCTTCTTAACAAAACGGTATAATTTAGACGAACTCTTTCCAAATAAATAGAATTTTGACTGGTCCCATCTTAAAGCGTCACCACGCCATCCCCAACTCAACTAACGCTTTCGTTTTACTTTTAAAGTTGTTAAAGAAAAGAATATGGCGGCTTCTTCTTCTAAAAAAACACCTGTTGCCTTGAACAGGTCTGTTGTCACAGACTCGTTTTCTTGCTTTCACACATGTTAATGTCAACGAACTATTTTCACCGTTTTACAGCTGATGCGTCCACAATGAGCTTGTTTAGAATGGCGTTTTAACTTGGTTAAACCTGGTTGAAACTTACTGTTTTAATTTCCTATCCTCAACAAAGTTTCCAGTGTTTATTTTATTAATATTATTAGTGTGTGAAGTGTCTTTGTGTTTTACTTTTGTGATATTTCCGAATTGTGTGTGTTTTGAGCCGAATTCATAGAAACATAACCTCCCAATCTCATTGTTTACAATCGTATTTCACTTTCTCCTTCAAGTAATTACTTATGCCCTATTTTACTAAAATTTACAATTTTGTTTGAATATAATTATTATTAGATTATCTTATTTTAATTTATGTGCTAGGTTATTTGATATAACAAATTTCCTAATACATTTCCAGTTCAAAAACCTTGTTTACAATTCTATGCTTTTACCTAAATTTAGTTTTCATTTAACCTAACCAATATCTTAATGAATTTCTTCCTAAATTTTGAGTGAGTTATTTCTCATCTATTTTCCAATTCTTAAATAATATTATATAGCCCATTCTATAAATGTTACAATGTCCCCTAATTTAATTTAAATAAAAAAAAATATTACTAATCTCTACATTACACATTCTTTACATTTTACAAGCTTGATTAAATATACATATTTTTTTTTAAAATTAAATTTAAATTAACATTTATACTTTAAATTGTCCATTTATACTTAATTCCTACGACACAATTTTATCTTAATTCTTTAACAATCAAATACTGAGCTGAACACTTCAAGCTACATATTACTTAACATATCTTCTAACAACACAATATACTTATAACTAACATTCAATCAACAATTCTTTAACAATTCTAACAATAAATCATGTTCTGGTATTTACAATTCCTTCCATAATTATTATTATTTTTTTTACATTTATTACAATTGGAACCCTTCCAATCATAAGTCTGATTCAATATTTATTTAACATATATTCTCTGATACCGTGTCTTTAAATCCCAGCCTATCCGAGTCATAGTATGTCTAGATTTGGTCAAATTGGTTATAACATTTCTCTTTCCCTTATTTCTGTTTATTCCTTGTTTATTATTTAACTCATATTTATTTTGCTTTTAGCTTCATCTAATTCTTAGTTCTAAGTTAGTATTTTATCTCCCCTTCCAATCTCACATCCAGTTCAATTATTTTCTTATATCATTCCAGTTTATTTTGTATGAAGTCTAACATCCAATATTTTTAAAGGTCGCAATTTCATATCCTCTATTTGATCATATCTACAGTTCCTTCGATTACACTATCCCTATATCAACGAATATAAATTTTGTTTTAATACTTATTTATATCAACACAGATTCTCCCTTACAATACGACGAAGTTTAAATACACAATTACCATATTTTTATTACAACGATGCTTTAATATTTATTATCATAGATTCATATTTCTTTTATAATATATAATATATACGACGAAGTTCCATTATTTATCAACGCAGATTCTCCCTTACAATACGACGAAGTTTAAATATACATAATTTTATCTTTATTCATTATTCGACGAAGTTTCTAATAAATTATCGTAGATATAGTTACCATCCCTTAAAACTTATCTCCTGCTAACGTTTTCTTATACACATAATCACCTAGAGTTTATTCATATTGCTTCCTTCACCTATATTTAATATCTCCCTTCCTATTTTATTATTATTTTCCTTTTCCAGTTCTCCTTGATACATGTCATTTTACTGCCTGTGTCTATTAATGCCTGTAAACTTGTTTCCTCTATTTAATTTCTATTCCTGGGTTTCCTATGGTCTTAGTTTTCCGATTGACTGTGGGCACCATGCTCTTTTCTTGTCCCCACGCCTGTCCTTGCCTTAACACCGTTTACATCTCCATTGTATCTTTCATCTGCTTCATAAGTTCTATTTTCTGTGTTTCTCTCATATTTAAATTCCATTTCCCATTTTCCAAACTTGAGTTGTGCCTCCACATCCATTAACATATCCGTACCTATGATCATTTCTCTCAACAAGCTTTGTACCACTATGCATTGAAACGGATATTTAACTCCTTCCATTTCTCCTATTACCATTTTCATTTTATTAATCTGTTCAGTCTTCCTTTTAGTTGCGGTTTGAATTGTTATATTTTTTATTGGCAGTACCTCCATCTTTCCTACTTCATTTCTTAATTTTAACTCTCCTAACTCTTCTGTGTTTTTCTTTGTTATATATTCGACTTTCTCTATCTCTTTTTTATTAATTTCTATCTCATCAGCTATTATTTCATTTGTTTTCTCAAAATTTTCCTTAATCTCCTCCTCTAATTCTCCATCTTTCTCCTCTAAGTCTCTTCTCTCATCCTCTACTACAGCATTATTTTCTGTCCTCCACTGTCTCCTCATATCCTCTATCATTTTCCTATTGTCCTCCCTTATTTCCTGTGTTATGAATTTGAAATCTTCCTTCATCTCTCTCATTTCGTCTCTATTTTCCTCTAATTTTTTGTTTAAATCCCTTATTTCCTCCTTTATCTCTCCTTTTACTTCGTTTATATTCTCTTTTAATTCCTTTTTTAATTCTCTCATATCCTCCTTCATTTCCTCTCTCCCTTTTAGACTCATTTCCATGAGAGATCTCATCATTTCCCTCAATTCTTCATTCTCATTATTTCCCCGTTTTTGTTGTTGGGTTTGCATAGGTAGTAGTCCCCTAGCTTCTTCTACCTCAATGTTTCCTATTGGCATATCTGTGCCTTCCATTTCTTTCATTTCCAAACTTGTCCCTTTTTCCTGGTCCCCTACAACTACCAGTTCGCCTATAATATTTTCTTCTTTTTTTTTCTGTAAGTAACTTATTATACAAACATAAATAATTTTTTATATATACTATAAACCTAGCCTTGATTCTATTCAACTCAGTGTTTAATTTTACAAAATTTTTTCTAAATCTATTTCCAGTTCAAATGTTTTTCATATAAAAAGTTCTAAATTAATTTTATTTCAAAATCTCTCTAAATAAATTTTATCGAGCTCCCACGTTGTTGCGCCAAATGTAATGTAATTTTTATAACACACAACACAACTCAGGCATTTGTAATTTAAATTCTTTATTACAATTATTTATTAATTCAACAAGTAAACAATTAACACAATAAACAGAACAAAAATAAACTTAACAACTTTTAACAAAATATACTAACTCTTTTTTCTTTTAATTTTAGAGTTACACAATTTTAATACCCTTGGCTAGTTTAAGATCTCTTGATATCTCGGGGTTATAGCATGGGCTATATTAACTCTTTGTTAATTAAATAAATTTTGAAAAACACAATATTAAATTTAGAACATAGTTTTAATAAATATTTTCCTGATGGAAAAACTTAAATTTTGAATATAAAAAAAAAACTAAACGATTTGAACTGGATTATTTCTTATTACTTACTATTAATTAACTACAAGATATTCTAATGTATAAAATTAAACTTCTCTATTATCTTAAAAGTCCACTAAAGTTATTTTATAGCGCTATTACTCAACTTAATAAATATCAAAATTTTGCTGGTCGCTTACGTAAATTCCCGTTCTCTCCAATTAAACAATTCACACACTTAAATTCATTTTATTTACTTTACTTTATATTAACACAGTATTACATTTTGTAATTCACTTCTCCTTAATTTAAGTTGGCCAATCTTCTTAACAAAACGGTATAATTTAGACGAACTCTTTCCAAATAAATAGAATTTTGACTGGTCCCATCTTAAAGCGTCACCACGCCATCCCCAACTCAACTAACGCTTTCGTTTTACTTTTAAAGTTGTTAAAGAAAAGAATATGGCGGCTTCTTCTTCTAAAAAAACACCTGTTGCCTTGAACAGGTCTGTTGTCACAGACTCGTTTTCTTGCTTTCACACATGTTAATGTCAACGAACTATTTTCACCGTTTTACAGCTGATGCGTCCACAATGAGCTTGTTTAGAATGGCGTTTTAACTTGGTTAAACCTGGTTGAAACTTACTGTTTTAATTTCCTATCCTCAACAAAGTTTCCAGTGTTTATTTTATTAATATTATTAGTGTGTGAAGTGTCTTTGTGTTTTACTTTTGTGATATTTCCGAATTGTGTGTGTTTTGAGCCGAATTCATAGAAACATAACCTCCCAATCTCATTGTTTACAATCGTATTTCACTTTCTCCTTCAAGTAATTACTTATGCCCTATTTTACTAAAATTTACAATTTTGTTTGAATATAATTATTATTAGATTATCTTATTTTAATTTATGTGCTAGGTTATTTGATATAACAAATTTCCTAATACATTTCCAGTTCAAAAACCTTGTTTACAATTCTATGCTTTTACCTAAATTTAGTTTTCATTTAACCTAACCAATATCTTAATGAATTTCTTCCTAAATTTTGAGTGAGTTATTTCTCATCTATTTTCCAATTCTTAAATAATATTATATAGCCCATTCTATAAATGTTACAATATATATGTATATATATATACATACATATATATATATATATATATATATATATATATATATATATATATATATATATATATATATATATATATATACATATATATATATATATATATATATATATATATATATATATATATATATATATATATATATATATATATATATATATATATATATCACTTTATACATACACTAGGGGTGGAAATGAGTAATATTTCTGATTTGGTGTAGTTATTGTATTAAATTTCTATGTAGATAGTATCATAAACTTGCATCGTTGGGAGAAGCACAGTATTATTAATTTTGTGTGTGTGCTTGTTATGACATCAATGCGTTATACCTGCTTCAAACCAAAAATTTACTCTAAATTGTTCTATTTTTTTTCTAGGAAGTAAGGGGAAATTTTCCTTTCGTCTTCCCTCAGTCTGTTTACAAAATTGAGCATATAACTGGTCAAAACATGATCACATAGGAGAATGGAACAAAACCAGTTGTAAATTATAATATTTTGTCTACTTCCAGTAATGTAGATGGATAACTACATTCCTAGATGAGTTATCAACATTAAATTGTCTATCTGGCTGTTTTCCTGCATAAATTTTCATGTTACCAGTGTAAAATGTTCTTACACAGACCATTGAAAATATCTTTATGGCTCATTTAGGAAGCTTGTTTTTTATACAGAAACAAAAATGGCATCAACCACACATAGGTTTTAGTAACATTTGTTGATTCCATCTTCGCGTGAGCTACTAGTAATCACTTACACTTTTAAGAAATGTTCTAACTTGCCTATAGTAGCACTTACTTTGCTTGTTGAGGACGGCCGTTTCGGGAGATGTGTCCCTTCGTCAACTCAGACCGTAACTCCCTCAGAGTGCTACTATAGGCAAGTTAAAACATTTTTTAAAAGTGTAGGTTTTAGTATTTCATTAATCACTATAAACTCACAACATAGTTCTGGTGGCATTTATTGCCAAACTGTTCAAACAAATCTCTTACAGTCTACTGAGACTTATTTCTTTGTTGCTTGGAATTTATATCATGATATCTCAGCTCTTTCAACATAAGCTCAATCTATGTTTTTGCATAACCAGGAGAAAATATTTAATCCAAAACCATCAGTTGCATAAATATCTTTTAGATTTTGCTTTGAAACCTTTATAATTACTTCTATGTATATCAAACCAATAACTGCACGTAACTAGGATGGCGCCGTAATTTTAAAATGGCCTTATCTTTCATAATTGTGTCTGTTCCTTTTAACCTAATATCATTAATATTAATATTATTTTTTATGTTAACAAAAATTTCAATTGTAAAAAACATATTTTATGGATTGATTGTTATCTTGGCATTCTTTGCACTTAGGAACTTGTCCATTTTTATTTATAAAATATTTGCATTTAAAATTCTTTGTCACAATCCTGAGGATGCATATCCTACAGATGTGTTTTTTTACTTTATTTACATAGACATCCATGCTATTTATTTAACACCCAAACAATCTATGTAGTCTTGTATGAAGGGATATATTTTCCTAATAGTCTATATCATGAAATAAAGTTGGTACTGGGGTTGCAAGTTTTTTTTTTGTTATTCAATTTCAGCAGACAAATGTTGTATTGTCCTGCATCATCTCTGTCACTGTTATAATTCTCTTGCTCTAAATTTTTTCCAAGAAACAGTTGTCACTCATATGCATCTAAGTCTCTCAAATTTATCATATTAGTCTCTTTCAAAACTTCGCAAAGCCAATCCATTCAGGGTCATTTATTTTTAAAACCCTAAAAACATACAAAAATAAGACATATTACACTTTTAACAAATAAACATTATTATAAACAGTACAGGGTACAATTAAAAACAACACTTGGCCTTGTAGTTTTAAATTAAAAGAGATTTAAAATATGTGAGTTTTAAATCATATGGTATTTAAATCTTATGATTATAGATTGTTCTCATGCACAATCTGTAATTTATATCTACACTATTTGGATATTCAAAGATGGAGAACACTGCCAGTTCAGGAACAGTGATAGGACTTGCAATAGAGGCAATTTCTAGCTAAACAATAAACTAATATCAAAAGGAAAAGATTGAAAGGGTTGAGTTTTGAAACAATTTTAATGTGTTCCAGGATGTAAGTTCTCTACGGTAAAATCTTCAAATGCAATGATATAACTGATTCTCTCTTACCCAAGGCAAACCTAAAACATATTTATATAATTAAATCTAATGTCCACTTTCATTTCCTATAATTGTTCTGATTTATCATCCAGGTCCAAGGACCTCTTGTTATCTCAACAAATAAGATAGCATAAGGTGATGATTACTTACTGCCATATTACTAAAATGTCAGATTACATTGTGTTAATCATTTATGTCGGCTTCCAATTACACCTGTGTTCCGTATTTGAAGATTTCTCCATATATGCTGTGAAGATCAGCCCCTCAAGTTTGCCGCAAAGACAAAACATAATAAATAACAATAATAAATTACTGGAGGACCACACAGATAAATTTAAAACCGGCAAATCTCTGAGTTGCCTTAAGTATATGTAACAAAGAGTTTAAGCACAAAATTGGAATAAAGGGATTAACTAAACACTTAACTAATGTGGAATAAATGTTTTTCGTAAGTGTAGGGGATAAAGACACTTATCTGGTGTACACACTGCCTTTCCACTAGAAACTGTTCATTGAAACACTTTAAAGGGGATGATTTAAATGTTCACTAATTAACTGAAAATAAGTTTCATCAATAAAGGTTTACCACAGGGTAATCGAAAAACGTTCAATAATAAGTAATAATGACAATATGAGGTTAATAACTATTTAAAGGTTATAAAGTGATTAACTATGCTATGAGATAATTCATAACATTTATTACATGAATGATTGTGAATATAAAATTAAATAAAAAAGTGCAAAAAAGGAGTCCAAAATGTCAAAGAAAGAGACAAGGGGAGAAAACAAGATAGTCAACTGGCTGTCCATTTCTGGAGTTGAGTTCATACTGCCAGAAATTGTGAGAGTATTGTTCGTAGTTTGACTGTAAGCAATGCTGGAAGAATTTTGAGAATTGTACCAAACATATGCTTTATTTTTTAAACTTGGAAATGTGTTAAAAAATTGGAGGCAAGTTAAAAATACTAAGCACACTGGGAAGCAGAACATGGGGCAGCTCTCAAACAATCTTTAAGTTTTAATAACTGTAAATACAAGCACTCTGGTGTTGGTACAAAACCTGGCTATGTTATTGATAGCCAGGGCTGGAAGATCTATTCTATCACTGTCTTTCATATAGCTACAAACAACCTTCCTCTCAGTAGAAATTTTAACAGACATGTCTTAATTCAATATAAGAAATTAATACGGTTACCTTCCAACAGTAACTGGTGCAACTATACAAATTTTGATAGAGACCTGAAAACTAAATTAGGTTTTTAATTTTAGACAGGGCATACTTAAGATAAGAAACAAATATGTTTCAGACTACACCTCCACCATCCAATTAGGATTTTTTCCACATCATTTGTGAACTGAACTTGATAGAAAAGGCAAGTGTGTATCATTTACAAATCCTGGTATTAGAAGCTATTAACACCATACACCTGTGTGAATACTGATGAGTTTTTGATGGTCAGGATTGTTAGTGTAGGGGATCCAGTGCCAGAATCTTTATTGGATGCTAATCCCTGAGCAACCTTGGAAAAGCTCCATTTCTGTTTTACAACATATTACTGGACATGATTGTGTTGTGCACTATTGAACTCAGTTATGGGCCAAGACCATGTTATCAGGTAGCTGTAGAACGTTTTCAGGAAAACAATACATCTCTTGATGAGCTGTATTGGAAGGTTACCTTCCAACAGTAACTGGTGCAACTATACAAATTTTGATAGAGACCTGAAAACTAAATTAGGTTTTTAATTTTAGACAGGGCATACTTAAGATAAGAAACAAATATGTTTCAGACTACACCTCCACCATCCAATTAGGATTTTTTCCACATCATTTGTGAACTGAACTTGATAGAAAAGGCAAGTGTGTATCATTTACAAATCCTGGCATTAGAAGCTATTAACACCATACACCTGTATGAATACTGATGAGTTTTTGATGGTCAGGAATGTTAGTGTAGGGGATCCAGTGCCAGAATCTTTATTGGATGCTAATCCCTGAGCAACCTTGGAAAAGCTCCATTTCTGTTTTACAACATATTACTGGACACGATTGTGTTGTGCACTATTGAACTTAGTTATGGGCCAAGACCATGTTATCAGGTAGCTGTAGAACGTTTTCAGGAAAACAATACATCTCTTGATGAGCTGTATTGGAAAGTGATGTCAAATGCAGATACTTTGTTTCAAATGTGTGGCTGTTGTAAATAAATAACTTGAAAATGCTGATTTTCAAATAGGCTAAATGTTTGCTCTGGAATTAGTATTTTAAAAATGTCTGAGGTAAACATTTGTTTTATTCACCAAAGTATGATTTGAAACCGTTCAATACAATTCTGAATGTTTTCAGCTCCTATCCATCAGTTTTCAGATGATACTGCTATGACAAAAAGTGTTGCAGAATCTTTAATTGAAAGAAATGGATTTGATGCTAAGAACATGGCAAAGCGGTGAGTAAATGAAATTCACTTCTATACAACAGTTTTTGTAGGTTACTTTTTCAGATTAACTTTTATCTTGGTAACTTATCAATTCAGTTCTATAAAACAGCTTTTGACTTGACAGATTACATTTTAACTTGTAACTTATCAGGATCACATTCAAGAAATATACTATTCCAATGTTCTTTTATTAGTTATTTTATGAATTTAATAATTGCTTAATTAGTTGAAAATAACAAATTTTAAATAAACACTTTTAAATGTTTAAAAAAACTTACCTATAGTAGCACTTACTTTGTTGAGGACGGCCGTTTCGGGAGATGTGTACCATTGTCAACTCAGACCGTAACTGATCTCAAGGTTTATGTAGGTTAGGGTAGGGTGGGGTGGGATATTTTGGTGGTGTGGGTGTATTTTGTGTGATTTATGGGATTTATGTATTTGTGTATTAGGAGTTATGATGTCAAAAAGTGCGAGTGAGTTGTAATGTAATTGTGTATTGAGTATGTGTGTAGTTTGAAAACATATACCGAAAACCCACTAGTACCAATACGAACATTCACAGCTCCTCAAACCACCCAGACCAACTAGCTGCTTACAACACCATGATATATCGCCTGCTTAAAACAGCGTTAGACAAAGAAGAACACTACCAGGAATTAAACACCATAAAATATATAGCACAAACTAACGAATACAACCCAACAATGATTGACAAATTATACAACCACTTAAAAAATAAACCTAATAACCCAAATACAAACACTCAACAGGACTATCCCATAAAATACTTATTAATACCATACAGATCATCCAAAACCCACAATCTAACCAACACACTACGAAAATACAACTACAAAATAGCTTACTCCACACACAACACTCTCAATAAACAATTTAAACGCAACAACAAAATCGACGACATTTACAACACCACTGGAGTTTACAAACTAACTTGCAGTTTTTACATAGGCCAGGCAGGGAGGTCATTCTACACACATTACCAAGAACATATAAAAGCATTAAAAAACAATAATTACCAATCAAACTTCGCCGATCATCTCAACTCCACAAAACATGACCATAGACTTAACATCTAACCTACAAATTCTTCATAAACAGCACAGAAATAACCAATGCTACACAACTGAACAATACGAAATATAAAGGCACTTCAAACTACACCCTACACACATACTCAATACACAATTACATTACAACTCACACACACTTTTTGACATTATAACTTCTAATACACACAAAATACACCTACACCACCACAATATCCCCCAACCCCACCCTAACCTACATAAACCTTGAGATCAGTTACGGTCTGAGTTGACAATGGGACACATCTCTCGAAACGGCCGTCCTCAACAAACAAAGTAAGTGCTACTATAGACAAGTTTTTTAAAACATTTAAAAGTGTTTATTGATTACTAGTAGCTTACGTGAAGATGGAATCAACAAATGTTAACAAATTTTACTAAAATAAGGTTATGTTGATCAAATAGGAAATATAGAAATATTTATATTGCTAATGTAACTGTTTATCTTCGTTTAAATCTAAAAATACAACTTTAAAAATTTGTTTACTTTTTGTTTCAGGTAATTTTTGAAATTTAAGAGTTTTATGTTCTTATTAAAAAATAAAGCTTTTTTTATAATAATAGAACAATTATATATTTCAAGGTTTGTAACTGAGTACTTTAAAGAACCAAAAAGAGGTTATGGCCAAAATGTTGTAGAAGTATTTCACAAATTAAAAAATCAAAAGTATGAAGATGTTTGGCGTCCAGCACGAGAACAGTTTGATGGTTCTGGTTCTTATGGAAATGGTGGGGCTATGAGAATCGCTCCAGTTGCATTGTTTTGCCATAATAACTATGACGAGATGATTACTGTTGCAACTGAAAGTACAAAACTTACACATACGCACCAGCAGGGTGTTAATGGAGCCATTTTACAAGTAGGTAATGTTCTTCTAATCAATTTAAAAGATATAGTTTAGAGTGAGTTAGATTATTTGTTGTTTTAAACAATCTCTCTCAACCAGTACTGCAATGGAAATAGTTTTGTCTAACTTTTTTCTTTATATCTCCGTTACAGTCCTTTCCTCTTTTAAGTCCTCTAAAGTTTTTATGCCATTTGTACCTGATTTAAATTTCTTTTCCTCTCTTTCAGGTAAGTCTTTAAACTATAATCTTTTACTTCTAACAGGATATTTCCAAGGAAGATCTCCCTGTAATGCACCAGTTGTTTTAATTAACAACATTTACATAATATTCGTTTTGTGGGAGCAATGATTTTCTAAAGGAAGTGTCAAAGCTAAGCTTACATCCGACTCTTGTCTATGAATTATAAAGAATTAGGCTGTTTAAAAAAAATCTTTTTGTTTAACATTTTTGGAAAGAGCCATAATTTAGTAAGACCCTATATGGCTTAGTATATTATCCATATTTAGCATTCAACATTTTGCATGTGAAAATTTTTAAATAACTTGTATAATCGAATTTTTAATAAATTATATTTATTTCAAATGGCAAATCCACTACTTATAGTTTTTTCCCTATTATTTTTAAATTGCGTTTTAACACGTTCATTGCCAAGCTGGAAATTAAAAACTTTGTGTGGTGGCCAAATTTTTTAAATTGTTTTATTTGGTTATATAGTGCTCAGAATAAGTAAATATAATACAGTAATCCCTCCGTATCCGCGGCAGTTCGGTTCCGGCGGGTTGCCGCGGATCGCGGGATAACGGGACCTTATTTGAATGGTAAAATGAGGGTTAGGTTTCCAGAATAAATTTACAAAGGCAAATGTATTTTAAGTGTACAGAACTATATTTATTTATCAATGTTTTAGAAGATTATGTATGTATAACTATACAAAATAGGCCTAATATTTACGAATTTTTAATAAACACAAACAAAAAATTACATATGTTACATATGTACAGTTAAGTCTTTGTAAACGTGTACGGTACAGTAAGCCGAATTTAGGCTGGCTTGAAAAACTTCGTTATTGGAGCTTGTTTCTTCTCCTTTTCAAGTTCCTTCTGGACTTCTTCATACGGTAGCATCAGGTTCTGGAGTTTTCTTTTAAAACGAAGAGCCCTTTCCATGAGAGGATCTGTCTGCAACACGTGGTCTGAGAGCTGTGTTGCCATGCGGAGAATTTCACCGACGGATTTAGGAGAAAATCTTGTCATCGTTCTAGGATCATCAGGATCTTCATCATCGTCGATCTGTTTGGCTTCTTCATTTTGGGGTATCATCAATTCCTCCAACTCTTCCACTGTCAATTCTTGATTGTCCCCTTGAATCATATCTTGAACGTCCTGGTGGTCGATTTGAGAGAAACCCTCACCCTCCACGTTGTGAGCGATTTCTAAAATTGAATCCACCACTTGTGCTCCAATTCCATCCATGTTTCCTGCTACATCTCCAACGACTTCAGGCCACAATTTTCTCCAACATGCGTTAATAGTTGATGGCTTCACTTCATTGATGGATTCCTTTATGTTAATCAAACAATCTGCGATGTTGTAGGTTTTCCACATCAATGAAACGGTAGAATCAGGGGCATCATCCATTCCTTTCAAAAGACGCTCAAATGTTCTGCGCACATAATAAGCCTTGAAAGCAGCGATTACTCCTTGATATAAAGGCTGTAGGATTGATGTGGTGTTGGCGGGAAGAAACATGAGTTTAACGTTTGGATGGTCAATTTGAGGATGCCCAGGGGCATTGTCAACCAACAGTAAGACTTTAAAAGGCAGGTTTTTGGACTCAAGATAAGCTTTCACCTCAGGAATAAAACAGTTGGTGAACCAATCACGAAACAATTCCCCAGTAACCCAAGCTTTTTTGTTAGACCTCCAAAATACAGGCAGGTGATCTTTATCTTTACCTTTCAGGGCCCTTGGGTTTTGAGACTTATAAACAAGCAGGCTTTTAATCATAAACCCACTAGCATTGACACAAAACAATAGGGTTAGTCGATCTTTGGCGGCCTTGAAGCTAGGTGCTGTTTTTTCAGATTTTGATAAAAATGTTCTTGAAGGCATCCTTTTCCAAAAAAGGCCTGTTTCATCAGCGTTGAACACCTGTTCCGGACAGTAACCTTCCTCTTCCAAGACATTTTGAAGCTTTGGAGGAAATTCTGCAGCAGCTGTGTGGTCTGCAGAGGCTGCCTCGCCTACGAGTTTCACATTATGAAGGCTAAAACGATGCTTAAATCTTTCAAACCACCCCTTACTGGCTAAAAACTGTACCGGATCTGAAGATTCACTGCTCTCCATCAATGACTCAACAAAATGCTTGTGAAGATGCTTGGCCTTTTCTCTGATAATATGCGAGCTTAAAGGAACTTTCTTCCTCGTTTGATCCTCTATCCATATGCTCAACGCCTTTTCAGTTTTTTCAATTCTCACGTCTCGAGAAACAGAAGCAGTTTTTGCACAGAGAAGTCCACCTTCTGTCACACTGTCTCTAATTTTCTTTTCGTTTTTTCGAATTTCCCGATTTGAGTCCGACACTGGACTCATTCAATCCATATTTTTTGCGACTGGAGCAACTTTGTCAACTTTCAGTGCATCAAGAATTTTTATTTTTTCAACTAAGGACAACACAACACGTTTTCTTTTCTCAATCTTAGACATGTTAATTCACTCAACCGAAGAAAACAGAACAAAACTCACACTCGAATACTCAACGACACATCGAACACACTTTTACTTTTTACACTCGAACACTGTCACAAAGAGCTGAACGCATACACGTCTCTGGCGAATGATACTAACTGACTGACGTGTTGTGTGGCGGATGGCGGGAATATGCGCGCGCAGACTACAAAAGCAAAGCAGACGAAGGTAGTGAGTGGAATGGGAAAGACGCTGGCGGGTAGGGGTGGTAGGGGGATGGGTACCACGAATTGCTTTATAACTACGCTCCTAAGAATTACATACTGAAAATTTGTATCAGCTCAATTCGCGGATAACCGAATCCCGCGGATGCCGAACCCGCGGATAAGGAGGGATTACTGTATTTACAAAAATTTATTATTATATACTTATGAATTACGGTCTCTTATATCCATCGTGCGACATCGCGTGATTGGCCATACATGAAGGGATTTTTGCCCATATGGCCAAAACACGCGATATCGCGTGATGTATTATTCAACCAAATAGGTTACATAGTTTACAAATAAAAGCCATTTAAATGTATTAATGGTAATTACTTTAATTAGCAGACATTTATAATCAGACAAAATTTGAAAAATTCAATCTAGATTGGAATTATACACTCATAATTTACAAAATGGTTTCAAAATATATAACTATTTAGCATTGCAATCATGCAATTAAAAAAAAAACAGTCAAAACATAATGGTGGAACACCTTGACAGTTTTTACACTCAGATGTAGTATTTACCTTTTTTTATTTTTATAGCAATTTCTGCAATCTTTTCTAGAATTTGCATTTATTGTTTTGCCGGTGCAGAGTTTTCGCGGTTTGGCTTTCTCAATTTTAGTTAGCTTGTGTTGGACTCGGTCTCCTCGTGTCTTCTGTGTTGTTTGTGAGTCAGAGGTTATTTCTGTCAAATAGGATTCAATAATTTGTTCCCTGAAATCGTAAAGTGACATGCTCTTCTGATTAGAATATTTGTTATAGAGTACCCGGGCGTTTATCAGACTCATCATCAAAGTGTGTATACAAATTTTCATATATCATAGTAAAGTTTTCCTTTCGCTCGGGTAGTATTTGATCTTGCTTAGTAACTTAGCATTTGATCTTGTAAATCAACGCCGGACATACTTCTGTTGTAATTTATGATGGCTGCAGGTTTTGTTACCACAGTACCACGTTTTGTGGTCACTTCTTGCATTTTGTCAGGAAATTCAGTAGATATATAATTAATCTCTCTCTTGTCCTTCCATTTTCCAATATGAACACCGTTACGACACTGCGAAACATTTTTGCCTTTTTTAGTTTTTTTGTGACTACTGTTTGGGTTATCTTTATGTTTCTTGTTCAATGTGCCAGCGCAATATGTATTTTGCTCCAAGAGTTTTGCAGCTAAACCATAGCTGTTATAAAAATTGTCCATAAACACTGCATGACCAACATTCAATTTTCCCTCTAATAACTTTTCCACTATTTTTTCGGTGTGGCCTTTCCCTGTAGTTTGATCCAACGTATTGGCAAACACATGCACTTTTAGGATGGTACTATTTGGTTCCACAAGTACATACAACTTAATTCCATATTTGTGTCTTTTCCCCTTGATGCACTGATGGAAATAACTCGACCACTCCATAAAACCATTGATTCGTCCAGAGACAAATTATTACCGGGGTAATAAATACACGCCATAACATTATTAAAATTATCTATTAATAATTTGCATTTATCCATGCGATTGTCACTACTTTGTTCAACAAAATAAAGGCATCTCAGAATTATTTGAAATCTGTTTCTCGACATTTATTGAGGAAAAACTGATTTATATAGACGGTGAAGTTTCCGGTAATCAACAAGATGATTCATTTTTGCTGTACTAGTGTGTAATAGTAAATAAAGATTTTCAGTTCTTCCAGGATGAGCGACTTCCATTGTGTAATACGAGACGGATCCTGACTAGATGAATGTTTTAGGGTTTCAGCGTATCCATTTGAGTAATCAACTATTTTTTGTAAATAATTTTCATTGACAAATAAATTAAAATAATCTCTTGGACTATTGGGTGCTGGCACTTAGTAGTGCATTTGTCCGAGTAAAGGGAATATCCTTCATAGAACTAAAGTCAACACTCCAACCATTTGTGGAAACTGGTATTTGTATAGCATTTATAATGTCATTATTTTGTCTCACCTGCAATTGCGAAGCTACGTCTTCATGGGATTCCGAATCACTTTTACTATCAATAAATTCATAATTTATATTATCGACATCACTTCCTGTAGAAAAGTCGTCGTCAGAATCTAGTAATAACTCTTCTACTTCGGTAGTTTTAAAATGTTTTTTTGAACGATCCGGCATTTCACTGAGCCTTTTCGAGGGTCCTGGTTGGTCAATCATAATTAAAGCAACAAAATTAACACTCAAATTAGTAAAAACCTAACTTCAAAATGCTAAATCAATGATTAACTAGACAAAATTATTTTCGTAATTACCTAGTCCGAATGCTACCACTCTAGGCACTGGCTGATAAGAACAAAACAAAATGGCTGGTGGCCATTCCCACTACAAGGTCAATCCATTCCCTAATATAAGTAAGATGGCCAATATAATTACTATGCAGCATTTCGCAGTGGCCTCTACAATAATTCACTTAGAATTTGGATAAGAACGACCACGCGATATCGCGTGATCGGCCATCCGGCGATATCGCGTGATTGGCAATGAACGTGTTAACCATGAATGTACAGAGGAAAAAGTCTGGATTCATTGCTTTTCCCTCTTTTGGTTTAAGTCTACTGTATTCTTTGTTGTTAAATTTATAATTAATTATCTCTTTGAACCCTAAATCTTGCTATCCCATAATTTTTAGGTTTAAAATTACGTGTATGTATATGTGAGAGATCACAGTCTTTGTACATAGAGATGGCCCCTACCCATTGGAATGCTTCATCTAGATACTTACAAAGTCCAGTATTAAAATGTCTAAATTGCATTTACCCAGGTAAATGCTTAATATTATAACTCCTCATCTGAGGCATGACTGCTATTATCTGCTGAAAGCACCATCTAGAGACCAGGGGTTGGCAACCTTTTTGTACTTGAAGGCCTCATGTTCAATTTAGCATGGCTGTAAGGGCTGCAAATATAAAATAACCATTAATTTTATTTTATATCAATTTTAGGTCGTTAATGTAACTGATTTTAATAGAGTACAAAAGGTGACTTTATGTAATTTTAATAAAATAGGTTACTTACTCCCTGATTGCTAATCTGACAATTTTTCAACTGAACTCTGACAAATTCTTTTACAGTTAGAATTTTACAAAGTGCTAAAATATTAAAATAAAACACGGTCATTTAAAAACTAACGAAATTTGACTAAAATAAAACAAGAAAGTAATTGCGTAATTGTTATTTTAAGTAAGAGTGAACTTACCTCTTAGCACATCGGAAACACTATTTTCCACTTATATTGCCCCTGTAATTTATTATTAGGCGTTTATTGTTGTGGCTAGTGTAATGGTTCTAGCTATTGAGCAACCTATTTGTATTCTAACCCATAAGCGTGAGCTATCTGGGCCGCCTAGAATTCAAAAAACCACAAGTGGAGAGGGCCGCACAATATCATTTTGCAGGCCTTGGGTTGCCGACCCCTGATCTAGACAGACATAAGTGGGGTTAGGGGAAGAATAATCTCTTTCATTGTTTTTAGTAGAAACCTGCATTTATTTATTTCTAATTTATTCGAAACATACCGGTATCCGAAACTCTCAACATCTTAGAAACCCAATTAATACAGAACAACATACCAAAAACCAACGTTACCGAAATCCTAAACATCCTCCAAACCATCACCAAACAAAAATATTTCACCCAAAACTCAAACTTCTATTCACAATCAGATGCCCCCCCCCCATGGGAGTCCTATCAGTAGTGTCATAAGCAAAATTTTCCTACAACACAGAAAACATCAAGATACTCACAAACAATACACACGCACAGAAAATCATTTACTGGCACAGATACGTCGATGATATCATAACATTATACAGAGGCAACTCCCGTCAATGTGAAAAATTCCTCACCTACACTAACAAAATACACCCAAAACTCCATTTCACCTCAGAGATTGAAACCAACCAATCTCTAAACTTCCTCGATCTAACCACAACAAAAAGCCACACACAAAAACACAGTTCAACATTTACAGGAAACCCACAATGACAGACATACTTATTCACAACACTCTCAAACCACCCTATCCAACACAAACATGTTACCTTCAGATCCATGCTCCATAGACTTAAAGAAGTTCCAATGGCCACAGAAAACAAACAAAGAACTAGACACCATTAAATATTTATCATACACGAATGGATACAACACCATAATAATAGACAAACTATGGCACAATTTACAAAAAAACACTAAAATTAACACTACAGGCAGGGAAAAAAAATACATCACATTACCATACATAAACAAAACAACAAATAAAATAGCCCTCAAATTTCAAAAAACAGGATACAAAATAGCATACAAAACTAATAACAAGTTACTATACAAAGTACAACACGACACCAACAACAAAGATAAACTACAAGCACCAGGCTTATACAAACTAAACTGCGACAAATGCAACAAATTCTATATTGGACAAACAGGTCGCAGCTTTAAAGAAAGAGTCGAGGAACACAAACAAAACACCAACTCAACATTTTACAATCACATAAAAGAAACAGGACACAAATACAAAGACATTTGCCATATGCATGTCTGTCGTTGTGGGTTTTCTGTAAATGTTGAAGCCGTGTGTTTTTGTGTGTGGCTTTTTGTTATGGTTAGGTCGAGGAAGTTTAGAGATGGGTTAATTTCAATCTCTGAGGTAAAGTGGAGTTTTGGGTGTATTTTATTGGTGTAGGTGAGGAGTTTTTTGCATTGTTGGGGGTGGCCTCTGTATAGTGTTATGATATCATCGACGTATCTGTGTCAGTAAATGATTTTGTGTAAGAGTGTATTGTTTTGAGTATCTTGGGGTTTTGTATGTGTTGTAGGAAAATTTCACTTAGGACACTACTGATAGGACTTCCCATGGGTAGGTCATCTAGTTGTGAATAGAAGTTTGGTTTGTGGTGAAATAGTTTTGTTTGGTGTTGGTTTGGAGGATATTTAGGATTTCGGTAATGTGGGTTTTTGATATGTTGTTCTGTATTAACAAGTTGACTGCGGGTGGTAGGGACCCGGCATTGGTAGTGCGTCCCCAGATGCACATGGTAAGGATTCCTACCATTTGTCCATTGGTGATTCATTGGCTCAGTGTGTTCCTAGCACGTGTTAGAAGTGAATTTTGTCTTTGTCGTTCCTTAAGAAGTATCTTAGTAACATGTTACATGTGTTTGTTTTTTTGGCTCTCGTTTTTGTTTTGTTTTGTTGTTTCAGTAATGTCTGAGATATAATGTTTTTAAAAATATTTTAGTGATGAATATTGATTTGCTTGGACCTAGTAAGGGTAATTCTCGACCATGAACCCCACGACAATTACCCCTAGCGACCAGATGATGAGCTGCTATCCATCTGAACGTAAAACATTATGTGGTATAAAAAATACTCGTTCACCTGCTCCAAATGGTTATGATCAATGCTCATCACCTTTTCAACGAAGTGCAAGTTTCAAACAACGGGAAGAGAATGAAAACGTATGATTTTCATCTGTCAGCGGTTGATTCTTTGCTTCCCACCCTACCTGCTCCAGAAAGACCCTTGAAGTGCACATGTGTCTCGCATGTACCTTCAAAAATAATTGAGAAAATGGGCGACGGAAAAGGTACTGAGGCAAAACGGTGCCGCGTTTGTTATTCGCGTGGTATTCAAAAACGTGTTATCTGGCAGTGTGTATTCGCATGGTATTCAAAAATGTGTTGTCTGGCAGTGTGTGGAATGCAAAGGACAGCCAAGACTATGTGTTTTAAGTGTTTTGATGACTACTAAAGTAATTAATCACAACTACTTTGTTTGTGGGGCTGTATATATATTTGACTTTGGCTTATTTTTTTCATTTCTCATTCTTTAATAACATTTGTTTAATATAAATAAAGAGAAAAATTACTAATGTTATCATAATATATGTGTTACAATGGAGAACTGACTTTATTTAGTGCAAACCAGTGCAGACTAATTTCCCTAGATGCGCATGGTAGGGATCCCTACAACGATTTTAAAATGGCTACCACGGCTTTTTTATGTCTTTTATTTTATTTATGAGGTTTGTTCTATTTTTTAGTTTTTTGTTCTGTTTTTTAAACAGTAAGACAAGCATCAAACATAAATTTGTGATTAAATGACCTGCATTCTGAACCACAGATTTCATATTGTAGCTAATATTTCACAGGTAAAGGCATGGCAGGTAATTTATAGGGTTGACATTTAACTATATATTCTGCTTATTTGTAGTTGGCTCCTTGACATTTAGTAGTAGTGAAACCTGGTGACTCAGTGTTTGTTGAACCTAGTTCCTATACATATCAATCTGCCACAACCGCTATGTTTTGTTCAACACTGTACCTAGGTATGAGAGAAGGGTAGACAGCTGCCAAGCCTTTCCATACTGGTCTCCAAACTCTCCTACTGTGCATTTAAAATCTTATTACTCTGTCTCGGGAGTTATACTTCAAGTATTTGTGCTAATTCTTCAATTAAAAATTGCAATGGTTTTGTTTCCTTTTAATTATTGATCCACTTTTTAATTGAAAAAAACCCTTTATTTCTGATAGTTATTACCAATTAATTTTTATTTAATTAATGTATATATATATATATATATATATATATATATATATATATATATATATATATATATATATATATATATTTAGGTTAGTTCTAGTAGAGCTTAAAGCTTATTTAGGAATTCCTATATATATATATATATATGGGTTTGTGTGTGTTTGCATACATGCGTGGGTGTTCATTCATTTAATAATTTAATACATTTCTTGCACATTGGTGATTGAAATTCTATCAATTATTTTATCCAAGTTTGGATTTTAGCCTCATTTAATTTTTAAATATGACAATTTTAGGGGTTAACATTCAAATAAAATTTCATGATGGTTAAGAAACTTGATATTGATTTTTTTAAAACATTTTTTCCTTTGCTTCATACTTGGTTTATTGAAAAAAAACTGTTGTAGAACTTTATTGCTGTATTAGAAAGATCTCCAATTTAGTTTTTCAATGGTTTTCTGATCTGAAGACGATAAAATATTGAGGTATTGTAGGTTACATTTCACTATCATTTACCTTTAACTGTCATGATAGAGTAATTAAGCTGTCCTTTACTCAACTGACACTTGAGGTGTCATAGTCTCTTTTCCATGGTCTATTTTTCTTATCATCATGTTAGTTTAATATCAAGGTGTCAAATACTAACCCAAAAGATACTAGTTAAAGACACAAAAGTTTTGGATTTCACCAAATTTGATGAATTTTGGTCCTGTTGCAGTACGCCATGATGAAGACTAACCATCATTATCCAAATTTTTCCAGCGCACAGTTTTTCTATTATCTCTTGGTCTAACTTCTGCTGTTTTTATTCAATTATTCGTTTAAACTTGAAACATCTTACTTTTACAATATTTCTGTGCTTCCTTCAAATGGTATAGCTTCTGTTATCATAGGAATAGAAGTTTGGAAACAATTTCAATGAATGATTCATTTTTTTCCTGATTTATTACGAATATCAGTGGTTTTTTGGCCATTTTAACGATTTCTTACAATAGGTTAGCCTATATTTGTTATTAATGTTTGTTAAATTTATATCCCTTGTTAGGAATTATTCAGAAATTCGATTACCTAATATTTAGCCTATAATGCGTTGACTTAATAACGTTCATTTGTAATTTTTGAAGTTGTTTATTTAGTTTTTAGGATCTAATTATTTAAACTTGTGTACACTTTAAAAAAAATTGTTTCAACATTTCAATTCATTCACTTGGCATAAAAAGATTGTAGGCAATAGTTGATGTAAATTGACCTTTGTGCAAGTTGGCTTGGATGTTTTTACCATCCCAACATTGAATTGTGTTATTAATTTTATATTTCTTATAAAAATGTTTAAAATAAATTTGTTTAAAATTTGATTTTATCTCATTAATGTAATAAAAATTATTGTGTGAGTGTCATGATAGTAGACTACAAATGTTTTGGCCTATATTAATTATACTTTGCAATAATATTTGTTAGTTTCTATCAAATTAGTTTCCTGTACGCATGCCTCAGATCACTAGTTACATGAATAAAAATAAGATTTCCATGAAACAAGTCAGTTGTGTTTGATTTAAACCCATGACTTAATTAAATATACCCGTAATCACTAATTTTATCAGAGGTATAATTATCTAATTATTAAATAACAAGATCTAATTGTTCTCTTTTTAGATAATTAACACTCATTTGGATAATGTGGTACTTCAGATTATTATAAAAAAAACTTTGTTAAGCCTATTTTAGTAACTATTAAAAAATCTTTGTCTGTGTAAAAGCGTATGTGATGTTATGTTTATGTTATATAAAACCTATATTATCTATATATTCATTTTAGATCCTCATTTTGATGATTATATGTAGTAGTAATTTTTATTTTAGTACTATTTGAGTAAACAAATAATATACAAATTAGAAAAAAAAGTAATTCCTGCTTTAATCAGCAAAGAAACCTTCATTTTAGTTTCTCTTTATTTTATAATTACAATTAATATAAATATGTATATACATATTTCATGATAACAATATTAACTGGCAAAATAGAAAATGAATTTCTTTGGAATTTTCCATTTTCTCTTCTATGTATGGTGTTGACTATTAGTTTTGTTTGCTACTATTTATATGCTTTCTTTTTTTCACCGCCTCCATTGAGTTGTAGTTTCTTTTTGATTTTCTTCTAATTGTCTATTTGTGAAACAAGGTTTGATACCCTTAATCTAGTTTGTTTGTTTATTTTATTCTTTTCATCCATTTTTAATCCTAGAGCGTTATTTATGATATTGTGTGGTAATCATGGGAAAAAATTTAAGGTTGTACAGTCAAATTTAAGGAGGTTTTGACGACAATCAAAAAGAGAAAAAGAAAAGTTCATATTCATCTTTGAGAAGTATTTTCTAGCTATGGGAAAATTGGCTCAGTGCTAAAATGTTAGATTTCGAACATGAAGATACAGAGTTCAAATCCGAACTAGACCCCCAAATTTGTATAATTTAATTATTGAATAAATATTTGAAATTAAATTGTATCAACATCAATTGCCATCCCTTCTAGGTTAAAAAAAAAAGATACATCAAATCTAATTGCTTTAACTGACTAAGTAAAATTGTCTGTAATATAGTAAGAAATAGAGCTTTTGTTTTATTAAAAAAAACATTCCGTTTTATGTGTCTTAACCCTTAGCGCACTGATTTTTTTAACATGCTTTGCTTCCCCACTTGTAATTAAATTGAGACAAATTCCTCACCTGCAAATTGCATTATTGTTTGTGGAAAACTTTGTTTTCTCTTACATGATTTTAGTAAACTAAGCTGTTTTTATTCAATAATACTGTATGTACATGATTTTATTATCTTATTTGTAGTTTTGCAGAGTATGATATCTTTGAAAACAATCTTCCGGATGAAGTCCTGGTTTTCTGCTGCATATTTTGCAGTGAAAAACTGTTTCTCTTGTACCTCCTTTTATCTTCCTGTTACTGCAAACTACACAATCCTTAGAACTACTTTTATCATTGGAAAAGATTAAATGTAATTTCCCATTCAGTCTTTCTTCTTTTTCAGTAGTTGATGGCCGGCCCCTCTCACTATACGGGTTATTCCTGATATCACCAATGCGTTCCCTCACCAAGTTTTGGCAAAACTATTTTTGTTTAGCAGGATTTTCTCTAATTTCCTTTTTTTTGTTATAATAGATAATAAAACTATTTACTACAGCCACATCTCATAGCCAGAAAAAAATTTTCCTCCACCATTTATTTGTTCATCTCGTAAAAATGTACGGTTCATTATATTGAACAGCTAAATCTACACCACAAATAAACTGGTTATATTTAGAAATAACTGTTGGTTTAGTTATTTTGTTTATGAAACTAAACTACATTCTAATAATTCAGGATCAAGTAAACGATCGGAATTTCAGAATCACTAATTGCACGTGAAGCCACGGCAAACTACTAGTGAACAAATGACTTTCAAAACTGTAACCTACTTGCAGCTTACAACGTAGCGGCAAACTAGATTTTGTGATGACTCACATATTGCTAGACATTTTTAACTTAGTTCACATTATTGTCAATAGATTGTAGCACCAAACGGTAAAAGATTGAATGTAGTGGGCTTCGCCGCAGACGAGTTATAGGCATTTGAAAATCGTATGTCGAGTGACCCCCAACATACGAGTAAACTGCATTATACGCTTGGCGGGGCTGCCCCGACAGTCGAGTGCTAAGGGTTAATAGGTTGAAATTGTTCAAGTTTTGGTTAGAGGCTTGTAAAATGTCTTTTGTTTAAAATGTAATTTTTAGTAACAAAAAAAATTAGATCTGTCTCTCAAAATATTACCCTAAACTGTAGATTCATAAATTCTTATAAGATTTGCTTGTATTGTTTGCAGTGTATTGCCATATACCAAAGCTTCTTCTTGGACCCATTAAAACCTTTGAATGTGAAGGAATTTACAGAGGAATTGACAAGTAAAATTACAGCTGTTGAAAAAGAGAATGCTGAGTAAGTACTGTTGATAACATGTTCAATTTTAAAATAAAATTAGGTATTTACTAAAATTTTGAACAACAATATATAAAAATAATATTAAGTCATTAAATTTGTATATTTTTTTAATAATATAAATATTTGTACTAATTTTATTATATTCTATTTGTAGTGTTTTTGTGTGTTATGATCTGAATAGTTAAAAACAGATCTTTATTTATCTTATTAAATATGTTGAACTGAGTAATGTTTGCCAGAGGCTAACAAAAATTAGTTATTTCAGATCAGATACTACAGAATCTTTGCCTTATGTAACCCAGTTAGGCAGAATGGACAAACTCTTAAATAAAGAGAAATTAGAAGACGGTGAAGTGGAGGAGGTGCTGGGTAATAGCATAGCTGCATTGTATTCTGTGCCAACAGCCATTTTCTGTTTCCTTAGGGCACAAAAACCTATCCCAAGCATAGAGGTAAGTAAAACTAATCTGTGTATAACCAATAATTATAAATGTTTGAAACACTTTGTTTGAGAAAACTTATAGGTAATTACAATAAAATTATATTTACAGTCTTTTGCAATGTTTCTTTAAGCTTACAAGTGGTTAATGCGAATGTTTGTAGTCAAAATGTTGTAGTAACAGTAGTAATTATATCTGTACACAAGCATGACATTACAATAATTTTTATGTATTTAAAATGTAGAGAGTGAATTAATCATTACAGTAGGGCCTCTATACTTCAAACCTCTTTGCTCTGGATCTCCGGATAATTTAGACAGGTTTTGAGGTACTTTTTGTTTTTTTTTAAATTGTTTTTGATGTTAAAATTGTAACTATTGGCTTTGACATATTAATTCTAGGCATAATATTGTATGTTTGTAAGCCTTACAGTAGCCTACACTACATACCGTGAAAGAACTTCTCTTTTTATATTGTACTCATCGCCAGTTGCTATTCACAGTATAGACTATAAATGCGATCTTAAAATGAGATGCAGAGCAGTAGCAAGATGTGTGGGTTGACACGACAGCCAGCTTTATATATATATATATATATATATATATATATATGCTGATACGTGTTCCTTCAATATATGAAGAATAGTTATTATCCAGAGTACATCCGTTTATTCTGAAGTGGATAAAATCGCAGTTCTAATCTCATCCAGCATTGACAAGGTGAACCCAACAACAGTTGAAGTGCGAATTCGAAGGACAGTTAGTCTTAATTATCGAGGTTCTACTGTAATACTATATATAATTTTTAACTATGATTGAACCATTCTTCCTTTATTGATGTTAATATTCTCCACAAACATCCACTTTACTTCTTTCACAGTTTTAATTAATTTAACAACTTTCTTTTTATTACCATACTTACATACTTTTTGAGAATAGGTATTTGTATATTAAATTTGAATTTTTCCTTGAATTATAATAATAATTTACACCTAAATTTCCTTCAATTAATTTTTTAATCTTATCTCTTGAATTGTTAGTTTTAAATTTGATAAAATTACACAAATTATTTTGAAGGGGAACGTTTTATATATAATTTTTCATCGCCTAATCAAAATATATTTCAGATAGTTTATTTAAAATTTAGAAAACACAAAATATTGTTTTTTTTATTATTTTTGGATACACTAAATGTACCTGTAGCTACAAAGTAAATCTTACAGTAAAATTTCTATTTACTGCAATTCTTATTATCACAGTTTAGATTTGTTAGCTAAAAGCTTTATATAATCTTTATTATAATCTTGGAGATAAAATGAGTTTAAGTGAGTTTTAATTCTTGCTTGGTCCTTTCATCAGATTGGCATTCTTTAATAAGCATATAGGGCTGAATTTCATCACTAAGCCATCATGAAATCTTTAAAAATTAAACACATTAGGGGCAGGAAAAATTCAAATTTAAAAATAATTAAAATTGGTCAGAAGCTGAAAACGTTTGTTGCATAGAACAATTTTAGTTAGTCAGGTCATCACCCATCTGAACCCACTGTAATCTGCACTCTTCTGTAATTTATTGTACGTATAACCAGTAACTACAGTAGTTTTATTAGACATTTTACTTAAGACGTAAAATTTATTCCAGTAGAGAGTTATAGTATATCTTTGATGGAGGTACTACTGAGTGCCTACTTTACTGTTGTTAATATTTAACTCTTGTTATTGTTTATTATTATAACACAATTTATAGCTTCTACACAACTACAAGGCTAAAAGTATAGAAGCAATGGAAGAAAGCATAATTGTAGTAGCTAACATTTTGCAGGGGCTAAAGTCTTTGAAGTGCTATTTCAAATGGTCTCTGAGTTGTTCAGTTTCTCCTTAAATCTGTCCTACAAACTGCCACATTAAATTGGACTAACAATGTCCACTACTCTGTGCTGTAATTGATAACCAGGTGCTTTTGTGACTATTTGGTTCTCTTTTTGGATGTTTAGTGCTTGGTTTAGTATCAGGGTAGCATGCATCAAAGTAAGTTAAATTGCTTAGAATGTGGAAGAGGTTTAGCATAAGAAGTTATGTTCAATAAGAATATATGTTACAAAAGCTGGTGTGTAGGGTAATTCCTTAAGTGGTAATATTACTAGGTTCTGATCTTAGTTTTGTGATTTGTCCTATAGTTACGAATATGTGAACACTGCCGGATTTAAGAACAGGCAAATAAGGCGGGCGCCTAGGGGCCCGCACCACATGGGGGCCCGCTCCACAAAAAAAAATATTAGAATTTGAAATAACTGGTCTGCAGCGAGTGGGCCGCTAAACAAATGTATGTTTAGCCACCGTAGACAGTGCCCAAGCCCCAGAGGTAGATTTGACACCTTCAAATAGGTTTAGAACAGGAAGTTTTATTCCTGTCATAGAACGGGCATTACACAAGAGGCTGCAAGCTTACCAACAAGTTGATGCACGTTTTGGGTTTCTCAGCAAATTGCATAAACTTTCTGTGGAAGAAATGCAGGTAGCGAGTAAGAAAATAGTGGGCATATATAACAACGATCTTGAAGATGATCTTGAAAATGAACTGGTGCAGTTTAAGAGCTTTTCTGAGCAGTATCGCGATAAATACGAACAAAATGAAAAAGTATTGAGTAAGGAAAGAGGGTTCTATAAAATGTTGCTAGATAATAATCTCAAAGATTGCCTGCCCAATGTACAGGCGACATTAAGGATCTACCTGTCTTTGATGGTGATCAATTGTTCAGCAGAAAGATCGTTCTCCAAATTAAAATTAATAAAGAATATACTTAGAACATCTATGATAGAAGATCGAATGAACATTTTATCTTTGCTAAGTATCGAAAATGATATCTTGAAGCAGGTTAATGATGATGTAATTAGTACCTTTATTCATTTATAATTAAGGAGAAACCCAATCAGTAGTAGTTAATTAATTGTAATTTTTCTAAGTACAGTAGCTACTAATGTGTAACATTATTTTATCACAATAAAATAAAATACCTATTATTAATGCAGTCCAACACGGTCGGTATTGTATATATATATATATATATATATATATATATATATATATATATATATGAAGTTAATATATTACTATTTTTGAGTAATTTTATCCACCATTAAGTGCAATAATTTTACCTTGAGTGATGAGGCACCTTTCGGTCTTTGACCATTGTCGAATCACTCTAGTTGTTTACCTTGGTAGGTATTAAATTCTTGATATTTAATATTATCCATTGTTTTTCCGTTGCACTGACTTTATGAAGTTAATATATTACTATTTTTGAGTAATTTTATCCACCATTAAGTGCAATAATTTTACCTTGAGTGATGAGGCACCTTTCGGTCTTTGACCATTGTCGAATCACTCTAGTTGTTTACCTTGGTAGGTATTAAATTCTTGATATTTAATATTATCCATTGTTTTTCCGTTGCACTGACTTTATGAAGTTAATATATTACTATTTTTGAGTAATTTTATCCACCATTAAGTGCAATAATTTTACCTTGAGTGATGAGGCACCTTTCGGTCTTTGACCATTGTCGAATCATTGAGTGATTCGACAATGGTCAAAGACCGAAAGGTGCCTCATCACTCAAGGTAAAATTATTGCACTTAATGGTGGATAAAATTACTCAAAAATAGTAATATATTAACTTCATAAAGTCAGTGCAACGGAAAAACAATGGATAATATTAAATATCAAGAATATATATATATATATATATATATATATATATATATATATATATATATATATATATATATATATATATATATATTTAGGTTAGTTTTGGTTGGTAAAGATTATTTAGATTTTTTGGACTAGGAGACTGACAGACTTACCTTGGTAAGAGTCCACTCTGTAGTCTTGAAATAGAAACACATAAAAGCACTTAAACAATGATATATTTCAACCACACAGTGGTCTTTGTCAATCGAAGAGAAAACACAAAAAGAAATATGAGAGAATGAAATAAAATAATTGTAATCACAGATTGTGTAGAGTAGAAATCAGATGTCACAGATGCACAGATTAAAGATATATATATATTGTTTCCATGAACATATGAATGATTATAGTTTATATAAGTCTGTCAGGGGAAAAGAGATAAGGCTATTTGGAAAAAAAAAAGTGAATGGATTTATCTGATGTTGAGGTTAGGGGATTCTCTGGACTTGGTATACCACTGGTATGATAGTTTCCACCTTCTCAGTTCTGAGGGATTGCAATCAGGGGGGAGTGATTTAATTATTTTTGTGGTATAGCAGTCATCAAAAGTTGTGATGTTGTGACTCGTAGCATGTTGATCTGTTGGTCTATCCATATTCATAATTTTAACATCATGTCTGTGGCCATTCATTCTGATATTCAGACCATCCGGGGTCAGGCCTATGTACTGTGCTGAGCAAAGTTTACATTGTAGCTGGTATATGACATTTTTCAATGTACAATTATGATGACCCTGTATTTTGAAGACCATTTTTGTTGTTTGGCTGTTGAAACTATTTGCTGAGGGGTATATTGGACACGTCTTGCATCTAGGTCTATTACATGGGAAGGAGCCATGAGGAAGTTTGTGTGGTTTCTCTGCATCAGGGTCTGGTAGTTTAGGATGTACTAGGATGTTTTTCAAGTTGGGAGGTTGCTTGTACCAAATTTGCGGTGGGTCGGTGAAAAGATTTTTGGTGTGGACGGAAGCTTGAAGAATTTTGAAGCCATCTCTCAATATCTTGTTGAGTTTATGTAGACCAGGGTGGTAGTCTGTTATTGAAGACAGTTTATTGTGTTCTGTTTGTGGTTTATGGTGAACCGAGGATTGTGCTGAATGAATTTGGTTTTCAATGAGTTTTTTTGGGTATCCTCTTCTCTGGAAGGCTGTTGATATCTTTCTATTAAAATCTTCCAATTCCCTATCATTCGAACAGATTCTTTTATCCCTGATTGCTTGACTGTATGGAATGGATCGTTTTATGTTTATTGGGTGGTTGCTGTCGAAATGGAGATATTGTAGGTGGTTTGTAGGTTTGATGTGAATTCCTGTGTTGATATTTCCATTCTGGAGTGTTACCTCTACATCCAAAAAGGTGATGGCTGATGTAGATTTCTCCCAGGTAAATTGAAGTGTGGAGAATTGTGTCAGGCTGTCTAAAAATGTCTCAAGTGTTGAAGCACCCTGTGTCCAAATTAGGAAGATGTCATCTATATATCTATACCAACATAATGGCTGGTGTGTTTGTGTCTTTAGAAAACATCCTTCCAACAATCCCATGTACAGATTTGCGTACGATGGTGCCATTCTGGTACCCATTGCTGTTCCCTTTATTTGAAGGTAGTTCCTTCCCTCAAACTGAAAGTTGTTCTTCTCGAGGATGAACCTGGTCAGGTTCACAAGAAAAGGTGTAGTGGGAGAAGGCTTGTTTGTTTAGAAAATTCTCTATTGCAGATAGGCCATGTGCATGAGGGATGTTGGTATAGAGAGAGGTGACATCTATGGTGACCAAAATAGTTACCGGGGGTAGAGGTACAGATATTTGTGAGAGTCGATCTATGAAGTGATTGGTGTCCTGGGTATGTGATGGAAGGTTCTTTACTAAGGGTTGAAGGTGTGAGTCGAGGAAAGCTGAAATTCTTTCCGTTACTGAATTGCAGCCAGCAATTATTGGTCTACCAGGTGGAGGGATTATGTTTTTGTGGATCTTTGGTAATATATAGAATTGAGGAGTAGAGGGGTTTTCATTATATAATAATTTTAAAGATGTTTCCGAAATATTTTGTTCAGGAGCTGTATATTTGAGTAGGTCCGAGAGTAAATTGTTGAATTCTGTAGTAGGGTTATCTGTAAGTATTTTGTATGTTGTGATGTCTGACAGTTGCTTATTTGCTTCTTTGATGTAGTCTTCTTTGTTCATGATGACAGTGGTTGAACCTTTATCTGCTGGAAGAATCATAATATCTTTATTGTTTTTCAACGAAAATATTGCCGCTTTTTCTAATTTGGTAAGGTTAGGTTTAGTCTTCAGATTTTTAGTGAAATTTATATCGGTGATGCTTTGCATGATAAAGTTGATGTAAAGTTCAATGGGGTGATCAGGTGGTAGTGGTGGTGGATCCCAGTTGGAGAGTGGTTTGAATTTTGCAAGACATACGTCTATGTTTGTATCCGTTTTGAAAGTTGGTGTCTGAGCTATATAATTTTTTATCCTAAGTTTTCTGGCAAAGCTGAAAACATCTTTTCCTAACTTGAATTGGTCTATTTCCTTAGTTGGTGTGAATGACAGGCCCTTAGAAATTACTTGTAGTTCATGTTCCGAGAGTGTGTGGTTGGAAATGTTGTGCACGGCAACTGTTTTTGGTGAAGGGTTATTTCTTATATCGGGACTGTTATTATTATTATTTTTGTTATTTAGCAATAATGATTGGGTTGGCAGTTTAGGGAGTTGTCCACAGGGTACTGGTATCTTGAAGAGAGAACTTAGGCTAGGTTTGTCACAAACAAGAGGTGGTTTGTCGGCAGGTAAAACTGGATTATCATATTTTTTGATTTGGCCAAAAAGATTTATTTCTTGAATGCAGAGTTTTGAAAGTTTATGTATTTTATTCTTTGCAAGATTGTCTTGCAGTATGTATGCTTTATTGAGAGTATCTTCCATTTGTTGTATTAGATATGGAAAATTGGAGGTAATTAATTTGGCAGTTGAGGTTAGTAATTCAGATAATTTGACTTGTTCTTGTTTGTGACACTGTAAGACCAAACGTGTAATTTGGAAAGAGTTGTTTTTGTAAATTGGAGAAATAACAGTTTTGATATACTGGGGCATACCTGACAGTGATGATTTCATATTTAAACCCTTTGGTGTAATGCCTAGATTTAGGCATGCTTCTTAAAACAGTATATGCATGTTTATTTTTGAGATTTTAAAAGCCAGGTTTTTAAGCTGTTTCAAATACAGCTTAGGAAGATTCATTATATATAAGATAGGAAAGGAGGAAAGAACACATACAAAGATAGGGAAGGAATATGAAAATGGAAAGATTAAATATATGTTTATATATTTTTAGGTTAGTTTTGGTTGGTAAAGATTATTTAGATTTTTTGGACTAGGAGACTGACAGACTTACCTTGGTAAGAGTCCACTCTGTAGTCTTGAAATAGAAACACATAAAAGCACTTAAACAATGATATATTTCAACCACACAGTAGTCTTTGTCAATCGAAGAGAAAACACAAAAAGAAATATGAGAGAATGAAATAAAATAATTGTAATCACAGATTGTGTAGAGTAGAAATCAGATGCCACAGATGCACAGATTAAAGATATATATATTGTTTCCATGAACATATGAGTGATTATAGTTTATATAAGTCTGTCTGGGGAAAAGAGATAAGGCTATTTGGAAACTATCATACCAGTGGTATACCAAGTCCAGAGAATCCCCTAACCTCAACATCAGATAAATCCATTCATTTTTTTTTTCCTTTCCAAATAGCCTTATCTCCTTTCCCCTGACAGACTTATATAAACTATAATCACTCATATGTTCATGGAAACAATATATATATCTTTAATCTGTGTATCTGTGACATCTGATTTCTACTCTACACAATCTGTGATTACAATTATTTTATTTCATTCTCTCATATTTCTTTTTGTGTTTTCTCTTCGATTGACAAAGACCACTGTGTGGTTGAAATATATCATTGTTTAAGTGCTTTTATGTGTTTCTATTTCAAGACTACAGAGTGGACTCTTACCAAGGTAAGTCTGTCAGTCTCCTAGTCCAAAAAATCTATATATATATATAATTTTTAAATTAAATGTGACCAAAATAAAAAAGAAAATTGTGTTATCATAATTAAATTAAGCATGTAAAATTATTTTGAAACAAACTAAAGCATTTGTATTTGACGCTGTATTGAAAAGGGCATTTCCTATAGGATGTATAAAGGTGCTTGATAATTCTACTTGGTACTCGGTTGTACTTAAGTTTTTTCTCTCTCTATCCCAGATTGCAGCCAATGCAAGACCTTCTTGTCCTAAACTTTTTTATTTAAATTCAGTTTTAATATCGTGTGATTAATGAATAAACACAAATCACTAGCATGCAAGGATGTGTGCCCAGGATTCAGAAAGGTAGACATTTACAGTTATTCTTACATTTTCAATACTATTTCTTTTCTACATTAATATAAATTTGATCAACTAATTAACCAATAAAGATTTCAAAATACTATGCAAATTATTTCAAAATTTTTGTCTTGAAAGTGTTTTAGTTTTGTGCAACGTATTTATCTTGAATTTAAAGTGGTGAATAACTTAATGTCATAATTAATTAATATTTAAAAATTTCAATTAAATTGCTTTATTAGTATGGATCTGTATCATCACATGGGAAATATTCTATCCAACATTTATTCATAACATAAAAGTTTAAATTATATATATATATATATATATATATATATATATATATATATATATATATTATTAGGCTTGCCTGGGCGTTTGTTTAGAAAATTCTCTATTGCAGATAGGCCGTGTGCAAGAGGGATGTTGGTATAGAGAGAGGTGACATCTATGGTGACCAAAATAGTTACCGGGGGTAGAGGTACAGATATTTGTGAGAGTCGATCTATGAAATGATTGGTGTCCTGGGTATGTGATGGAAGGTTCTTTACTAAAAGGGCCCGCGCCACAAGCTGAGCCTAGGGGCACACAGATCCTAAATCTGGCCCTGTATGTGAACATGTAAATTGAAGGTTTATTCTTGGTAAAACTTCAATAAACTAAAGACAGATAATTTTATTTGAAAAAAAGTATTACATTATATTTTAATGCAAACAAACAACTATTAGTTAAGGTAATTTGTTCCAGCAGTTTTCAGAGAATTTTCTTTGATAGTAAACCACACCTTGTATTTTCTGATCATCTTAGTTTTTTATCTTGATGGGTAATATCAGCAAAACAAAGATACTAAATCTAATCACCTCCATATTCAACCTGAATATTTCTATAATGTTCCTAGAAATATAATAACATTTTCGCTGCTGATTGGCAAACATTATCTAAATAAGAACCTTCATGTGAAAAAAGAAAGTTTTGCTTGCAACCCTATTACATCTAAAAGATATTTATTTATTTGAAATTATTAATATACTCATCTTCATTTCTGTTAAGAATATTTCTATATGTTTGAGTACATTTTTCTGCCATTCCCAACTTTTCAATATTCTCTTCTGTTGAAAATGGAGTTAATCCGAAACGCGTCAACAAAAGAGAATATTGAAAAGTTAGGAATGGCAGAAAAATGTACTCAAACATATATTTATTTATTTTCCTATTTTTATATTGGGGCAAGGTATGTATAACTTGATTATATAACCAGGAGAGAATAAGCTCCAGCATTCTAGTCAGGTTTTTGTTCTTTTGGTTTCCCTTATTGAACCCATGCTGAGTGAACAGATTGTATCTAATAGTTCTTGAAGGACATATTTAAGATGTGTTTGACAGTATAGTTGGATTATCCATTACTGCCATACGTTGTGTTGGTGAGAATTAGAAGGTTCAGGTTCTATTTGAGGACATACTAAGACGTTAGTAGCTAGTTATAAAACTTGATTGACACAACCAAAAATAATGTTCTTCATTTTTCTTTGCATTATTAATGGGTTAATATTTTCTATCATTTGATTTTCATCTGTGCGATTATAATCAGATTATATAGGCACTAATTTATGTCACTGTATTATCACATCCTTACTGTGAGTTATATTCAGAAACACCTTATACCAAGCCTCATGTTTTCCTCTACCTAGTATAAATCTATTTGAGGTTGGATAATTTAAACACTAACTAAAATGCTTATAAAACACCAGTTAAAATAATTATATAGTAAACTAATTGATAATTTTTATGATAAAATAAATAAAAAATTAAGTATATACAAATACTGTAGAACGTAAAAAATCCGAAGCCCCTTCAACTCTCCGTTACACGCTCTGCGGGAAATCCCCGCTTTTATAGTTCATTTTGTAATATTGCTAAACGTGATATATGAGTGAAACTCGAGAACATCTTCTCTTTACCCAGCACGCACCAGAATAACCGATTCAGTTATGTTGAGATAATAGACAACCCACAAAGACAGTTTAGTGTGGTTTTGGTGGAGAATCCCTGCCTATGCGTGTAATAGTGTAATTCTTTCATGTTAGAAATATTATTCTTTGACTTAGCTATGTGTATATCTTGAAATATAAATTATTAGTTTTATTTGTCAACATTGACATAATTTAAAAGGATAACGTAATAATTTAGAAAGACTTTATTATTTTAGAGAGTATTTTATAAAACTCAATATCGAAACCTAATTGGCGAAGAATTCCCCGCCTACGCATGTGACCTCATTACAGAAAGTAAAAGCCTGCTATTGGGATTTGAGGCATTTAGATAAACATTTTAACAAACTTTACCTATTAATAAACAAAAGAATCTTATCGTACAAAAAGATATTCAAGGCTTGAAAGATTCTAAAAATAATTAATACTGTATGTTTATAGCTAAAGCAAAATAATTCAAAAAAAAAAAAAAAAATGGAGTGAGGGAATCCCTGCCATGTGTGTAACTATGTTACTTTTTATATGTGTGTAACAGATGGAATGGAGGACTTGGCAGACAGAAAACAAGTTTGATACTCAGACAACCCAAAAATATTCCATCTAGTTGTTCTTATGCCATTTGTTCACACAACTACTGCACAGTATTGCACCATTTATTTTGTTATTTTCATATACATTTATTATTTCAGTGTGATTTTACGTAATTCATTTTGGAGGATCTTTTTTCATTTGTTTTGTGAATTTTGGTGTCACTTGAATTTTGAAAGTGTAGCAAGATGTCTGAACTCAAGGAAAACTTATTTAAATTATTTAAGACTTAAAGACAAATTTAACATTTTATATAGATACAGTAAATTACTAATAATTAGTCAAAGAAATTTTGCTTCTAAACTTAACGTTTTGAAACCTTCTTATGTAAAATTTTGTAGAACAAGGACTCCATCTTGTCATTATCAAAATGAAATGAAAATGTTGATAGCAAAAAAATCGTTTTGGGAAGGATCTACAAGCAGAATCCGCTTTAAAATTATGGTTTAAAAATATTAGCAAAAAAGCGAAAATAAAAAAACAGGATTTTTAAAGCCACAGATGAATTGTTCAATGGAAGAAAAATGAAAACATTGTTTATAAGAAAACACGTAGGGAATAGAAAGATGTTGATTTTGTTGGAGCTGCGGATTGGTTACAATACAATTGGCCAAAACATTTTGGCTGTGAATTCTCCTGCTGTGTATACAATGCAGATGAAACGGAACTTTATTATCGTGCTTTACATGAACATACTTATGTATTCAAAAATGAAAATACTAATGGCTGTAAATATATAATCAACGTGTAACATATCGTTCAGTAAACACTTGTGACCTTAATAAAGTGAGTCAATGTGGTACTTCTGTACATCTATTATGGGGTCGGTTGTTGTTATCGTTTGGTTATTGTTATTATATATGCTTCTGGCAAATATGATTATATTAAGAGTGGAGTTAACTGTATAAATTTAACGTGTAGCATATGGGGCTGCTCTAGGCCTCTTTGTAAGAAATGAATACATGGTAGAGAATTTAGCAAATACAAAAAATGCTACATGATCATGTAAGATAAAATAATGATCATATAGGTTCATTATGGCTACAAGTAGCCTGATAACGAGTATGGTAATTTTTTCTCCTATAACATCTTATGTAACAGTAAATGTAAACTAATCTAATTTGGGACAACTATTGGGTCTGTGGATATGTCTTGTAGACTTGGCTAGAAAATAAATCAAGTTTAGAACAGGTAACCCTTTCTATGACAGCCATATAATTCTCACCTTCCAGACCAGAGAAATCTTTTTGTCCATCTCTTAATTTTACATAATTGCCATTTTTCAAAATCTTTCATTGACTATAATAGTTTCTTCATTTTACTTTTGCCTACTAGATCATACATAAATCATAAATGTTATTAAATCTATTGCAAAATAAAAGAAAACCAATGATTTCCCTTTTATATTTTTGTTTACACCAATTCCTGGAAGGGTATAAGAAATATTTTAAACTGAAATAGTATGATTGTTTCAGACTGATTGTCCGTTTCGCCGCACAGTTCAGTATGCCATTTCATTGGGCGGAGACACAGACACTATCGCTAGTATGGCTGGAGCTATTGCCGGTGCTTTCTATGGATGGGAGATTATTAACACTAATTTACAGAAGCACTGTGAACGTTCGGAGGCTACTGTAGAACTCGCTGAAAAATTACTATCTGTGGCACCTTCATAAATTTTATATTATAAAAATTCGTAATAATTGAATTGGTATTGTTGTATATTCCTTTATTAGGAAATGTAATATATTTTTTAATGTATTTTAAAACATTAAAGGAATGTTTAATTATTTATTTTACATTTCATTTCCAGTATTTTGTATTTCATTTATTTAACAGCATCACAACTTGAATCTAAAACGAGCCTCTGAAGATATAAGTTAGTTGATTGTACTTCAATGGTACATATCCTGATAGAGTATGTGATATGGGAAAAGTAATTTCATATAAATTAACAAGTCTCAACTATTTAATTCTACATACAAACACACACACACACAGTCAGACGTCTTATTATGATAAATATATGCGTTTTTACATTTTTCTATAATATCTGTTGAAATTCCCCAACATATGTGATACTAATTAAAATATTGTATTGATCTACTTTTTATTCCTTGCCACAGTTTTTTTTAAACAGGTTCTTAACAAGGGAATATATCTCCTGTGACTGGTATAATCAATAATCAGCGAAATGAGTATAACATATTAATTAATTACTTATTACACTTTTGCTATTACTTGAAACCAGACTGTTTGTTAATTAAAGGTTGTTAAATTATTAAGTTACACTTGGAGGAAACGTTTTCGTCTTACGACTTCTTCAGCCTCCAAAAGGACAGCAACAAGATTTCGATATTAATTAATATACGTTCAGTGTTTTAGTGAAAAACTTGTAGCTCAAGTGAAGATGAAATTAAATAATATTGTGAAATTATTTATTTCGTATATGCAGAATTCTACTTAGTACATATTTTTGCCAGTATTTCAAAACTTACTACAGTTTTTGAAATGACTTTATGTTATTCAAATTAAGGTACATTTAGGGAGTGAAATTACAGTTTATAAACATTTCCTGGAGACATTAAAATTAGAAGTTTTGATTTGTAAAATAATATTTCATGCACTCACAACTCTGGTTGTTACCCAAAATTAAGAATTTTGGAAATTCTATAAAAGGCTCTTAAAAGACTAAAATGCTCTGTACATGATTATATAAAAACCTCTTTGAACGAATGTATTTATTGGGGATAAATTCTTTTAACAATTTATTGGGTTTGGATAGAAAAATCTTTGGTCATAACATCCATGGTACATATTTTGCTGTGAACTAATATTAAATTGACTAGATTTCAATCAAGATAACAAAGAAGAGGATATCCCACAAAAACTCATTGAGAATTAAGTCATTGCAGTGCAGTATTTTACTTACTGTAAAACTGACAGAATAAAATATTTGTAATAAAATATTACTACCCAGGCTTCAGAGGATAAAAAATTGTAGAAAGATAAGTTTCAAAAGAAATACTTATAGTCTTTAAAAAGTTACTAGATTTTGATACGTAACAATCACGGAGTTTGCTTCATGAGTCTTCTTGTATTAAAGGCCTAGGTGTAAGATCTCCAACCCACCTTCCAATAAATGTAACACCCTAATAACCCATAATATTTTATGATTCATTTCTACTACCTGACAGAGGAAACACTGCGAAGAGAGGAATAATAGCAGCACAACAGCAGTAGTTCACATATTCTCCAGCTGGAGTTTAATTTTAGCCTGACAAACGTTTGCCTAATCAGTGACAGAGTAAACACTAGTATTAATGGACATGTATATGAAATGAGGTTCTTGAACACATGTATCATTCTTTGCTATGACATATACCACAAAAATGGAGCTAGCATTGCCTTTAGATTGCAACCTCTCAGAAGTGATAGCATGGGAATTGTCATACAAGGGGTACAACAAATCAAGGGAACTCTTAAATTTCTATATAAAATAATTCTATTTAAGGTCATATCTTTCAAATTTTTTATTATATGTTCAGTAAGTTTTAAGACACACACACACACACACTATATATATATATATATATATATATATATATATATATATAATAATATTTTTATAAAGGAGAATTTTTTCTTGAATGAATAATTTAATTTCTATTAAATTTAAAAACAAAAACTCAGGAATAATTTAAATTCTTTTAATTTTAACAATTTTTTAATTTACTCAATAAACAGAACAAAAACACAGAACAAGTTTTAACAAAATAGACAAAACTCAATTCTTAATATTTTAGTTACAAGATTTTATAACCTAGGCTATTTTCTAAGATCTCTTATTATCTCGGGGTTTTATGCATGGGCTATATCTTCTAACTCTTTGGCTAATTAAATAAATTTTAATAAATTAGATTAATTTTAGAAAATAGTTTTAATAATTAGCTTCCTGATGTAAAATCTTAAATTTGGAATAAGAAAAAGGTCCCTAACCTGTTTAAACTGGATTAGGCTTTCTTACTAATAAACTATTATATTATTTCAAGATATTCTAATAATTTATAATTTTAAATTTTCTTATAAATTTAAAAGTTCACTAAAGGTTTATTTTTATAGCGCTATATACTTATCGATTTTCGGAGTTTTGCTGGTTGATCATATAGGATTCAGTTCTCTTAAAATTTTATGTTTCACACTCAATTAAATTCTTTTTTGTTACTTTAATTATAATAAACTGTATTATAAGTTTTAAATTCACTTATTTTCATTTTCTTTTGGCCAAGTTTCTTCACAAATTTGTATAATTTTGATGAGATGCTTCAAACGGGATTTTGGCTTCTAAGAATGGCTTCGCTTTGTTCGGCTGCCCACGCCAGACTAACACGTCGTTTTTATTTTTAAAAATGTTTAAACATGGCGCCGATTCCTCCTCCAAATTCCATATTAATTACCCATAAACCTTTGCTTTCATGTAATGAGGTTCCTTTTTTTCCCACTAGAGTCGATTGTAACACTGACCTACTTTCTTGGATTAAATTTGATGAACTAACGAAATTGTTTTCAATCGTTTTAATTTGGTTAACATACTGTTTCACCTATCCTATCCTCAACAAACCTTCCAGTGTTTATTTAATTACTATTATTTGTGTGTGCAGTGTGTTTGCTTTTTACTTTTGTAATAATTCCGAAATGTGTGTGTTTGGCATAGGTTAATGCAACCTAACTTCTATCTCACTTCATTGTTTACAATCGTGTTTTACCTTCTCTTTCAAGTAATTACTTATGCCCTTTGTTAACAAAGTTTACAATGTTTTAAATTTTATTATTATTAGATTACCTTGTTCTAATTTTATTTGTTAGGTTATTTGATCCAACAAATTTCCTAATGCATTCCTTCCAGTTCAGAATCTTTTTTATATGTTAAAACCTTTTCTAGGCTTTCACCTTAAATTAGTTTTAATTTAATCTAACCAATCTCTTAATGAATTTCTCCGATTTCACATTTTGTGTGAGTTATTTCTAGTCTATTCTTCCAATTCTTAAACAACATTATATAGCCCATTCTATAAATGTTACAATATAAGATGAAGAGTTATTATCTGGAGAACATCCGTTCACTGTGATATGCACAAATCACACTGAATGGATGTACTGCAGATAATAACTCTTCATCATTTTTTCCATCCGTGAAGGAATATGTTTCAGCATATATATATATATATATATATATATATATATATATATATATATATATATATATATATATATATGTATATTAAATATGGTGATAAGTTTTCTTGTAATGTTTTTAATGAATACAAATACTTCAAATACAAGAATAGTTTTAATATATATATATATATATATATTTTTTTTAGGTTAGTTTTGGTTGGTAAAGATTATTTAGATTTTTTGGACTAGGAGACTGACAGACTTACCTTGGTAAGAGTCCACACTGTAGTCTTGAAATAGAAACACATAAAAGCACTTAAACAATGATATATTTCAACCACACAGTGGTCTTTATCAATCGAAGAGAAAACACAAAAAGAAATATGAGAGAATGAAATAAAATAAAATAAAATAAAATAAAATAAAATAAAATAAAATAAAATAAAATAAAATAAAATAAAATAAATATAAGTTGTCTTACTTATATTTATTTTATTTCATTCTCTCATATTTCTTTTTGTGTTTTCTCTTCGATTGATAAAGACCACTGTGTGGTTGAAATATATCATTGTTTAAGTGCTTTTATGTGTTTCTATTTCAAGACTACAGTGTGGACTCTTACCAAGGTAAGTCTGTCAGTCTCCTAGTCCAAAAAATCTATATATATATATATATATATATATATATATATATATATATATATATATATATATATATATAAACATATGATTTAAATTTTGTAAAAATATTCGTTATTCACTGTTTTTCCTGAAGATGCTAATACTTATTTTATTACCAAAAGTTTTGAAAATATATAAATTAAAACTATTCTTGTTTTTCTAATATTTTTATTTATTAATTGTATATATATATATATATATATATATATATATATATATATATATATAAATATAAAATACGTTTTCTTGTTTAATAATTTAAAACAACATAGGTTATTCAAATACAAGAATATTTATTATTTTATATCCAAAGCTTTTCGTTGGCAAACAGTACCAACATCATCAATTTTTGATGATGGTACTGTTTGCCAACGAAAAGCTTTGGATATAAAATAATAAATATTCTTGTATTTGAATAACCTATGTTGTTTTAAAATATATATATATAAAATACTTACACTATTTTATACTTCTGTCTAAAGTTGAACTGTATTGTGATAAATCATTAGGAAAGTTAGCAATGTCAGAGATATAATTTTACTGTTTATGTTCTTTTCAGATCAGTAGAGGACATTGCTCTACAAAATTTCAAGTATTTTTATATTGGATGTATATTACAAAGTAGGCTCCAGGGTTCAATAGAGTTGAAATAAACTTTGAGCTAAACTTCAGTAATAATTTAATAAATATATTTTTGTAGGGATCATAGTTTATAGTTACACTAATAATAGAATAACAGAATAAGTTTTTAACAAAAAGGTTTCATTTTTCTACATTGAACTTTGACTGTACTATTTTTAACAAAAATCAAGCTATATTGCTAAAATGAAGGCCTTGAAGTCCACTGTGATTAAATTATTTGTAATTAAATTCAATTAAACAATTATTACAATTAAAAAAAGTTATTTTTTGTAAGTTAATAAAAGTTACAAAACCCTACTGAATTTGTATACTTTTAATTGTAATCACTTGCTATAATTTCTGTTAATTATTTGTGGTAATATACTTCACAATTTGAAATTTTTATTACACAAAATAAATAAAAAGCCCTTATTATATGTAACAACAAATCCATGTATTTTTTAAATTTGCAAAATCTTTTTTTAATAACTTCAATAGGTCATTTTTTAAACTTTGTAATATAATTTTCTCTAAACCTTTTTGTTAAAACTGCAAAGAAAACAAATATTAACAAACCTTTTACAGGTTAATAAGAAAATCGACATTATATTACTATTATTTGTTTCTATTTTTAAACTTAAGCTACTTTTATTCGAAAAAGTGTTGGCATAGACAGGGTTTCTTATTGAGAGTTTTTAAAGGAAGTCATAGGACAGTCTACTAGTAGATAGTTATTTAAATTTGGAACTAAACATATTTTTACTAAGATATATTTTGAAGTATTGTAGTGTACACTAGTTTATATTTGAAAGTTACTTCAGTCAGGATTTTGGGAAGAGAGATCCAGTGCAGATTAGTGCCTCTCTATAAGTTGTACATAATTTTTGTAATGACACACTACAAAGTTTACAAGTCAAACTTATTAATTAGATTAGGGTATAAGGTCTTAGACGGTTTGATAACTAAAAGTTTGCATTTTCTTTCATCTGCTGGTCTCAGATGAAGAACTATTAAAAATATGAGTGATGGGGATTAAGGAGAATGAATCACATACCTGCATACCCTTTATGTCTATTTACCCCTATGCCAGAATTGCCTATTGTTTATTGTAATTCCACTTCAGTGTCATTAAAAATGAGAAAACCATCTTATTCTTTTGTAGCAAAGAGTATGGTAGTTATGTAATCGGTTGATATTTGAATTGTACCATTTCTAAGTTTAGTAAGGTAAAAAATGTTTTATTTTAGTAATCATACTAGGAAAACAAATTTATCTTTTCAATTATATATATATTTTTTCTACTTCACGCTTCAAATAATTTCTAAAGTGTCAAGTTTATATTAAAATTGACATTACTCTTACTGGCTGACAAAAGAATCTGAAAATATACTTCATAATAAAGGACAAATAGTGGAAAATTATGAAAAAGTTGATTCCCATTTTGTATTAAGCCAATTATATGTATAACCACTTGAATATATTTTTAAAATAATTTTTGCATAGAAAACTACCAGAACAATAATGTTTGTTTATTACTTTTCAAATTTACTTTTACATAATTAAAACCTATGTAATTTTTTGTTGGTAAAATCAAGACATTATTTGAATTATATGTATTTTAATATGAATAGAATATCAACAAAATAAATAAAATCTTGAAATATCAATGTTTCTAATAAACTACAATAATAATCATCTGTTACCCTTATTTCTAGTAAACAGATTATTTCTGACGTATATGTAAAAGTATTGCCAAGTTTCCAGACTACTTCAACTAGATGTAGGTAGCAGCACCATTTCGTTTGGCGCCCAAAATCATCTGTTTGATAAAAATGTAGTGAACATTTTCAAGTTATTGTTTATAGTTTTCATAAAATATTGTGATGTACTGTGTATTGTGTATTCTAACAGTAGTTTGGGTAAGTTTTTTTTTTACTAAAAATATAAAGGTTCCTTTAGATAAATGGACTCCCTATAATAAATTTTCAGGAGGTACTTTAAATAAAACTATGAATAACTACTAGCATATTTGTTTCACTTAATAATTTAGTTATTACCATTAAGTACTAATTTTTAGTAAGTTTGCTTGTAAGGTAAATAGAGACAGTCCAGCGAAGAAATTACATCGAAATTCATTAATATGAAGAGAGTTACAGAATAATATAGTGACCGTTAGAGGTTAGGCTTCATTAAATTCAACACAATTTCTTCCTCGTGTTTTAACATATTCCTTGGAATGTGTAAAATACTGTTTAGCTAATTTTGCTATAATTATTTCCCTATTCAACATTTAGTCTAAGTGTATAACCTTAGAAATATTTAATATTAGTTTTCTACATTAAAAGTTAGGTTTTGGTCTATATTAAATGCAATTCGACTTCTATCACTATTCGCATTTTAAAATGTTCCTAAATGTACTATTAAAGGAATTTTGTTACAATTATTTCTCTATTTAGCATCTAGTGTAAATATACAAACATATAAATACTAGTTTTCTATTAGTGTTTTGTGAGCTTGTTTGATTGTTAAACGTATTAAAATATAAATGTTAACAGAATTAGAAGTGTTTTGCTTCCCAGGAAAATGTGAATTTATAACGGCCAGTGTACAATTACTGAAAATAATCATTGAAAAGAGCTGAATCTTGTGTCACTTTAAGATTTATATTTTGAGTCATAAGTATGGCTATAAAACAATAAGAGGTTCGATAAAAAATATTGCGCTTTCATTCGGCCAATACCATAAATGTTTTATAAAATAAATTTTTTGTATAATATTATGAGTTTGTATATGAATTGATATAATGTGGGCGGTTTTGTAGTTTTTGAAAGTAGATGGAAACCACGATCGACAGCTTACGTTTTTGAATATTTGAAAATTAATTCTGTCAGCCAAAACATAAGTAGTATCATAATTATCTAATTATCGTCGTAATAGTAATTTATATTTATTATTTCTTATTCGTCGACTTAACTATGTATCGTGATATGAACTAACTTTTCCGATTAACTTCCTTTTTTTTTTTAATCATTTTTGCACTCTGACAGGAAAGAACAGAAGCGTTGGAAGATTTCTGAGGTTAGGTCCTTTAGAAGAATTATGGAAGTTAAAAAAGTCTTTTATTAGTTAAAACATATTTTGAATAGATCCGTATGGTAACAATTTTATAATAATTGTTAGCTCTTATAAAAAAAGCAAATATACCTTCAAGAAAACTTCCATATAAATTTAGTTGACAGTAAATTAAAAGACAATAAGTATAGTACAATGTTCGCAAAAAAGTGCAATGTAACATCGTTCGACGATGGCGTCTTATTTGAGAATAAAGCTTACGGTGATGTCTAAATGGTAAAAGGTATGAGAAAATCGCTTGCACAAGAGAGTTTAATAAATATTTCTTAGTAAACTGCGAAATAAGTCTCGTAAAGTCTGTTTATTTGTAGCCTAATATTGTAGCTCATTAAAATTTATAGTTTGATTTTAAGACTTTGTAGCTGTTTACAATTTAACTTGATTTCCTAAATAATCGTACTTAAATTTAGTGTTATTGTGTATTTTTTTAAGAGTGAAATATTTTAAAATTAGGTACTATCAGAAACCATATTAAAAAAAAAAACAACAAATAAGCTTCGATAACCGGGGAGTTGTATCAGAGGGTTGTATACTCCGCCCTTTAAAATATTTGTGCTCCAATCCTGAATAACAACTGTGTATAGTCAGCCAGGTTTAACAGACTTGCTTCTATAAGTTGGATGTAAAGTAGTTCTTAACATAAATTTGAGATATCTTCTGAAGAATCCCATTTAAATTGTATTGCTTTGCTTCTAAATCAGGATCATAACCAGCGGAAGGAGCTTTGTAGTTTTAGAATCCTCATGAAACGAAACTAAAAATATGATTGGATTTGAGTCAACTAAACAAAGGACAGAGTACGAACGTTTTGAGAGGGTAAGATTCCCAATCCTGTTTATGTCTTGCAACATGTTTGAGCTTTTTTTCTTGAAAGAAAACTAGTCTGCGATTATTGACAATCTTGGGAAACACACCTACTCGGAAAAGAATTCGAGCTACGGCTCTGATCGTAAAAGTCGTTTAAAATAGAGCATGCCTTTTAGTTGAAGATTTTTAAATTTGGTGTATCGTATTTGGACCATGCAACAGATTTCATAGAAACAATAAACGTAAAATGTGCCTTAGTTTTGATAAATGTCAAACTTGAGTTGAATTTTATTTGAAACATGCAATTAAATTCGATGTATTAAGGAAAGTTAAAATCGGAATCAAACTAATTATTCTTTTATATATTTTTGAAATCTAAGACCGAATTGTAAGTTCAACCAAACCTAACCTAAATAAAATTGACACGGGGGCGTTATAAGCCGAAGATTTTTATCCTTACACGACAGGCGAATGCGACACCTGTATAATAACTGACGGGAAAAAAAATCCGATTTAGTTACGGCCGCCGGATACGATTATCGATGTTTTGATTTCGAAAACTATTAAATTAGCAGTAAGTAAACAGAAGTGATGCTAAACTTATGTATGGAGTTGGATGCGGGCGCCGGAATGACTCATCGATGTTTGTCAGTGACGATAACGCCACTTGTTATAAATAAGGAATGCCTAGCTTTTGTGTAGTAGGCCTAGTAGTATACAGTATAACGGATGTTTGGAGAATAATCAGATTTCTTTGTAATAAGTATACAGTACTGTACAAGATTAATAAAACGAGAACACATTATCCTACAACCTGCACAGTAACTATACTGTCTTTTAAAATACGATACATATTAGCGGGAAATTCTGCAATTTTGCCAACCACGAATAAGCGAAACCGCGAATACCGAACCCACGAATAGCAAGGGACTACTGTACTATTACTTGTCTTAAATTTTTGTGTTCTTTAATTCAATTTAGTTTATGCTCTTTATTTTAGAAGTTATAAGGGTAGTTGAAGAGTTGAAATCTGGCGTAAGTGTTATTTGAGTTTAAGGCCAGTTTAATGGAGTTATCAAGCTTGTTTGGTAAAGCCAATTTGAAATTCGAACACCGTCCAACTTCGGACTACCGTACGTATATTACCTTAGGTGCGTCATTAGTTGTCCATTTATATTAAGATGGGAAGGCGGTGTGTATTTTGGATGAATGATATGAAGACTCAGCTATCAATAGGCAAGACGGTGTGTATGTTGTTATAAAGTGTTATGGATAGAATGCTAATGATAGTGTATAGAAAGAAGAGTGTATTTTGTTGGGGAGTTGAGATAGTTGGGTATTAGGGTAGGGAATAAGTTAACAAGGGTAAATGATTGAATGTAGTTGAGCATGTGACTCAATGTTCTAACGGGTCATGAGAGGAGGAGCTAATGGGCATTGCTAGAGGTATGGATGTAGATAACTAGTTATTTTGAATAATTTACTGTGTTTTAAACTTCTAACCACAGTTTTATTCTAACCTGATGTACATTTCGTTAATAAAGTAACCATCCTAATAAGTATAACAAACAAGACGGAATAACTCTTAATTGTTTCCTTATTTAAACTACTTTGAACGCAGTGACCACGCCTGCCCGGTCTAGATAAGAGTCACATAGGTTAAAAAAAAGACAAAGTGACTTCTTGTTTTCACCCGGGAGGCGTGCACATGCTTTGTGATGTAGCAACAGAGTTCGAAGTGAGAGTTAGATTATAAATAAGGAAACTTATTTTAATAAACTGACTGCAGAGTTAGTCAGTCCTGAATGTCGTGCCTCTGAGGGTGGTAACTTGATAACCGAAATATACATCTGGTTAGAATAAAAATATTTGGGGTTTTTAAATACGATTTATTAGGATTATAGAGTATGAGATAATTAGAAGAATATATGTTGGAGTATTTGTTGCCATTTCGGGGTATGGTTTTAATAGTTGGTTTTAATGCATGATTGTGACTGATCAGAGGAAGTTGTTGAGTGGTAAGGGAAAAGTGTTGTTGGGGACGCTAAGAGAATACTAGGTCAATCTCCAATAACGCAGCGTGTGTTGAGATTCCGTTGGATTTGGAACTGAAGAGAAGATTATTTTAAGTTTAGTAAAAAATGGTAATGGTTATTTTAAGGAGGGTATCAAAAAATAAATAAGGAGGTCATGAAAGAGAGATGCAGAATGTACATAGAGGGAAAGAGATGTTACTATGGTAGGATTTAATTGCCAAGATGTTTGAGCAGTACCCTTACTACTAAATGACTTAGTTTTGCAAGTGGTTGTGGGAGCTTCTTAGATAGTCAAAGTAGGCTTGGATTTGTCAAACGTAAAGTGTATGGATACTGTGTAAGTGTGGCGGAAGTGCCATAGGAGGGAAATTCTAAGGAAGTGGGGGTCAGGATAGTAAGGAGGTAGGAGTGGATTTTAGTATTACAGGGTCGATAGGGTGGATTTAAGGTAAGATGGAGTTAAGTGCAAGGATTTTAGTTGAAAGAAAGAGAGGGGCAAATGAAAGTGAAGTGTATCCTGGTGGATCTTGTTGGGGAATGGTTGAGATGTGAGTTGTGACTGAAGTCAGAGTTGGTTACGGAAGACCAAGCGATCTGGAGATAAAGCCGTAGGAGACTGTTCATGTATGGACAGTCGACGGGTCGGTGACCAGTTAAGGTTTTATAAGTTGGATTGTTGTTAAGGGTCCTAATTGGGTACCATATTGATACCACAACTCATCATAGCCAATCCAGCTAAAGACTCACGCGCAGAAGAAAGTGTCGCGCGTAGTGGATGCGCCGAGCCGGTTAGTAAATAGTTCCGTTCAAAATATTTTGTGTAAAGTCAATTCAAAATTGTGATGGCCTAAAGGCTTCAATGGTTTATACAGCTCACTAGCTCTAGGGAGAAGATTGGGTAGACCCGTCTTGTAAAAACCCAAATATTTAAACTGAGAATTTGGACCTTAAATAAGGCCAAGAAAGAGTAAATAAAATTACGATTGTACTATATGGAACAAACTAATTGGAGAGATTATGTTAGAGGTATGTAAAACCGGGTCTTTCGAAGGTTATAGTCGTCAGCAGATGGAAAAGCGGTCGAAACCGTAGTGTCTGGTAAGAGGACTCTTTACCCAAGGGCAGGTCTGCCACCATTCCAGGTAGCTCTAATGATTCTGTAATATCGAATGGCTTAACTCTTTTAGACCCGTTTAATGTAAAAATATATTTTGTAGACAAATTTGTATTTTGTAGAGCCTTTTTACTGTAAATGCAAACGTATTATTATCTGTATTTCACTCCATAATTAATTTTTAAAAAATGGTAATTTTTTATATCTTCCAATAAAATATTGTTCGTGTACATGGTGCAGTTAATACTCCCATTTAAACGCTATAATAATTATTATTTCTTTCTAAGATGGTTTAAAAGAGACATGACTACCTTACTCGAGAGATATGGTATTGAAGGAAGCTATTTCAATTCTTTAAACCGTTCACATTACTCTAGGGACTCAATTTCATAGAAAGAGTCGACCTGGGGTCTAATTATCATACAAAAACTCGTTTGGCTTCAACGGGATCGAACCCAGGGACCTTTAGGTTAGTAGTCAGGTCCTCTACTACTAGACCACTTGGGCGCCTACAAAATACACCATGTTTAAAAAGGACATAGAATTTTAAATGTTCATTAAAGGAAAGATTTGCAATGCCAGAAGAGCAACGGTTAATGACAACCGCTTGACCTATGACGAAGTAAGCAGCACATCTGTCGCTCTAGCAGGTGATAAATCTTTATTTATGGCAAATGCAAGAAACACGGGTTCTCAGAAGAAGAAACAGTTTAACAGCTAGTTTTTACAACCATCAAAAACTTTACTATATATTTGGAATGAGAGAGCAAATCCGGTTACTGGAAGTTAGCCAATGATAATTTAAGATCTAAGTCAAGGTCAGCTGAATTCAAAACCACTATAAATCAGTCATATTTGTTTGAATTTTAGGCACCCTTTAGACGGTACTGGTCGTATTTAGCCTCCAAACCTGTATGGTTAAAAGTTTAAAGTATTCCTAAGCCGGCCGTTGTACTCCATAACACTGACTGTCGGGTTTAGAAAACTTTTCAACTTAGTCAATAAACAATTATAAAACCTTGCTACAAATATCTGCGCAAACTTTATGTACGTTTCGCCAACACAGTTAGCATCATCAGAAGGTTAAAATAAACCTTATTTACCTGTCACAAACCAGTTTTTTTTGCAACCTTCTGAAAGTAGTTTTATCGAAACATACATACAGGTTGTGTAAATATTTGTAGCAAGGGTTTAGAATTGCTTATTAATTATAATTATGCTAATGTGCTCTGTGTTTAGGTCTTAAATTAGATACTGTAGAACTTTATTGCTGTATAAAATAAAGTAAACATTAGACTAAAATTAAGGGGTATACAAGTGATATAAAAAAATTAATGAGTAAATTCCTACTGAGGTTAACAAAGAAAATTTTTATTTTACTTACCTTAGAGCACTATTTATGATATTGTGTGGTAACCATGGCAACAGTTTAATGTTGAACAATGGAGTTTTCGACGACAACCAGATGGGGGAAAATTCATTTGAGAAATATATAGGCCTATCTAGATATTGGAAAGTGGGCGCAGTCCCAAGGCACGCTAGGCTTCGAACATGGATAAACTTAGTTCGAATCCAGCTGGACCCCTCAAATTTTATAATGTAATTATTTAATAAATATTTAAAAACACTGTATTAATATCAATTATCATTCACTATAGGTAAAAAAAAAATATATATTTGAACTTGATTGGAGGAATAATAACGTATTTTATCAGTTATTGAAAATTTGTACAAGATATATATCAGGAGAGTGTGAGCTAATAGAAGGAATTTAAAAAGAAAGAATTACGGCAAAAAAGGGTAGAATAGACACTTTAAAGGCGTAATAGAGCTTGAGAATACCTTTCCAAATTAAGGTTGGGACAAGAGAATTGCATATAGACTAAGTAATTTATCCACCTAGGAAATGAAAGATAAATCATTAAGGTTTCCCTGTGCATGGCAGTTTTCTGCATAACAAAGAATGACGAGGATCTTGACTTGAAGACTCTATATTAGCATTCTAGAGGGGAAACACCTGACCGATGTTGTATTTATAAATACCAAATTTGAACAGAAATTAAAAGTAAACATTTCTTATAAATGTTCAAAGTTTAATGTTTTTTTTTTGTAATGTTCAACAGTATTCAAAATGGTTTTAGATCGTATCTAACCATGTACTTCTAGTTATTGAAAAACAATCATAGCCACCTCCCAATTTATATAAAATCATAGTTACTGAATAAATTTAAATAAGTATTTCTAGGAATTAAGCGTAAATAATAACCTAATATGTATCTTTCTCAAAACAACAAAATTTTGTCTAATTCTATATCTATTACATTCAAGTATTACGTTAACACACTAAAAAATAAATCCATATTTAATATTTTAAAATAATTTTGTAAGATTTATTTTATGAATTAATATAATTAATAACCTATAAATTAAAGAAGTTTACAACTTAACAGCATTTAACTTAATATTGTACAGTAAATAAAGTAATATAACTTATGCCTTAGAACAGCTGTTATGCAAACTAACCTAAGTAGTCTACATAAAATAATTGTTCTATGAAATCTTAATTTAAGTATCAGCTGTACGCCATTTCGTGATTACCTCCATCTATTGATTATTAATTGCATCTATATTAAGATTTCCTAATTTCAATATAAGTGACTGAACGGTCGGTGAGAAAAGTAGGCGGTCGCAGATTTAAGGTTTTCTTATGTTTTTTGATAAATATTCACTTAGGCATCTCCAATCAGCCTAGAAATATGCCAGAACCTTCCCAAGAATGTGTTCAATAACTTTCAAAAGCTTCATGTCGATCGAATAACGTACATTATACAACCAAGTAGATTGTGAACTCTGTGTATTTCTTATGCTAGATCTCTACCCAGTTCTTTTTTTAATGATAATATGAAGATATTTATCTGTTTTACATTAAAAAAATATACTTTTCATGAAAATAATTTAAAAATTTTCTCTCTCGCTATTACTTGAGACAGTTTAATTATTCACTTATTACATTAGAGTTTATAGGCTAGTAGGTATACAGATACACTCATTCAGCAATTCATAGGACGAGCTGGGAAAACTGTACGCGTAGTGGTGTAAGTTTAAGATGTTTTGAAAATAATTAAACAAAAATATTTTCTCATCAAAACAATTTATAATTGATATATATATATATATATATATATATATATATATATATATATATATGTGTGTGTGTGTGTGTGTGTGTGTGTTTCTGTGTGTGTGTGTGTGTGTTTGTGTGCGTTTGTGTGTGTGTGTGTGTATAAAAATTTATATAGTGTTTTATATATATGTAAATTCAAAAAATAATATATTTATTTGATTTAGTTTAAAGGTTTTTGCTAATTATAGCATTAAAATTAGTAATAATTAGTATTAAAAAAAACTAGTTTAACTGAAAAACCAAATAGTGAGGACAAATATAGATCTAGTCAGAGCACGTGCAGCCTGCTACACCCGTATGGTTCTTTTAACAAATAATAATACAGTAATGCAACCGTTATTTTTTATAAATATTAAAAAAAAGGTTTACCTAATTTTAGTTGCGCATAAACGTATTTTTCCTCATTCCAAACAGCATATAAAACAATTTTCTAAAATACTAATCAATTGTCTTTCATCTTCTTACAAAGTTTTAAATAAAGAAATAGGTTTAGTGGAATAAGTATAAGACGTAAGAAATGATACAATTATTAATAAAACGACGGAAATTCTCTTTTATTTATAAACCTGTCTGAGACCGTGCGTTAAAAACATTTTTATTTGTAAATCGGAGACAAAACTTTGGTGACATGTTCAGATTTCAATCCACTGAATGTTAAGACGAATCGATGCTGGTAATGAATATTTATGTAGCGGATATAGAGTGTTGAACTGCGCAGGCGCGCAGAACGGCCCGATGTTTGAATGATCCGCCAGTCTACGCCAAGGCTCAGCCAGGGTTCGTGCACACTTTTAACCCAGTGTACAGTTTGTTTTTTGTTAAATAAAATGTATGAATATAAATAGTTGTACGCTATTAAATGTAAGTGCCGCTCAGGTCGTTCGTTAAATGCGCCTGACAATTCCGTCTGAAGTGTTGGCATTAGTGATAGTGTTGTGATGTATTTGTGAAGCAGACGATGGCTACACCACCGGACAGTCCTATTGAGGAGGTAGTGTACGAGATAGAGCCTTCTCGGGTTCCAAAACACCGCCCGGTTGCCCTGGAAGACCTCTGCAGACAGACCAAGTTTACCCGGCAGGAAATCAGGGTCATGTATAGAGGATTCAAACAGGTAAATTGCAGGCACTTGGGGGGTTTGCGATTGCTGGGATGCGATATGTAACGAAATAATTGGCCTTTTTAATGCACTATTTCCCATATAAATTGATATCAAAAAATATTTCTACTAAAGGGCTTTTTTAAGAAATGCTTTTATGAGAAAAACAATACTAATTTTCAACTTTTAACCTCATTTTTATTTTTAATTCAAAATGTTTCCCTTCATAATAAAAAAAATAGTTAACTTGGAGGAAAATAATTTTGTTTGGATTAATAATTAAATCGCTAGGAATTTTTAATTTCATTTATAATTACGGCTAAAAAAATAAAACAATATTTACGTATAAGTTAATTTTTTGTTCTTTGTTTTTAATTCTGACTTGTTAATATTTTAACAAACACTAGTCTATTCCATTGTTTAGAGTGATCATTTCACATGACTAATTATATTTCAGGCTATCTTGTCAAGTACTTAAAAATAAGTACACATTCTGTTATTTACCTTTATAACGACAACCCAGATACACGGTTATGACATTAAAAATATCGATTACTTCTATTAGAAACTTAAAATTAAAGAAGTGGTAATAATATTAATGAGGCATTATTTGTATAGCAATCAATTTAAAATAAACATTAAAAAACTAAAATATTAACAATATTGTTTAAAACAAGATTCTCAGCAAAGCATGCTATTTAGTTTGAGGCATTCATTTGTTCTATCAGGATATTCTTTATAAACCCCACTTCTACTTTCCGATCGGGTTCTTCTTTTCCTTTTAGTAATACATCACCTTTTCCCCCGTCCTCGTGACTAGTTTCGAGGGGAATATCTTTTTCTTTCGTTGAACAGTCTCAGCACGTTTTGTTATACATTCCTTCTAATGTATCTTGATATTACACTTTAGTGTCAGTCAGAATTCTCCACGGTATCATCTAATGATTTTCTTCCTGTTATCAAACCCATGTTTCTCTCTCACCAACCACTTAAATATCTACCATAGTATATGCTGCCAAAGATTCAAATAATCTATTTAGCTTTTAAAAGTCTTCCATTTGCCAGAACTTTAGTCCTGCTACAACTCTATGTATTTTAAACATTTAGCATTTTCATCGTTTCATCTTGATTCCTAAATTTTACAAACGGTTTCTCCAGCTAACCAACCCTTCCCAGAGAAGCCGTGATACCCCCTCCCAGTAGCAGGGAGATTCGTCTCTTCCTTAACCCTCTCTAATCGTATCTTTCTCGAGAGTATATGGAGGGGGGATGAAAGGATATAACACAGGTTTATCACAGATAAACGACCCTGTGTAATATGATTCTTTTCATTTCCCACATTACGTCATTACCGAAATCCAATCTATGACTCGCCATGTTTTTCATCCTCTCACAGGAAACAATCAATAATAACTCCATGTTTTCCGTCTTAAATACCAATTAAAACTCATTTGTACACAAAGTTCTTTTTTACTGGCTAAAGAAGCTCAGTTTAGTTTCATTCGAAAACTTTGCTCACCGTTACGATATTTTTTAAAAAAGCAAAACGTTTTGAAAATTGTAATGAGTGAAAAATAACCTAACTTGAGCAGTCTATTTTCTCTGATTATTTTAACTGCGGCGCTGATGGTGGTAGAAAGATTTAAGTAGTAGGATAACTAGCACATTTATAAGAAACTAATAAATATCAATTTCCGACCCAAATGAACTGCACAAGAAAGTCAACACGACTTGAAGCAAATATCCCATTGACGTATATCTGCACAACACAGGCTGTTATGGTTGTTATAATTTCGTTAAATTCTCTGCTGTTGTTTGTCTACTTCTCCATACGTTGGCGCCCCGCAACTATAACATCCCAATCCCATTGACGTATATCTGCACAACACAGGCTGTTATGGTTGTTGTAATTTCGTTAAATTCTCTGCTGTTGTTTGTCTACTTCTCCATACGTTGGCGCCCCGCAACTATAACATCCCAATCCCATTGACGTATATCTGCACAACACAGGCTGTTATGGTTGTTATAATTTCGTTAAATTCTCTGCTGTTGTTTGTCTACTTCTCCATACGTTGGCGCCCCGCAACTATAACATCCCAATCCCATTGACGTATATCTTTACAGCACAGGCTGATATGGTTGTTGTAATTTCGTTAAATTCTCTGCTGTTGTTTGTCTACTTCTCCATACGTTGGCGCCCCGCAACTATAACATCCCAATCCCATTGACGTATATCTGCACAACACAGGCTGTTATGGTTGTTGTAATTTCGTTAAATTCTCTGCTGTTGTTTGTCTACTTCTCCATACGTTGGCGCCCCGCAACTATAACATCCCAATCCCATTGACGTATATCTTTACAGCACAGGCTGATATGGTTGTTGTAATTTCGTTAAATTCTCTGCTGTTGTTTGTCTACTTCTCCATACGTTGGCGCCCCGCAACTATAACATCCCAATCCCATTGACGTATATCTGCACAACACAGGCTGTTATGGTTGTTGTAATTTCGTTAAATTCTCTGCTGTTGTTTGTCTACTTCTCCATACGTTGGCGCCCCGCAACTATGACATCCCAATCCCATTGACGTATATCTTTACAGCACAGGCTGATATGGTTGTTGTAATTTCGTTAAATTCTCTGCTGTTGTTTGTCTACTTCTCCATACGTTGGCGCCCCGCAACTATAACATCCCAATCCCATTGACGTATATCTTTACAGCACAGGCTGATATGGTTGTTGTAATTTCGTTAAATTCTCTGCTGTTGTTTGTCTACTTCTCCATACGTTGGCGCCCCGCAACTATAACATCCCAATCCCATTGACGTATATCTTTACAGCACAGGCTGATATGGTTGTTGTAATTTCGTTAAATTCTCTGCTGTTGTTTGTCTACTTCTCCATACGTTGGCGCCCCGCAACTATAACATCCCAATCCCATTGACGTATATCTGCACAACACAGGCTGTTATGGTTGTTGTAATTTCGTTAAATTCTCTGCTGTTGTTTGTCTACTTCTCCATACGTTGGCGCCCCGCAACTATAACATCCCAATCCCATTGACGTATATCTTTACAGCACAGGCTGATATGGTTGTTGTAATTTCGTTAAATTCTCTGCTGTTGTTTGTCTACTTCTCCATACGTTGGCGCCCCGCAACTATAACATCCCAATCCCATTGACGTATATCTGCACAACACAGGCTGTTATGGTTGTTGTAATTTCGTTAAATTCTCTGCTGTTGTTTGTCTACTTCTCCATACGTTGGCGCCCCGCAACTATAACATCCCAATCCCATTGACGTATATCTTTACAGCACAGGCTGATATGGTTGTTGTAATTTCGTTAAATTCTCTGCTGTTGTTTGTCTACTTCTCCATACGTTGGCGCCCCGCAACTATAACATCCCAATCCCATTGACGTATATCTGCACAACACAGGCTGTTATGGTTGTTGTAATTTCGTTAAATTCTCTGCTGTTGTTTGTCTACTTCTCCATACGTTGGCGCCCCGCAACTATAACATCCCAATCCCATTGACGTATATCTGCACAACACAGGCTGTTATGGTTGTTATAATTTCGTTAAATTCTCTGTTGTTGTTTGTCTACTTCTCCATACGTTGGCGCCCCGCAACTATAACATCCCAATCCCATTGACGTATATCTGCACAACACAGGCTGTTATGGTTGTTGTAATTTCGTTAAATTCTCTGCTGTTGTTTGTCTATTTCTCCATACGTTGGCGCCGCGCAATTAGAACATCCCAAAACCAAACCTGATGAGATCATACATACGTATTCTCTTTGCGGTGCGCTCGTAATCGCCAATCGTAATTCAGTCCATTTCATCAAACCCTGTAGCTGTAACTCTTAGCTTACTTTGAAGCGTCTCACGTCGATCTTAATCAGAGACCGAGTGTGTGGATCAGATGTCTTTCTCAAGAAATTTTGAAACTAAACTAAACATTCAAATGATTTCTAAAAACAAAAAGTGAGGAGCACGAGACGTATCAGATCGTGAGTAAAATGACCAATTCTGTTTTTTTTTTGAAATATGTTTCAGCATATTTTACCTGTGATTCTCAAACGTTACCTTCCAATCACTAGCTGTAACCCTATCTACCCTAACCCGTCCTGATGATGGTTACAATATATTGCTGTCATATCCATTTGACTAGAAGTTTGTACCTCCTTGCATCCATCTCGTACTAGCATGGAAATGTCAGTAATACCAGTCACGTGATATCTAGAAGAGGTCAACTCTAGGATTCTTTAACACTTTGCTGTTTCTACCTATTTGCATTCATCTGATTACATATTTGATGCTGTATTTATTTTTACAAGATTTATGTCTAACTTATCGCCTCCATATGATACTATCATAGCATGGTGATTGTTTAACCGCTTGACTGGTCTCTATCTTCTACCACCAACTTGATTCCTTGACCACTGTATTCCTTAAACACGACATCTATAGTTCAACGAGTCCATCTGATGCTAACATAGCCTGATCATTCTTTGAAAACGTCACTTGATCTAGGGTGTCTTATCTGTTCGATGCTAACGCCCGTGGATTTATACAGCACTTTTCTTGTTTCTAGTCCCCTAGTGTTCATCTAATGGCGAAAGAGCCTAGGATAGCCTTCAACATGACATATTTCCAGGTCATCGATTCCATCTGAAGCTAATATCGGCTGCCTATTATTTCAAAACTTTACTGATTTCACGTTTATAATTCCCACATGATTCCTTAAAACTGGATTCCTTCATAACATCTCTAGCTCATCGATTCCATCTGATGCTATCATAGCTTGATCAGTCTTTCAACACTTGTCTATAGCTCGTTGTATCCGTTCGCTACTATCATATCTTGGACATTTTAACAAGACTTGAAGTTTATAACTCCGTCCGATCATATCGTAGATGAGTTTCTTCAACTAGCATTGTATTTTCCAGCTTATCTTATGCAGTTGATGCTATTGTCGCCTAGACGTTCCTAGAATAATCTAATACCCCCACTCTACTCGTCTATCTACAACTACTAAGAGAAGTTAAGTTTTCTTCCCAGTATCACAGTTAAAAAAACCAAGCACCTCTTGAGACTTGAGATATTCAGAGCAAAAATCGCCATAACACACCATCTTCACTTTAAGATCTCAATTTATTTTTTGCTAATAGAAGCTTGTTTGAGGCTCTTGTTATTACATGTCTACTTCGGATGTGTAACCAGTTCTAGTTATATTCTAGACAATTTTGTCAAATATCCTTGCCTTACGGCCTGTGTCATCGTTAGATTTTCTAGAAAATGGTTTTCATTGGATTTTAGACGAATAGTCAAGTTATAGTTTATCTAGTTTCTTTTCGGCTCTATTCAGGTAAACTATAAAATAGAGATGACCATAAACTCTTAGCGTAGCTTATTGAAAGAAAGAGTAAGAAAATTGTAAAATAAAAAATGGACATACATTAATACCATATAAAAAAGAGCATACACTGAGTTAGCGCACTGGGTCTTACTACCCTCATAGGGCGAGTCTCTAAGGGGTTGGTCGTTGTAAAACTTGCGAGAAACAAAAATATAATTTACCGTAGTAGAGTTTAAATATACAGAGAGATTTTAGATATGCTCTCCTGGATGTTATTAGGCTTTTTGCTGAATTAAAAAGATAGGGCACAAAGGAGAACCGATATCTAAATAAGTTCTTACTGCTTAAGTAGTTGAAACAAATAGTTGGCCAAGTTAAACGAAATATTAAAAATAGAAATATAACATGAGAAGTAGTTTAGATCTACCTAAGGCTTCCTTTTTATGTTTTTGAAGGTGATGGGCGATCTCATATTCAATAGAAGAGTAAAAGTACAATTTAATAGACCGTGCATTGAAAAACAAATTTTTAAAAATTAATAATACCCGTTTAAATAAAGCATACTCTCAAATATTTGTTTTAAAGCTTTCTTTGCTTTATTTATCTTTTATAGATTTTAGAATTGATTTATGGTTTTCTTAAAATATTTTACATTAGAACTATATTCTCTTCTGCAATGTAACCACAAAGAGTGATGCTAACAATCTGTGTTTAAAATTTAACCATATTTTTTCAATTGGCTTCAAGATGGGTGAGTTATCTAACTATAAGAGAAGAAGCTTCATTTCCTTCAAGGGCTTTTTAGTGGCCTTCTCATGTTCTGCGCTATGTATTAGATTTTGCACAGGCGATGCTATAATATTCCTTTTTATCCAAGACTAGAAAGGTTAATATTTTCTTAAAACTTTCACAATCATTTCTTTACTCTTCGTACGACAATAATCTATCTGACTGATTAAACCGCAAATAAGATAGGTTTATCGGTGTGTGGCAAAGTATAGGATACTATTTCGTTGAAAAAACCCTGTCAGAATTTAATTTTTTTAAAGAAATGAGATAAAGAATAATTTACTTATTCTTAGTCATCATTATTACGGGGGTGATATGTTGTTATGGGGATGAAATGTTCTAATGGAAATGGAATGTTCTTATGGAGATGAAATATTCATATATTAATGCCATTTTAGTACAGGGATGAAATGTCCTTATGGGGATGAACGGTTCTTATGGAATTGGGATGCTCGTATGGAGATGAAATAATGTGTATGGGGATGAAATATTCTTATGGGAATGAAATTTTGTTACAGGGATGAAATGTTCTTTTGGGGATGAACGGTTCTTAAGGAGATGGAATGTCCTTATGAAGATGAAATGATGTTATGGGGATGAAATGTTCTTATAGGAATGAAATTTCTCCACAGCGATGAATTTTATAGGGATGAAATTTCGTTATAGGTAATCATATAAGAATGAAATTTTTCTAGGGATGAAATGTTGTTATTCGAATAAAATGTTCTTATAGATGATGTTCTTATTTGAATGAAATTTTCCTACAGGGATGAAATGTTGATATGGGAAGGAAATTTTCTCATTAGTAATGTTCTTATTTGAATGAAATTTTCCTACAGGGATGAAATGTTGATATGGGAAGGAAATGTTCTCATTAGTAATGTTCTTATTTGAATGAAAATTTCCTACATTGAAATTCAAAATTTGTAATGAGGATGAAATGTTCTTGTGGGGATGGAATGTTGTTAATAAAATGAAATGTTCTTCTAGGGATGAAATTTACATACAGGGATGAATTGTTGTTATGGCGATGAAATGTTCTTATGGAGATGAGATGTTGTTATGGGAATTAAATGTTCTTGTAGGAATGCAATTTTCCTACAGGGATGAAATATTGTAATTGGAATGAAACACATTTATTACTTACAATAATTTTAAGCACAGTATTTAATACTAAAGTATATGGAAAATATTTCCTTACATTCGTGTTTGTTGGAATTCTTTGGATTTTGCAATGCAAATTAACTATTTATTCAATCCACTCGCGGTAGTTTCAAATTAAAAATTGCAGAACATTTGGAATTTAAAGATTTTTTTTAATGATGATGTAATTTTTTTATAATTTTTCTTCTTTAAAACTAGGAAATATTTTTTTTAATACCATAATATATAGCAAAATAGAAATTCTTACGACATGGCCAAGCAGAAGACCTGATGAAGACACGTTGATAGGTCTGAGAGGAGCCCCATGTGAAAGAAATCAATGAACTAGATGGAGAACGGCAATGGAGAGACGAAGTGGACAAAGCTTTGAATAGAAAAAAAGTGGTGGAGGGAGACGGCTAAGTCGATTAGAGAGGGAAGACAGTTCTTAAAACAAATTTACGTATGCGTGAATAAAATAAGAGACGAAAACTCTTCAACAGATCGTTTGTATTTTTGTCCTGTGCGGGCATTCAACCCCACGTGTTCGAAGCTCCCTATTTGAGTATTAAGGATAAATCTTTCAGGTGGAAATTATTGTCCAAGAAGTAAGTTTATTTAAAACATACTAAAACAAAAAATTTCTTGCTCGCACTAGATGATCTTCGTCAAAGATTCAAACGAATATCGCTTAGTGGTGAAATGTTTGTCTTAGTAGGCGTACGTGTTTTTAAAACTTAGGCTACTTAAATGTTTGCCACTTTCTTATTTATTTAATAAAAACGTTTAATCTGAACGAATAATTACCTAAATGATTTTCTTTTTGATTATTTTGCGAAATCAGGATAATTATTTCTCTTTTTGGAAGTGGTTTTTTTATGACTTTTTTGGTTATCAATTTAAAGCTACTATCGTCTGGAATAAACTCGTTAGTCATAGATTACGCACTTAATAATGAAAAATTTTTTGTATTGAAGCATTCCACATTTTCCATTCTGAGTGAACGATCACATAACACGACAGGTAAAATTGTCTTATTTCAGCTTTAAAATTCAACCCCATCTAGTGGAGAGAGGCTCTTTTGGCTTTATGGCTTTCGACCCGACTACCAACCATTTAAATCTCGATGTATGGAAGTCAAACAATAAACAGGCTTTGTCCGTAAAGCTGCTAAATTTGGCAAGCCTTTATGAGATAGCCATTAATGAAGAAGCGTTTCGAGTTTTATTGGCCGTTGTGTTGGTAATACTTCCAACATTAATAGGTCAATAAGCTCTGAACTGATCTCTCCGTTCCCTCTGTCGTTAACAATGATATAAGTACCAAATCGTATAACGAGCTATACATGGTCTTACCGACCTTTTTCTCCTGCCTTACTTTGGCCCTTTCTCTTCTTCAATTGCTAAGTCAGTAAGAAAGTAATGGTTTATCCATTGACTACGAACCTAATTTCATAGACCTGTGCCTCAAGGAATAAACCTCTCAGAGGAACCAACCCCTGAATTTTTGATAAAACCAATTAGCCTCCGATAAGCCCTGTTCAAGCTCCTTTTCGGGTAGTGGAATCTTTGAGAGACACTTGTGATTTAAAGACTATACCTGGATACCTAGTGAACTTATCTTATTTAGAATGAAAACACAGCTAATTGGAAAATATACCTTTTTATTTATTTGTTCCAAGGTTCAAATTAATTATTATTGTTTTTATTTAATTTAACATGATTTTCTTGACTAATTACTTTTTCAAAATTTCATACAACTTGCCATTGAATTAAACATTATTATCTCATTCTATGTTTTTAAATTTTCTTATTATCATTAATTTTATATATAATTTAAATTATCAAAGTTACCATAATTAATTTTGTATATAGTTTTGATTGTTACAGTTAAATTTAACATATTTTAAAATCTGATTCTTTTTCAAACACTTAATATTACTATTTAATGCCTTTAGGCTAGGCCTTGAACAATTAACTTCTTTAGAAATTATTCATTAGAAATTTACTTAGAAAAAGCCATATAAGATATACATCTTTATACTTAATCCATACATTCCCACAGCGATGGGAATGGAAAGTCAATTTTGAATCTTTGTTACTTAAATTTGGGTAACCTAAGAGATTAACTAATCAGTCCCTTAGGTTATTCCCATCTTATTTAATTTTGAATTTAAGTTAATATAATTTGAAGTAAAATGTTATTAAAAAAGAATAATTAAATTGATTATATAACCTTGTACTGTAGAAATCTTTTTATCTTCATTAATGTTGTCATCTGTCGGTCCCGTTACCGCTTCAAGGGTCTTGGTAGGTAGGCGTCTCTCCATAATTTCGGTTAATCTTCTTATTTTCTTTAATTTTGCATTTTGGTGGTCGAAATTTTGTTCTGGGTATATATAAGCCCTTGCTCATATATATCTTCCTTCCCCTGATCACATCGTAGCACTTTTTACTCTGTTTCTAGCACATTTTTTCTTGTCCTGGTAGCATGGTACAAAAACACGTCTGCTCGCCTTGAGAGCCTAATGCATTCTAATTCTGGATAGCGTCCTTTTTTGTGAGCCCCACTTCATAGTATCCATTTTTCAACTTTTGACCAATCAGAAAGCCGTTGCCATGGCAATTGACTTTGTTTGTTCGGAAATTCTGAACTAAGATTAGTTTCACTTTTTGTAAAAGGCATTTCTGTATTCTGATGTATCCTTTCCATTTTTACCTTTTATTTAATAACATATTTGACTTTATTTCTTCTTATTTAATTTAATTTACTTTTTAAAATTCCTAATCCAAAGTTCGACTGTAGCGCTTTCGTTTCGTAGTGACAAGATTTATAATCAATACCCTAAGCGGATTTTTCCGGAATCAAATATGACTGCTTCTAGTATAACCTAATTTCTAGGCTATTACATTTTAACATTTAATCTTTACTTTTACATAAATACTATTTTCCCTAGCTAGGCCTAATTTACTTTCCTCACATCTTATAAATTTACATTCTTTATTCCTGATTATATTTAATTACAATTATTTTAATAGCCGGCATCTAGGCCGAGTTTGTTATACTACACAATTACCGTCATTTTTGTATACATAATTTAGGCTATCCACTTTGAAGTGATAATTTTTCTTATTGATTATAATTTATGTTTTTTAAGTCTAAAGTTATTTCTAATTTTCTTCATTTTACTATTATTTACCCTAGTTTTAATATTATTATTATTATTATTATAATGCTTTAAAATTTTTACATATAAATTTAGCCAATTATTTAACCAGGTTAGGTTTGATTCTGGTATTCTGTACAATTACCCTGATTCTTTGCATTGGACATTCTGGCCGCTGCAATGGACATTTCGCATTGATAAAAGGACAATGAGCTAAAGGCGGTCGCATTTATTCGCGCCATAATGAGTGGTGAAATCACTATAGCGTCTTGCTTTTTTGTTAGCAGCAGACACACTTCTCTGCCCCGTTTGAAAATATATTTATCTTAAGTAAGAGGCGATCCCTAAGCAATCCATAATTTACGAAAAACGCAGTACTAGTTGTGTGGAAAAATGTAAAAAGAAAGAAACATGGCGAATGGAAAGTAGTTTGGACTTAAAGAATCTAGCCTTTCGACTCTCATAGCAAGTCATAAAGAAACGCTTAAATAGACGCGCATGTTTGCAAGTATCTACTATCAAGCATATTCAATCCACGAGGGAAACGTTAAACTCGTGACTCCCGCACGGGTGCCGACCTGTAAGAGACTTTCGATCTCACTATAAAACCAAGACTGGTGATAGGGCTGCTCTTGCGAAGAGGCGAACTAAAAAACAGAGACAACTGTATTGTTTTGACCGCTTTTCCAGAACTACTCGGGACCAATAGAAACTTTTGCTCGACCAGGCATTCCGCATCGTTCATATCCCATCAGATTAGTCCGGTCCAGGTAGTGGTAATCGGGTCTGTATGCACTCTCGGCTGGGCGCTGTCGATCTTTATTCACTTTTGGTTGGTCACTCTTAATCTTAATCCACTCTCGGTTGGTCACTATCGTTCTTTATCCACTCTCGTTCTTTAACCACTCTCGGTAGGCCACTCTCGTTCTTTATCCACTCTCGTTCTTTAACCACTCTCGGTAGGCCACTCTCGTACTTTATCCACTCTCGGTGGGCCACTCTCGTTCTTTAACCACTCTCGGTTGGCCACTTTCGTTCTTCATCCACTCTCGTTCTTTATCCACTCTTGGTTGGCCACTCTTGTTCTTTATCCCCTCTTGTTCTTTAACCACTCTCGGTTGGCCACTTTCGTTCTTCATCCACTCTCGGTAGGCCACTCTCGTTCTTTATCCATTCTTGGTTGGCCAATTTCGTTCTTTATCCACTCTTGGTTGGCCACTCTCGTTCTTTATCCACTCTTGGTGGGCACTCGTTCTTGATCCACTCTCGTTCTTTATGCACTCTCGGTGGAACACTCTCGTTCTTTATCCACTCTCGGTGGGCTACTCTAGTTCTTTATCCACTCTCTGTGGGCAACTCTCTTTCTTTATCCACTCTCGGTTGTCCACTTTTGTTCTTTATCCACTCTCGGTTGGCCGGACCCTCAGACTCAGATTATGGTCGTAGGTGGGCATAAACAGCTAGATATTGGGAGATATGCAGTACTAGGGGGTCATAATGTTTTACCACACCCATCTAATTTGGCGTATATTCCTCCTCCTTTTTCGTGCAAAAGGGGCGTAACTTATAACACCTCTATATGATTCCTATAGAAGTCATAGACCATTCTTCTGCTACGTGTAGTCTACCACTGGTATGTAACCTCTTTACAAGTGATGACGCGATCACTATCAGGTGGGTTATGTTCACACTAATCCTACCCATATCTCCAGCCTTTCATCTCCTACGTAGGCGATAATAGTCATGCTGGCCAATATCCTAAAAACTAAAGAATAAAATGAAATGTTGGAATCATTAACAAAGGAATTGAACACTGAAAACCATCGTTGACAAACATAAGGTTCAAGTAACTATAGAAGATAGTGAGAACATGTTCAATAGAATATTTGGGAATAAAAATGAGACCATTGTGAAGAAAATCAATGTGGTACCTGTAAAACACGTATAAGAAGTAGATTTTACTAAAACAAATATCCAGAAATATTACAATGGAAGGTATTTATTATTGAGCTGAAAAAGCAATTTTTATGAACATAATTCATTAATAAACACTTTCTATTGAAGTTGCTTGTTGTAATCATCTTAAATTCACTGAATAAAGCATAAGTAATTATTGAGTAACTAAACTAAAACTATTAACTTAATTGCTGACACGTTTCGAGACAATCTTTTTATTGACTAATCCAACCCGCTACTTACTCATCAATGAAACGATTGTTTCGAAACACACCAGCAAGTAAGTCGAAACGTTTCACTCAGCTACTCAAAAAATACTTATGATTTACTATTAAGTTAAGAAATAGTAAGTTGCATAAAAAACGTAGAGATTAAGGAAAGTAATGAGCATTTACCAGAAAAATTGCAAATTTGTAGAAAAACCTAGATATTAATATTTAAGTAATAAATAAGTATTTAGCCCTACTAATGAATTAAAAAGTAATAACTTTTACAAAAAACTTAGAGAAAAATAAAAATAGCGAACATTTACTACTGAATTAAGAAACGGTAATTTGAACAAAAAACACGTAGAGATTATTGAAATTATTAAACATTTATTATTTATATAAGAAAATAGTAGTTTGTAGAAAAACTGAGATATTAATTAAAGTAATAAATGTATATTTAGACCTACTAATGAGTTGATAAGTAGTCATTTTTACAAAAAACCTAGAGAATAATAAAAGTAATGAGCATTTACTATTGAGTAATATTCATATATTAATTGAGTATTGAGTATATAGTAGCTAGTTATTACATATAAAGTAATCGTCTTAAACAAAATACCTTAACATTAATGTAAAAAAAATAACTGGTAACAATTATAACTCGTTGGAAATAATAACAATTCGTAAATACTAATTATTACGAAACAGTTGGTTTGAGTTGTGTGAAAGATAAAAAGCGGTTTACAGTAAAATTATCACAGTAATAGCTTGCTATAGTAGGAATAAAGTTGTTATAATAAATAAATAAACGAACTAAATATCGTTACGTAGGAAAAGAATATATACATTATTCTACTATATATATATATATATATATATATATATATATATATATATATATATATATATATAGTGTTTGTGTGTGTGTGTTTGTGTGTGTGTGTGTGTGTGTGTGTGTGTGTGTGTGTGTGTGTGTATTCATAATAATATGAGTCTTTTCATCAGAGGATAAACACGCAAACACGGTTCACTCATTCGATGCTAAATTTGATATTATTGTACTCTACTTCACAGAGTGCTTCACGTTGAACAAAAATAGGTCTGATAAAAAAAAATAATGGTTAAAGACAGAAATAGCCTGATGAATGTTTAATACGAGGTCAAAGAAAGAGAGTAGTAGAGAGGAGAGGTTATAATTACAAGCGAACAGACATGCAATACAAAATGAAAAAGGACCTTTTTCCTCATACTGCGTTTTTCACATTTAGAATTCTTATGAAAATAAGAATAAAAATTGGTAAATTAAACTAAATTAAAATGTAATCAACAATAGCCTTTCTTATTATTAGATCTTTGCATAATTCAAGTTTATATTATATTTATAAAAATGTCTTACATTTAGCTGAGATGTTAGTATTTTAAACCGTCTCATTGAGCGATGACCACCATTGGTATTCCTTGCGGTATCCCAAGTACAAAATACCTAATCACAGTATATTTATATTATGCCTTTCCACTGAAAAGAGTCAGATATTTTGGTTCATTACGTTTCTCAACTGGATCTTTCACTGAGAAAGATATACAAGAACACCTTTCCATTTACCTCTCTAATACAAGACCACTTCCTCACGAATCCGAGCCTAAACTCGCGACTCCTGTCCAGGTGACCCTAGTCAGGCCCAGACTGGAGCTTGGTGCCCAGACCCGGGGTGCCAGTCTGTATGAGCCTTTAAGCATTACTGTAAGGCCTCTGGGACGAATCAAACTCCAACCAAACACTTCGGGTTTCACCGCTTTTCCTGAACTACTTGGGACTAGTACAACCTTACTAACAGCCAGGTTGTCTGTACCTCAGTAACCCATTTGATTAGTTCGGTCCTCGTCGTGTTATCGGACCTTTATCCATTCTCGGTTGACCATACATAAGGGCTGAATCTCCAGATAGGAACTGGGTCCTGGTTGGGAAAACCTGTAACACTCTTAAAAATAAGGTGTTACATATAAATTCATTTATATATTTGATTTTTATTTAATAATTATATCTTCCCAATATAAAAGAAATTTTTTGTTTTATTCGTGCTCATTGTAAAGCTAGCATAGATAGAATCGCCCCTAGCGGGTAAAAATTTAAAATATCGTACGAGTGGTAACTCAGGGTAATTAACTGACATCACCTCATGTGACGCAAGCATGGTCTGATATCGCCAGATCCAATGCACCAATCAAAAAATTAGAAATAATAACCAAGGGTGGGATTTCCGTTGGCGTGCCCCTTCAGTAGCCCCAGTTCTCCAAAAGTCTTTGAACGAGACGGACGTAATGGCACTTTCGGACATAACCTAGAAATTTATAAGCTTCCAGCATTCAAAATTTTAAGATATCAAGGCCGGTACCAAATTTATTTAACTCAGCTAAAGAAGAAGTCAGAAGCGATTATTCATATGTTTCAAATAAATAAAAGTTAATATCATTTTTGTTTAAGTGCGCTGATTTGCAAGAGCGATGTGTTAAGTGTTTAGTGATTCCAAAAGCAATGTTTAATATGTGTTAAAGTGTTTTAAAAATAAGTAATGTGCACAATCAGGTACGTTTTAGATAATAATAAAGAAAATGTATTTTAATGTTAACTAAGTTGAAGAATTTTTAATTGATATACGGTTAACACATGAACGGTAGAAATTGTCCCTTGAATATTCATTTCAGAATTAATTTGGAAAAACTTAAGTTACTATCTTGTCGATATATATAAATTTTAAAAGATAATAAGTAATTAAAATGTATGGAATAATTAGCAGTAATTAAAAGTAAATTACTCGACACATTGGTGTCATTTGTTCTTTTGTAATTTGTCACTGATTAATAAATTGTATAACATTGTATTTTTGAAACTTTCAATTATTATTTTCCAAGTAACCTCAACCGTTACAAACCCATCCAGTTAGACCTTGAGAGCAATACCTATTCACTGCAGAAATGAATATGTAATACATAAACATACGCGTACAGGTACGTAAGCAAAATTTAAACCCCCACCACCAGTACCCCCGCTGCTGCCTCCGGTACCACCATCTCCGCCTTCCCTACCACTATCACCTACGTTTTTCCTTCTTCTCTAAGAGAACAGTCGGTTATTATCCCTTTCTCATTACGTCTATTCCGTAATTCTTTTCTACTGAGCCCTTTCCCATTCTTCCTATTCTTTTGTAAAGCGACTTGGAGCTAATTTATATTCCTACAAAAAATCTGAAAATTAAATACATTGGGGATATAAGCTGATCCTTTTGGGGAGATATTCTTAAAACCCCCACGCTGATCCCCTGGATCCTATAATAATATCCAATTGTTGGGTTGTAAATTTCGAGGTAATAACTCTTATTCATCCATTTATTTGGCCCAAAAAACCCACTACCTACTGATATTTCTCAGCAAACGCGTTTCGCTATGGTCAGTGTACTGTTTAATGTTGCGAGTCAAGGATAGAACTGTTTGCCCAGGTAGGTTGTGGTATTGTAAATGTGTGGTGTTATGTGACGTTTTGTTGTTATTGAGTAGTTTCACGTATTCGAATATGGCTGAGAACAATCAGCACGTAGTTTTTCGAAATGTAAATTGATGAATAAGTGAAATATAAGGTCTAATTTTATCAATCCTATTCAAACATTATTAATCTTGCAGAGCTATAAGTCTCAATTCCAGTTTTTCGAAACCCATTAAGTCATTTTACACGTTTAGAAACACTTTTTGTTTTTACCGGGTGACGTTTGTCGAATTAGTTTCGAAGATTAATAACTCATTTAACAACACAGATTAATCAAAAAACTATCAAAGGCAGTTGTTGGGATTTGAAACGTGTGTTATATTTCCCAATACCTCGTATTTCCTAACCGAGCAACCAATTACGTCGGGGCTATTCCCGCAGCTGTTATTAATTGAATTTGTAGCCCACCTAAGCAGCGCACGGATGAAAAATGCGCTTCTACACGTATTTTAAAATCTGAAAAACAAATAGCTATTTCAAGTTTTTACATTTTGTCACAGAAGAACATTGTTTTCATAATAAGCGGTTGTGAGTTATTATTCTTTATATTTAGCGCTGAACATTTTAAACTGTGAACTCTCTTTTTCTTCGACTCATGAAAAACGTAAATATTACTATTAAATTGTTAGCACCAGAGTATGAAATATAAAATTACTATAGTTTAAGATATCTTGAAAGAAATAAATAAGAAAAAACAGTTAGATAATATTTTTGAATAGACAGATTATAATGATTGACTCAAAAACTCATTGGTTCAACTTCAAACCCTTGGGGTTTGTGAGGATAACTGTCGTTGGGTTTGTAGGGGCGTTTAGTTAGGATAAATCTCATGAGTTCACCCTCATACTTGTTCAAACTATCTTCACACTCATTGATATTAATATCATACTATTTTATATGACCCTAAAACTCATTGAGTGACCTGCATAGTAATTCCGATAACTTTTTAAGCACCTTGACGTTGGCATAACCCTCGTACTCATCCAGTAAATCATTTCACTTATTAAGAAATGACTTTTAAACTCGTTGAGGGTACCCTCACACTTTTGGACATGATCCTTACTTTTTGAGATAAGCCTTACTTTAGTAGAGATAACGCTCGCACTCTAACTCGTCGAGATCACCCTCACATTCCTTTATACTCGTTCAGATTATATTAAAACCCACTGAAATTGCCAAACTTTTTGAGTGACCTCACATAATAGTTGAGTTGCCCTCATACTCATTCATATGATCTTCACACTCATTAAGATGATCCTTAACTCGTTGTCATGACTCTTCCAATCTATGAGTTGAAATACATAATACTGCAATTTATCTTTCGCATTTATTGAGACCTTTACTCATTTATATGACCCTCTCTCTCGTTGAATTGACCCTGATACTGTTTCAAATGATCTTCACACTCATTGCGATAGCTCTCACAATCGATGAGTTATCCCTTATAATCGCTTAAATGATCTTCACACTCATTGAGAGGATCATTATCTCGTAGTCTATAATTCGTAGTATATTAGTCTATGAGAGATCCTTAACCACTCTATGAGTTGACCTTCATATTAGTTCAAGCGATCTTCACACTTATTGAGACCTTAACTCGATTAGATGACCCTCATACTTGTTCAACTCATTGAGATGATCCTTAACTTGTAGTTATGAGTCTCTCACTCTATGAGTTAACCCTCATATTCGTTCAAACGATCTTCACACTCATTGAGATGATCCTTAACTGGCCAAGACCCTACCACTGGAAGAGTTGATTGACCTTTATGCTCGTTCCAATGATCTTCCCACGGATCGAGGAAATCCTTAACTCGCTGAAATAACCGTCACACTCGTTGAGTAAACCTTCATACTTGTTTAGAAATAGATTCAAACTTGTTATTACACGTTACCTTTAACGAAGTATTTAGTGCGTCCAATTATTAAAACAAGGTACAAGTAACTAAAACATTTATAAATATTTCAGTTCCATTTTGTGTTGTTTTGGATAGCTTACCCATTTTTACGATAATATGGTATTACTGTACTAATACGGTAGTGTAAAAAGGGTAGATAGGGGTAGGTTACTGACTACAATTGATATGTAGTCAGTGGGTAGACGTTCATTTTAAATACTACCCTTCAATATTGCGTAACTCGTTTCCGTAATAGAATAGTGCATATGCACATTTTATTTAGTAAATCATTTCAGAGCATTATTTGTATTTTCATATACTCGTTTACTTTCGTAGGCCTACTATAAATTATAACTTCACAACTGTTCGAAGACAAATTTGAAAATTTCATTTTACAATATACGAAGACAATCGTGGATATCGCTTTTGCAGACAGCTGAACGTCTGACGATATTGATTTTTCTAAACTCTATTAAAATATTAATACTTCAAAAAGCGTTTTGTTTAAGAAGTCGAGTCGGTAGAATGGAAATGTATACGTTCGTAAGAGAGAAATTAAATGCAATAGAGAAAAAAAGTTACAAACAAATAATACTTAAAAGTGTACATGGGTAAAATTCAAAAGGTAAGGTAGAAAAACAAGAAGTAGAAGGAGGTAGAGTGAGTGAGTGTGTGAGAGAGAGAGCGCGAATAAAAACTGAAGCATTAGCATAGATTTCTTCTATGATACTTCAGTGTGACTCAGGTATACGTCAGGAAGCAACGATCTCAGTAAGATCAATCTATACCGATAGAGGATATTTATCTGTCGTAAATTCAGCTAACTCACAATATTACGTTCCATCCATATGTAGTTTGAATGCTAAAAAGAAGGAAATCAAGGATAGGAATTTGAAGGGATGAAATAGAGATGAAGAGGTAAATTAAATTAAGCTTGAATAAATAAAGTAAACGTTAATCATATGCAAATGATATTGTTACTAGAAGAGGAAGGAAGTGAACCAAATGAATGAAGAAAGAAATAATAGGAAAACCATAAATAAAGAGGATACAAGAAAAAAATGATGCAATTTTTTATTTAAATAAAAGAAGGGCAAAGTAATGATTTTTTATTTAGGCAAGAGTAGGATAAAGTAATGATTTCGTATTTAGAAAAGAGAAGGGCCAAATAATAATTTATTATTTATATAAAAAAGAGTAAAATAATATTTTTTTCTCAGATAAAAGAATGGTAAAATAATGATTTACTATTTAGATAAAAGAAGGTTAAAATAATAATTTCTTATTTGATAGAAGGACAAAATAATAATATCTTATTTAGATAGAAGAAGGGTAAAATATAATTTATTGTTTAGATAGAAGAAGGATAAAATATTAAATAATAATTTCTTATTTAGTTAGAACAAGGGTAAAATAATAATATTTTATTTAGCTAGAACACAGGTAAAATAACAATTTCTTATTTAGATAGAAGAAATGTAAAATATTAATTTGTTATTTAGATTAAATAAAGGTAAAATAATAATTTCTAATTTAGATTGAAGAACGGTAAAATAACATTTATACTAAATTACTCTTTCCTATTTAAAATAGTAAACCCATTTATAATAACAATTGCATAAACACGTTAAATGTTAAAAGGAACAATGTTCAAGTATACAGGCACACTGATTTAATGCAAACCACTCCATCTTAACTTTAATCTTTTATCGTTCTGTTTGAGTACTGAATTGTATTTATAGGTCGTGCGTAGTCGAGCGCAGAATAAAGTTCTAAAATCAATCGGTTCCTTAGGTATGCGACGTTTGTTCTGCCTGAAACAGCCGTCGTCGATTTAGAGTGTGGGAACAGGGTTGCTAGGGCCGAATGAGGATCGATATTCTACTTACGTATTGGCGAGACGTTTTATCTTTGAAAAAAAAAACGTTATGCGGGTACTGTTAGGCCATTTGAGACGTTGGATCAAGCTTTTTCCAGATACGTTCAGTATTTGCAACGTTTTTCTGTTCATAAAACGTCTATATTTTTAATTTAGAAACCAAAGCTTTATATATTAGGTTTTGGGAGCTGCATTACTTGAGGAAACAGAAAACTAACAGATCTGTAATATTTACAAACTGGATCTAGTTCAAGTTTGGAAAAAAGTATTAAAATACCTATTCTGCTATTGATCTTCACTTTTTCTTCGTCCAAGTTAATGTTCGTTTCACTTTAATGGTATAAATAACAGCTGAAAGATTCAGCCCATTTACAAACACTGATACATGGCCCTCTGCTGTTAAATAAACCTAGTTCCCCTTCAGGATATGCACACTTTGCAAAAATAACGCTCTACCTTGTCGGAATAACCATTTTAAATTCCAACCGTGAACCAAAAGCTCTGTTCCCATATTTCTACTCGAATCTAGATTCGTCGTAGACACGCTGCATAACTTCGAGACCACCAAAGACCTCCTTTTCTGGTTGACTGTTTGGCTAAATGAGGACGGCTGTTTTAGAAGATAGAGTATACGTGACATTGTCCCCACAATCCGAGGTGATAATGGGAAATCTCTCGAAACGCCCGTCCTTATATAAACAAACAATAATTATTACTATAGGATAGCGTTTACATATAATACTATATATGCTAACGTGTATAAGTGTAAAAAATAACTTTTTTTTCATTTTGGTAATGCTTGAGATCCACTCTGATTTTTTCTATTTGATCAATGTTACTGAAATCTACATCTAAACAAGAGAGAGAGAGAGAGAGAGGGAGTTTTAAATATAGCAAATCATGCTATGGAGATTAAAATACTATTAAACATCACTATAAAAATACATACAGAAGCTACAAATACAAACACATGTGTAGGCTAACTTTAAACAGGGATCGATTCAGAATTTCATCCTGGGGGGTGGGTACAACAGTAGTGTAATAAACCTACCGAGGGAGGGGGTTTAGCGCTGCACAGAACGAATGTTGTGGCGGTTTGTTATCGCAACAATAACGGAATGTAATGAAATATTGTAAAAAAACAACAGTGTGTTTAAATAATTATTCCCTATTTTATAAGTAAAAATAAACTTTTAAATATCCGTTTACTTTAAAATGAATTTGAATCTAGTGCAAATTTGAGTATTTGGGGCGGGCACTGTATCTCTGGGTCCGCCAGTGCTTCTAAACACGAAAAAAGCTTTTAAGTGTTTCAAACCATAAATAGTGGGTAAAACGTAGAAGAAAGAGTTTGATATTATATATGTGCGCTCTTATTATGTAAAATTATCTCGAAATACTGTTAAGAACAAGCAAATATAAAGACATAAAAAATGAAGAAGCAAGTGTAAAATATGCTGAATTAACTTGTGAGAGGAATCACTTAGTTCTTCCAGTTTTGTAAAGAATGTGCTTAAAACTACATTCATATTGAAGAAAGATTTAAGGAGTATATTGGAAGTAGTAAAACTAATACAATTTATAAACTCACTATGCATAATAACAATAACAATAATAATAATCAAATAACTAATCTACAAAGTTATAGAAGTTACATTATGATGATTAAGTTATCATCATCAAATGTTATAGCTAGAATGAAGTTATAAACAAACTTAACAATATTTATAAGGTTTTAATCTAATACAACTTTATAAATGAGTTTTTTTGTAACTAATGTTAATTTAAACACACAACTAAGTTAGTGTTAGTTCGTATGTCATTGATGATAAAAACGTCTAATGTTGAATAAACATTTAGTTACAGTAAATTTATTCTTAGTTATTTAACTGTTTGATCAAAGTACATTGATCTCACTAGACAAGATTTACCGTGTAGTAAGTATACATGTCTGTTTGGGAGCAGATTTTTTTTCAGGTAGGGGACAATGTTTACACGATGTCATAATTTCCATCTATTTCCAGTACCAGGAGGTTATTATATCATTTTCGTTTTCTTCTTTAGATACCGACTTCATTTCAAAGCTAGTCAGTCATCAAAGCTACTTGTCTTTTTGATAATGCTTCCTTAAGAAATTAGTTGGTGTTGCTGCTAAGCCAATCCCTCCAATTCTTCATGCCTTTTTCCCCCTATGGTTCTTTCCCCTGCTACCCTGTCTTTGGTAATGAGCCGCGCAGACCATACAGTTCTCCTCTCTTTTTGTGACCCAATTATTTGAGTTTTTTCTTTTTTATTGTCTATAGATTCTCTTTTTTGCATCCTTTTTAAAATCTCCACGTTTGTAATAGTCCGAAGTTTCCGTGTACGAGTGTAGATTCACCTCTACTTCTTGATATGAGCCTTCCTCAGTGTCCAAGTCTCCACTCCAACATTTGATCAAACGGATTTTAAGTTGCAAACTCAGAACCTTTCCACATAACATTCGAATAATTTGGTCGTTTTTGCTTTCTCAGTTCTGCTAGTTTCAACCTGTAAAACTATTCTTTGAGCTTAGCTTGAGAGGTTATGTTAAAACAAATAAGAGACATATACAAAACTCACGAATTATTTATTTATTGACTCTTACACGTTTCAGTGACGAAGTCATCATCCTCATCATCATCAGTGAGTGTTGCTACTACAAACCCCATCTTACTACTAAGGTAAAAGTCATTAGGAAGAAGGGGGTTTGGTGGCTCCCGTGGGTTTACAGCACTATTTTCTTGCTGACTGTTTGATGAAAGGACGGAGGTTTGTGTTGGTGGTAGGGTGAGCTATTTTTGTTAAGGATAATGCCTGACTGTCGTTTTTGCTAGATGTTCTTGGCAGGCATTGAATATTTCTGTGGGAAGTCTCAAAAACAAAGTTTACATACTTAAATCTTACATGTATCCTTAAAAACTAATATGAACAGTGAATTAAGACTAACAGGGATGCTAAAAGTAAAAGTAAGGTTACACTTCTATATTTATACCGTGGGCGTTGACACGCCCACCTGTCAAAACAGCAGTTATTAACAATATTTCAAACATGATACATTAAATAGAACCTTTTTATATTTATCTCAATAATTACAATAAAATACTTAACCATACACATAGTTATATATAAACAAAATAAATAATTAATATTTCAATATTATTATTATTTAAAGATTATAACAAAAAAGTTACAATACAATGTTCTTGTGTCGTACTACTTACATTAATATAAAATTTTGAATAGGGCTAGACTCATTATTTACAATAGTATTTTCACTGCTATTAATATACAAAGTTTTCAACGCATCCTATTTACTACATTTAACGATTTTTAATAGGGTTATATCGTCTACTTTAAATTCGTGCTCTTCCTCTAAACAATGTTTCGCCATCGCAAATTTTTCTGGTCTGTTATATTTATAAACAGTTTTCAGCTAGTTGTTAATATTTTCACTTATAATGATATTTAGTTGGTTCTACGCTGAAGATATTCAATATCTCTTGCCATATTATTAGACTTCTTGAACGGTTGCAAAACCAGGGAAAATCCTGTGTCCTGCAATGGATTTCCGCACTCGTAAATATAGAGGGGAATGAATGTGCGGACAGTTTAACCGAAGATGCAAAAGATCTTGATTAAAAGTGCACCACTATCATCCTTCTTGATTTGGCAGTGGCCAAATATAGAGTAATGACTCATAAATATAGAAAAACCTCTCCAATGGAATTTGAGTGTCCCAGAGTTATTGCATCAACCATTGCCAGGCTTAGAACTGACCATCACACGAGCATAAGATTCATTCAGACAAAACCAAATCACGTGACTATTGCGAAAACTGCCCTGGAGTGCTACTCACGCCCAATCACATCTTGGGATACCCAGCTGTCACCGAGAATATACTGAAATAAAGAATGGTTTAACTCAGTGACTCACTGCAAAAAACTTTGTACAGTCCTGATGCACAACCTTTGGCAGGGGCGGTGGTCCAAACCTTTGATGGAGTTCAGAGAAATTTTATAAAAACACCTTATTGTCTATCCATGGACTCGAGAACAATAACAACCACTTATTCAATAGACCAAAAGGCCTCACATCTGTCTACTTTTCTATTCATATAAATTTGGTTTTGTCAACATTAAGCAACAAACTGTATTTTTCATTACATTATATTCTTTTATTCACTCTTGAACGTCAGAAAGGGATCCAGAGGAGAAGCGTACCGTCTTTGAAACACATTGTTTGGCAGCACGCCATTTATTAGTCTTTATACGATTCGGAAACTAACACAGTTTTATTTCATACATATCACCTTGCTTACTATGTTTTCAGAGTGAAAATTAAAGTGACTCGGCGGTACACTGTTACTTTCTCTTCTCTTATATTCTGCCCCTTCAGGATTGTCACTTAGTGGTAGTAATACAATTTTAACATATATTTATGATGTCTAATTTTCTCCCTAATAGTTCTCTTAAATATTTATAATGTATCCTATGAAAAGGTTTACAATAATAAACATATGAAATATATACGTCGCCACAAATGTAGGTGTTTAAACAGTATTTATTGAATCATAAGAATTGGTACAACCTATTAAGAATTACTTTAAACTTAGTTGCTCAGTAATATTCTTCTTATTATTTATTTCAAATTTATTATTGTTGAATTTTTTCACTTCAGTTTAGTTTATATAGTCAGAAATAGGAGTTCCAAAATTCTACTTGAGTTATTTCAAAAAAAAAATGTTGGTTTTTGTCATCAATCACTATTTTATGAAGAATATTTAACTAAGAAAATCTACAAGACCATATATGGCACGCTCATTTTACACCATTTATCAGTGCAGCTTGCAACCCCTTCTGAAACCCTTAACTACATCACTGTTGCCCTCTAGTCAGTCACTTAACTGTAGAAACATTATATTTGCGTGCACTCACATACTTTTATCTCGAACAATATGAAACCCTCGGGTGCCTCCTTGCATCGTTCATTGTAAAGCAAGAGTATTTCATGTAAAATGTTTTCTTCCTCCAGCGCATTAATCTCAATCAAGATCCAACCCTTATCTTCCAACCCCGCCAAAGCTTGTTACTCAATGTAAATTCTTGAAACGTTATATTTTCTTCGTTTTTCATCAGTGACACATTTATCCCAATCAACATACAACTTTTGTATTCAAGCATCCTCTATCTTAACTTTGCGATGTAAAATGCTGTAAGCTTGTATTTTATGCGTTCCTGTTCAGTGATGTATTTACTTCAATTAATATGCAACCCTTTGCTCTACACTTTATCATTTCCTAGCCCTTATAACACGATGTAAAATGTTGTAAGGTAATAATTTCTGAGTTCCTGCAAAATACTGTATTTACTTCAATCAACATGCAACCCTTTTGCTCCACCCTTAATCATTTCCTAGCCCTTGTAACACGATGTAAAATGTTGTAAGGTTATAATTTCTGCGTTTTTCGTCAGTGACACATTTATCTCAATCAACACGCAACCCTGATCTACCGCCCTTCGCCTTCAACCCTTGCTTAGCACGTTAAATAAGTTTTATTTCCTAAGGTACTCTTAGTATTCTTAATCAATAATGTTTAATCGTAAAATGTTGTAGAGCGCCTTGTATAAAATAAAAGTGAATAGGGATCTCTTCATTCTATATTTTATTATAGAATATTCATATTTCTTTTATGCTAATAAAATTGTACAACTAAGTATTCAAAAACTTAATACACAATGATAAGTTAAACTCTCGAATAATAAAAGTTGTAAACTAGAGCTGTACGCTATTTTAGTTTCAAGAACACCAGACAGTTTAACTATCATCGTGTACTGTAACGGCCAAATTGAATGTTGCAGAAATCGGTAATTGTGTAGAACGAGGATTTATGCCAAAAGGCCTAATATTACAAAACTTTAAAATAATTATAATAAAACATAGTTAAAATGGACCAAGTAACAAAAATTAAGATAAAATCAATTTAAATTTAATAAATTAAAATTATTAACATATTGAAATTTAGAAAATAACCTAAAATTAGTAGAGTTTGAATAGATAGCCTCGCACTATAGGAGCAGCAGATACAGTTAAAGTAGCCTCACAACAGGCTCTAAAGTTATAAGACTATCTGGGAAGTAACAATACGTGAGAACCAAATTGCTTATGAAATCTTACGACAGGGGCACAAAAGCGCTGAAATCGAGAAACTGTAGAACATTAGAACAGTGAATTAAATAAATTTTGACAAATATAAACAAAGAAATTATTAGAACAAACTTTTAAATTTAAATAGACACACCTCGTAAAGTTAAGTGTTATTTTAAAAGTTCAGACGAAATAATTCACGAAAAGATAACTAGAAAAGGGTTGAGATTAAAAAATAAACAAACTAGTTGCTAAGAAAACTAGTCAATACTGGGATTTTAGGAATTGGATCGACAGGGTTCACACGGAATAAAGAAGAGACAACGCAGTTTTTTCCGAAATAAAGCGTTCGGGATAGCGTCACTTGTAATCGAAGCTACCAACTGAGTGAGACGTGTTTTTTTGTGTGTGGTGAAAGTGACTCAAATATCTAAATTACGTCAAATATCAGCTATAAAAATATCGAACTTGAAACGCCAGACTTTATAAACTTGTAGCAGACGCCGTAATTAATTTAACTTTGAAAAATAGTGAGAAAAGAGAAAATTGCTGCAATCAGTCAACACGTTTGGAATAATTCAACAAAAGGAATAAGATGCCTGTCGTTGGATGTTTTCTTTCAGAAACAAGATACCGTAAAACAACTGGAACTATCCCAAAACATATATAAACCATATCTTTTCGTCAAACATAAACTTAAACGATTCATAACCTAGTAGTCCGAACTGAATTTTTACCCAACTTCAAATTAGTTAAAAAAATTTTTTCCGTGTAAAATAACAAAAAACATTCTTGTGCATATCGTCGTAGGACGTGTTTTAGAACAATTTTCTATTTTAATCTCAGGTGGTCCTAATATCTCACAACTACTGCAACGGTAAGTAGAAAATGATGAACGTGTTCGTCTATAGCGTATTTGGCCTTGAATGGACCTCAGCGACAAAAACTGATGTCAAATTCGTGTTCAGGACGTACAAATTCATAATAAAAGGAAAAAGAATTCTCGAAAATAGCGGTAGTCGCACGTCTATATAATTACCAGAAGAAATATAGACTTATAAATTCTTAAAATGAAAGTTGAAAAGTTAAAGTAAAACATTGAATTAAAGAAAAGACATTCATAAAAATCGAAAAAAATAAGTTAAGCGAATACAAACAGAATGGGTTCAAGATTAAAAATAATACGGTTACCAGGGTAACGGAATTCCCATTGGTTTAAAATTTAAGATGTACGTAATGACGTAAGAAGTTTGGTCTTTTGGACAAGAAAGCGTACCTTTGTCCAGGTAACAGGAGTAGCGTCTTGCTACTCAGAAGCGGTCGTGTTTTACCAGCAAGCGACCAAGTTAAAGATCCAATATTTTATAATACGACCGTATATAGTACTTCGATGTGACAGGGGAGTGTAAAGGTATTTAGGCAGATGCTCAAATATCCCCATAACATCATCTCGACCAAGAAAATGCCCAAACGCCGGACAAAGAGAATTTCACAGACGCCATGCAAGAAGAGAACAACAAAATTTCAAGAGAAAAAGGGACATGGACCAAGAACCAACCACTTTTGGAAGATACTTCAGCTTTTGCAGTACAAAGTCATATAAACAATTTAATTTTCTTTTCAATAAATCTTTATTTCATAATATATTTAATTTAAGTCAAAAGTAAATAAAAATTGAATAGCTTAAGAGAGAGAAACCTCTTTTAGGTTACATAAATTAACTTATATATATTCTAAATTGATTTTCCATTCAACCGTTTGCCTAAAATGGAAATTAACGTTTAAAGTTTAATTCATATTATCAAATATGGCTTTATTCTCGAAAAACGGATGAAAATCCGTTATTAACATAGTAGATAAGAATGAAAAGGAGTAAAAGTAAATGAAGTTTTTATTAAATGTATAGACTAGTATAACTAACTAGGGTAACCTAAAAATGGGTAATGTTAACCAGACTCTGATATTGAATTGAATAAAGTTTGTATTAAAAGGCATAGCCTAGTTTAACTAGATAGATTAACCTTAAAATGTTTGAATATTAACAAGACTCTGAGATATGGGAAATTTAACTTGGATAAACAAAAATAAGTACAAAATTAATTAAGATAATTGAAAGTGGGTAAATGTTAGTATATATATGCCAAACCATGTTAGTAGTCTTTGAGAATGCTGGAACTATACTCCGATGAAAAGCTTCAGCATAATTGTAAATGTTGAATAAAATATATCTTGATTATGAACTTTTTGAAATTATTTAATAATTATAACAAATCAAGAAAAATAATCATCTTTATTATAATATATATATATATATATATATATATATATATATATATATATATATATATATATATAGATTGTGAACTTTCAGCCTTTGATAATATTAGACAAGAATAGAGTATATAATATAAATATATATGTGTGTGTTAACAATAATAATGTAGACTTAATAAGGAAACATATTCTGCACTATTAACTTGAAACTAGATAAGCAGGTTAATTATAGTTTCAGGTTGGGTAAAACTTTAAAAAATAAAACCTGTAAAATAACCTAAAGTAATTAATAATAAATTCTAATGTTAAATAAAAAAATTATATTTTCCAATTAGCCTTCTTTTCATTTAAGATAAAAAAAATTCACTATTTATCCAATTTTAGTCTTTAAGTCAAAAACTATCTCTCAAAGATTTCGTTACCCCAAAAGGAGCTTAAAAGGCTTATATGAGGCTGATTGGTTTTTGTAACAAATTCAGGGGTTGGTTCCACTGAGAGGTTTATTCTTGAGATACAGGTCTGGAACCAGAGTTCGTAGTCAAGGGATAAACCATTACTTTCTTGTGAACGAGGAATGGTCATTGAGGTGAGGTTTGTATAGGAGTTAGCCGGAGGTCGTCGAGGGTATGGTAGAGTGAGGTAAGGTCCGTAAGAAGAGTCACAAGTGTGGAACAGTAGTAGCACTGCATACCTGTATAGGACATATAAAGACACGTCATTCTGTCAGGGCGACGAGAAGATCATCACGCATGTGTGCAGAGTCGCACATCTAGAGTGGTAGTGCCATTGCAAGGGTATACTAATGTGGCCTCTTATAAAGTGTAGGTTTTTCTTTTTCAGAGAAATCGTGCACATTTCAGCACATTATTATGACTGCCTGAGGGGAGTTACATGGTATTTACAAATCACCCCCTTTACCATCCCTAACTGGGATAATAACCCCGATATTGGCTACTTTCATAATGGTCAACTAAAACATTGCACATTACACTGTTTTGTTCGACTCGATGGATTCCGCTAACCACTGGAAGCCTTACGACTGTCCTTTTTGTAATTTGATTGCAAACTAAGTTGGTGTTTTGACAGGCTTCCATGTTAAACTATGCCGCTATAAACGTTCTGTAGTATTGTGTTTAAAAGTTCAACAGTTCCGTAAAAGAGCATCAGTTATGACAAAAAAAATCCAAAAGTAGAAGGGAAAAAATTTTTACGAATTAACAGGGCCAATTTTAATTGCTTTCCATAACTGCTAGTTGTTTACATCATTTCCTTTTGTCCTTCCCATAATTCCGAATTCTCTTATTTGCACAATCGTATGCATATCCTATCTTTTACTTTTACAGATCTTTTCTTTAACTTCTATTTATGACTTTCGCTAGTATCTTATTTAAATATACCCCTAATTGGTTCCGCCGGGCAGTGTATACATCTCTATTTACCCCGTTCATACCAGGTATACTTCATGCTCGATTCCATATTTTTCCCTATTCCCAAATCAAAAAGAAAATAAAGTCTTCCTCAGACCTCCAAATATAATTGCATCTACCTTTTTTATACTTCTCCTTACAAGGAGTTTAAATGGTAAACACGTCTTTATGACCTTGATAGAGAGTAGGTCTGCTTCAGGTAAGTGACCCTGAACACGTGATGTCATGGTACGGGAACTATATAGACCTAACTTAATCCTACATATATTTACAATCCATAGTTATTATCGCCTTAAATCCAGAAAAAATCATTTTTTCCAGTTTCCTTATCTTTTCTTCAAGATATTAGTTATTTTTTTCATCTTTTTATCTTTTGTCTACCATTGTACGCCACCTTACTCCATCAGCTTCTTTCGGTTGAATGGTCAGCCTACTTATAGACTGCGAATGTCTTGCCTTTATTTTTACAGTATTTCTCTAACAAGTAATATAATTTTGTATTTTAAAACGCACAATTGCTACTTTAAAAAAAATATGTGTTTTAGTTTCTATTTATTTTATAATTACAATTAATATAAATATGTATGTACATATATCAAAATAACAATATTAAGTGACAAAATAGAAAGCAAATTTCCTTGCAATTTTCCATTTACCTGTCTATGTATGGTGGACTATTATTTTTATTCGTTACTATTTATACGCTTTCTTTTTTTCGTCGCTTGCGTTGTGTTGTAGTTTCCTTTCGCTTTTCTTTCGCATTGTCCGTTTTTGAAACAAGGTTCGATACCGTTTATCCAGTTTGTTTGTTTATTTTATTCTTTGCATTCATTTTTAATCCTAGAGAATTATTTATGATATTATGTGGTAGCCATGGCAACAATTTAAGGTTATACAATGGAGGCTTTTCATATAGATCTTTGAAAAATTGATTTCTAGCTGTGGAATGTTGGCACAGTGCAAAAAAGCTCTAGACTTCGAACATGTAGATACTCTGTTCGAATCAGATCTAGAACCCCACATTTTTACAATTTAACTATTGAATAAATATTTGAAAAAACTATAATAACATCAATTGTCATCCACTATAGGTAAAAAAGTGTTTGCACCTGATTGGATGAATAAAAACGTATTTTATTAACCATTAAAAATTTCTACAAGATATATATATATATCAGGAGAGTGTGAGCTAATAGAAAGAATTTAATAAAGAGGTTAGTATAAATTGTTTTATACGATTTTCGGAAAAGAAAATGACGATTTTTAGCGTAGTTTTTAGTTATTTTATTAGTTTTATAAGATTTGTTTTTTAAAATTATTTAGTTGACTGCGGGTCACTTCAATCATAAAACACAGATCAGCCCAAACTTAACCTAACTTCACATATTAGACAAAAGAATGGAATATTAGTTTTAACGATGAGACAGTTTATTAATTCAAGAATTGTATTAAAGGATCGGATTTACAGACTCCAGCATTGATGACGAATTATAGGACAAGATGACTTAAAGTGTCTTCAGTTCTTGATTAAAATTTTTGGAGAACATCAGTTAACTTATATTCACTTTTAAACATAAAATTTAAAATTTTTCATGCTATGCCTTAGACTGAATTAATCGCTTAAGTTTAGGCATGTGATTGGCTTTTAAGCTGGTTTTATATTACACCGTAATATTCAGCGGGTTTTGTTTAACAAGAGTTGTATTATAATCGGCGTGGGTTGTTGAAGGGTTGTCTGAGCAAAGAAGGGACGACGCAATCTACATAGATCTTTCTCACGTAGTCTGCTGGCTATCGGAATTGCATGGCAATCGATGACTCAGCAAAATGTTTTCCACTTGCGTGATTGGAACAAATTTAAATTACACATCTTTTACTCTATTTACATCCTCAGCATGAATAATTAATTAGTTGGTGTTTTTGTGTATGGTTTCATTGGTGTATTTTAAATTATAATAATTGTCAATACTTTAGTTGCAATTTTTAGTAAATTACATAAGTAAATAAAAAAGTACAGTAAACTCTCACTAATCCGGCCGATATGGGGCTTAGATACTGCCAGAGAACTGAAAACGCCAGACAACTGGAGGGTCCATTAAAAACATAATGTATATTTATATGTATTGCCTAAAAATAAGGAAACTTTTCCTGAACTGTACTTGAAATGATAAAACGGGAGTGATTGCATTGGTCTGTACTTTACAACAAAAGATTACCTTATCTTTAGGGTAAAGAAATTAATATTTTTCCGATTACACTGCAACGAGATTTTTCACATGAATTTCAGTCACTGTACACTACTGCAACAACATAAGGCTCAAAATCGTTTACATATAACGAACTTCTCAACTAGAACCGGGTGGTGTAAAGGTCACTCGGTAACTGGCATAGACATGGTGTGAAAATACTATATACAAGTTATGTTTACAAATTGATTATTTTACATCTTCCTTCTTTGAAGAAAACGCCGAAGTACTGGAGGAGCCGGATAGACTAAAGGCCGGATTATAGAGAGTTTACTGTAGTAATTATTCGAACCGGCCGAAAGACTAAAATATTTCATTTGCAGAATGTGGCTGTTAGAGGTTTTAATAGAACCTAGTTAAAATGTAGTTATTAGTAAAAGAGTTTATTAAGAAAAGCTGTATTGTGTTTACTGGATATAAATTTTATTTAACAAATTTAATTGTAAATGGTTCTTAAACAGTGAAACACAGTGATTAGTGCCGTTTGTGCTCGTAAAATTGGAATAAAAATATATAACTCATTACAATTACATGAAAATACGGTAATTATAGTAAGATTTATTGAAATACAGAGAGAAATATGGAATGCATAAAATAACATAACCTACAAGTTAAAACAGCTGTTCTAGAACATAATATAACTAAAAACAAGTGTTGTACGTAGTCATATGTTCTAACTTAATTTAAGCTAAAATAGTTTTATACAGCACATATTTACAACTATATAGATTTGTTAGAGCAGGACGACTTTAGCTTGAGGGAAATCGTAGATTTTACCCTTACTATAATTATTGTTCTGTTTAGGTGAGTCAAAAAAATTAGCCCCTTCAAAATTATCAAGTGAGTATTGGGGTTACTTTGCTATGAACGTTTGCTATGTTCATGTCAGGGAGAATATTTAGTTAAAATCGGACTTGTGGGGTTTAACAAATACTGGCTTCAACTTTACACAAAATTTCAATAATGATAAACAATAAAAAAAACCCAAAACCCGAAATTCAAAATAAAAAATTCGAGTTTTTTTATTTTTTAGGGCGAATGTGCAATGTAAAGAGAACACAATATTACCAACTAAAGTTATAACATCTATATAAACAAGGTTCATCCATTAATCCACTTCCTATTCAAAGGCAATAAATTAGCAAGTTTTGTCATGAGCATATGCTGAATAAAATAGGGCCTATTGCCGTTCGAGTTCCCTACAGCAAGCGGACCGAACTTTAAACTTTACGCCTAATATTACAGTTTCACGCTCTCAGTTGCTTTCATTAATTCCACCTCTTTTATAACGTAAAAAAGCTCTTCCGATGAGAAAAATACTAACATTTACTGGAGCCTAGTTAAATGTGAAACACTTGATATATTCTATGATATATCCTTAATGACGTCGACTGATCAGTATCTGTGAGAAATACAAGTGACGTTAAATATGCAATGAAAGACAGCATGTGAAAATACTTTAAGGTGTATGAACAATACTTTTGTTCAATGAGCATATTAACATGAACTGCTATCGGTAAATAGCAATAAAAGCGTTTTTTAGGAAAGACATTTTTTGATTGTGGTTTAAACAATTATTCAATATACTATGATCGTATATGAAGGATAAAGAAGGGATTGTATACAACAGAAAGGATTTTGGTAGGGATATAAAATCTATGGTATGAAATGTAGGTCATAAACAAGGCACTCTACGATCGGGGCGGCAACTCTAAAGTAGGTCTACTTATAATCGAATTAATAAATAGAGGTTGTTGTTAAATTCACGTGAAAGGAGAAGGGTACAGAAGGAAAGTTGGAATTAGGATAGGGGTTAGGGGAGGGGCGTAATACTCCTTATAAGGATACATTACGCCATCTACTGGGTAGGATATCAATCAATCTGGTTTCTATCCCAGATCTGGGCCCCCAGGTCAGCCCAACCCTCGTGACATCCATCCTCTAGGGAGGATGCCTTCTGTATAGCACTTAAATATCAACTTTTGATATTTATCGGTGCCAGAAAAAGTTTCTAACGAATACCTGGAACTAATCACTTAGTCGCAACAGATACATAGTTGTTTTTGCAAAAACATGTGATAATTAACGTACATTTCCAGAATAATTAAACTAAACTAAACCAGGACGAAGAATATAAAAAATAACACATTGGCAAATAAAAAAAAGGAAAACAGATTCTGCCCTTATTGTTATTTTATTTTTTGAAAACAAATTAGAAGACATATTTTATAGTTTAAAAGGAATCACCCTATTGCTTATGGAGGATAGGGAAATATTGTTAACCTTGATAAGATCAAGGTTGGGACACCAAGCGAGGAGATAAGAATTATATGCTGGAGGATGGTATACCTGATGCAGATCTGTCGTGGTTGTAAAGACAGGTTACTCATTACAACCCTTTGTAATAAGAGGGGTGATGAAGGGTAGGTGGAATTAGGTATATCTAAGGAGAGAACATAATTTTACCCTGATACTGGAAATAGGAGAGAACTACGTAAGAGTGGACAGGGTCGCTCAACTGACTAGACAAGGTTAACCTAGTACTTACCTGCTGATAAGTACTGGAAGTTACCATATCGTATATGGAATTAGAGAATGGCCTATAGAAGCTAGATAGTCAGAAAAAAGTCACAGTGCTGTAAGGTCGTATACAAAAGAGGCTAAATATCTAGAAGCTTTTTGAAGAAACCTAAGATGAACTTAGGACAAAAGGAAGGGCAAATAATGAGAGCCTGAAGTTCAGAAATTAAAACCTCAAAACAAACCGAACAGTTAAAATATTTTGTCATCCAATTATATTACCTAAACACTAATAGTGAGTCTGAGAAGTTCTATAATAAATATATTAAAATGTTAAAATACATTAAAATCTTATAAGAGATAACCTATATTTTCTTTATCTGGGGAAATCACAAGAAATATTTCTTCTTATCAGGACAGCTATAAGTGCAGTAAGTGTTTAACTATTGTAAAATAATTAGTTTTAAATTACATAAACAAACAATTATAAATATTGGGTGTCTTCAACAAAGCTTTGTTCATAAGCCAGAAAAAAGCGTCCTGCACATAAGTCAGCACTTGAGACCTGGCCACGTGTCAGCTTCTTGTGTCCATGTCGAATTAAAATAAATTGGAAAAAGAATATTCTCTACTTGGATAGTTTTTTTTAGTTTAAACATTTTCCAATTGACTTTTCTTTAGTATGTATTTTTGTACACGCCAAATATCACGATGTCTATGTGTCGCGGCGGTTTATATCGCGGTGGAGGGTTGTGGTGGAGGGTTTGGGTCGCGGCGGGTTGGTGACGCGGAGGTTTATATCGCTGTGGGTTTGTGTGTGTGGGGGGTGTTTGTGTCGCAGGTTGTTTGAGTCGCGGCGGATTTGTGTCGCATGGGGTTTGGGTGGCGGGAGGTTTGAGATAAACTTGTTTAAATTATAGTTTTCATTCTATAAACTAGATATGCACTAGTTACTTAGTTGTATTTATATGTTTTCTTTAGTTTAGTAACTATCACAGTTTATTTTACCATAAACACAAGCACTATGGTATGTCTTTTACAGATGCAGTAGAACGTCTATAGGTATCATTCTAAAATAGTTTCTGAACCAGAAATAAATTTGGTATTCTAAGTTTAATACGTTGGCTTAATACAGTCTTTTTATTCTAGTTACATCTCCTATCGAAAGCTGAAAACCATCTTCGATAGTTTTACTTTATTAACAGCGGCTCTAAAGAGTTCTGCTGAATCATAGCTCAGAGATTCTGCAACTATTCTTCAGCGAAAATTCTTCTACGTCCAGTATTTCTCCTCCATTTGATAGTTTCTTTTATTTCCCCCCTCCTTTGGATATAATGAGTCGCAGTATTATATTGCACCCTTACTATATTGCCTAGTTATTCTAATGTTTGCCTCTATGTTTGTTATTAATTTGAGTTCTTCCTTCATTTTTGCCAATACCGCTTCATTTGTTGCTCTTTCTATCTATGATATGCTTCACATTTTACTAAAGCATTACAATGGTTTTGATGTTTTTCTGATTTAAAGTTCAGTATTGAATACAGTCCAGTACATTTAGTACCAACGCGAGTTTCTTTACGCGAGTCACTAGCGTTGCACTTGTTATGGGTTCTCGGACAGAACCAATCCAGATCCTCCGTGTTCAACTACTTTTATTGCACTAACAATAACCACTAAAGTAACTGATAACCAACATCTCCAGACATCTCGACATGCCGACTGTTGATGCCGACTCTGTAGAAAAAGCACTATACCATTCGGGCAGTACTTCCACTAGACATAGGAGAGACGCGCCTGTATACGTCCAGAATTTAATGCTACAGACATTATTCATTAATAGAATATTGGTGTCAGATTTTATCCTTCTTAATGGTAGTAAACATATTTTGCAAAATACAGTCACTATTAGGCGGGGACCAATGTTCATTCCTCACTAAACAGAGTATAGACAGGATGCCTAATATGAGAAATAAAGTAAGAATAATATTGTATAGACAGGATGCCTAATATGAGAAATAAAGTAAGAATAATATTATAGCTATTCGCAAAAGATATAACATGACAGTTATTTGATAGTAGTATGATAGTAGCCAGACACAAATACAGGAAATATTGCGGTTTTCCCTGAGACAATTTATACAGATTCTGTTCCAACTGAGCAAGCAACAGGAGAGTTCAAAGATAAGTTTAAGATGTGAACCTACATGTGGATGTTTCATGTCCCCTGCTACTAGAGAGGGTTCATATCTTAACCCTACGACATTTCTTTTACTTTCTTTACAGACAATAACGTTCAAACACACTCACAAATAAATGTTTCTACTGGAAAAGATTATACTGGTGCTTCAACTTGCTTTTAGCGAACTACAATGTTTTCGGGATCAGTGATCATAAATTGCAAATGAGAAACGCTTCATTAAGACGTTCAGGAATATTGGAACACTTTGCTCTGCACCGCGGCTCCCTTTGTTGGCCTCGGGACAGAAATACCTCTATTGTTTCGGCCAAGACTGACAACAACACAGAAAGGAACAATAAATCATACATTACGAGTAGCCTGCTCCACATAAGAGACCGCGAGCTTCATATCGGCTTGAAATAACCCTGAGGTGCACCACAAGCTGAAGCAGTGTACACTAACCTGCCAGGTGGCTGATTTGTTGTGGTTAGTTATTTATTAGGCGGCTCCTCACAAAGTGCAAGCGTAATACATGTGAACAGGGCTATGCTATCACCAAACATTCGCATGTTTTTGTATTTAATTTGTGACGTGGCAGTGCAAGTGTAATACATGTGAACGGGGCTATGTCAGCACCACATATTAGTACGTTTAGGTATTTAATATGTGAGAGGAAAGTACAAGATTATAGGCGTGAATGGAGCGATGCGATCACCAAACATTAGTATGTTTACGTATTTATTTGTGATGTGGCAGTGCAAGCGTAATACATGTGAACAGGGCTATGTTATCACCAAATATTAGTATGTTTAGGTATTTAATTTGTGAGGGGACAGTACAAGAGTTATGGGTGTGAATGGAACTATGCGATCACCAAACATTAATATGTTTAAGTATTTAATTTGTGATGTGACAGAGCAAGCGTAATACATGTGAACAGGGCTATGCGATCACCAAACATTAATATGTTTACGTATTTAATTTGTGATGTCACAGAAAAAGCGTAATACATGTGAACAGGCCTATGCGATCACCAAACATTAATATGTTTACGTATTTAATTTGTGATGTGACAGAGCAAGCGTAATACACGTGAACAGGGCTATGCGATCACCAATTATTAATATGTTTACGTATTTAATTAGTGAGTGGACAGAACATAGGTGATTTAGTTTGTAAAGGGACAGTGAGAGCGTAATCGCGTGAACGGGGGTATGCGAACACCAAAATACTACAGTGTTTACTTACTTAATTTATGAGAGACGAGGACAACAGCTAACTCCTGTGATAATCATTTGATCAATTTACAATTTAGAAAATTAGTTTTACTTCAGTTGTGTTCTTTTAGAGTTATTTTTATTCTTCTCTTTCGCACAGTTTTCTTGCTGTTTTGATTGATGTTCTTTGTTGAGAGCAGCTCTGTTTAATGAAATTGAGTGTCAAATTGTTATTATTCATCTCACTTCTCATCTCTCAAACAGTGTGACAATCATACTAATATGTTTATACTTTTAAAATTAAAAAAGAAATAATAGTTGTTGAGCAAAAACATCAAAAATATTCACTTGAATCTACTATTAATAAATATAAAATACTCGTATATCTAATTAAAACATTAAAATAATTACACAAAGTCTTATCTAATTGTCCCCATCAGTAACGTTCTCCATAGTAACATTAATATGAATAATTGTCATGGTAGTACTAATGATTGGCATCACGGCAAGTGTAGACAGACGCATAAACTTTCTTGGATGTTGCAAACTTCTCGTTGAAATCATAAAGTACATAATATTATATTTATTACTTCAAAAACAAAATTTTTCAAGCTGTCACATTATTTTACTCTTTATCACTTATTGTGTTTTAACGTATAATTTTAGATCATATAAAGTGTTTATTCAAATTCAAATATTTAACTGTAATAGTTTTTAATGTTCCTAAATACATGTTTCTTTAAAGTACAGTATTTAAATTTCATAAATATTGAGCATGTGAAACGAGCGTAGGTAGCTTTTGGTTTGTCAGTCAAACCTAGAACATTGACAGAAAGCCTTACAGTGAATAAAAGATCCTTGATTATATAAGGTCCACCCATTTAAAATAAATAACACATAAAGAATCGCGAGTTAAAAAAACAGTACATATTACACAAGTTGTTCGAAGTTAAAATGATACAAATGACATAAAAATATCTTAAACAAAGTGGATAAGCCTATATTTATTTGGATCTGTTGCTTGAGACATCTTAAAAGCAACACAAACATTCCCCGTCTAACAGGTGTTTGCGCCTCTCCGCTCTGCTGTTACTAAGGGAGGAGAAGGAAAACAAATACTGCAGCTCAACAGCCATTCCCTTATCAGATTAATTGTTTGGTAATCAAAACAAAAGTTGTATGACACTTTATACTGTTGCGAGTAATAGGTATTCATAAAGTGTAACATTATCAGAGACATAAAGATGCCAGTAAAAAAAAATTGATTTAATGAAAGCTAATTGTTGGCCAGGAATGTAACGAATTGATGAAGACAAATATATAGAGGCATTTTGTACCTGTATAATAATAACAATAATAATAATAATGATAATAATAATAATAATAATAATAACATTTTTTTTAATCCTTATAGTTGGATAATTCACCAATAAACCCAATTCACATGCAGGACCCCATCATGTGTGAAGTTTTCGGGTCAATTTTCTGACCTTACTGCCGCTATTCTCCCACCTCTTTTAACGCGCCAACAATAGGCGTAGAATGCGCCACCCTTGCCTTGCGTTAACTTTACGAAGGGTGGCTTGTCTTCGCCAGTAATGTCGTCTGGTCTATTTCCTCCTTCTACGTCCTAGGATATTTAAGTGATCTTCTTACACGGTATTGGCCTACGCCGGCATCCGGGCTTTGACGATCTCTTCTATCTTCCGCCAAATACGTGCCCACTCCAGCTGTCATCAGCTAAAGTTTCATGATTCTCAGTACTCTATTGAGGTAGACATCTACTGAAATAATAGTAATAGTAATAGTAATAATATTGATAATAATAATAATAATAATAATAATAATAATAATAATAATAATAATAATAATAATAATAATAATAACAATGGTATTAATAATCACAACAATATTTATAATGGTATTAATATTAATAATAATAATAATATTATAGAGTAATTGAAACTGTTCTTGTATGAAATGATAAATTATCTAACAATTTAAATAAATATACGATATTTCTAAATATGTACACATTTGTTTTTGAAAATGATTTAAACACAACGTCCAAATAACCTCGAAGTGAAGATGAAAACGCCTGTTGGCAGTGTAAGCATCCCCTACCGTCACATTTGGCTTTCTTAAATATTCTGACAAAAATCATTAATCTTAGAACCTTTGAAGGGTAAAACTTCAGAAATTTGACGTCCTATTCTTATAGTTCAACTCAAGTTAAAAAAAGGTACTAAAGTTGTTTACACTTTAAAAACATTAAAAAAATCTTATTGATATTTTTGTCCATCCTAGTCAATCCGCACCCTTTACAATTTTCGACTAAGCATACTTCATCGTTCTCAGGATATAGCCCTTGAAGCGCACACCTTTATGAAAGGAAAGATTCTCAAGCCTTAAACTTTTCTCTAGCTATATTATACATTTTTCTCTAGACATGTTATACAGTTTTCTCTAGGAATGTTATAAAAAGTTTTCTCTAGCTATGTTATTAAGATTTCTCTAGCTATGTTATAAAGTTTTCTATAGCTGTGTTATAAAGTTTTCCGTAGCTATGTTATAAAGTTTTCTCTAGCTATGTTATAAAGTTTTCTGTAGCTATGTTATAAAGTTTTTTCTAGCTATGTTATAAGTCTCTCTAGATATGTTATAAAGTTTTCTCTAGCTATGTTATAGTTTTCTCTAGCTATTTTATAAAGTTTTCTCTAGCTATGTTATAAAGTTTTCTCTAGCTTTGTTATAAGATTTTCTCTAGCTGTGTTATAAAGTTTTCTCTAACTATGCTATAAAGTTTTCTGTAGCTATGTTATAAAGTTTTCTCTAGCTATGTTATAAAGGTTTCTCTAACTATGCTATAAAGTTTTCTGTAGCTATGTTATAAAGTTTTCTCTAGCTATGTTATAAAGTTTTCTCTAGCTATGTTATAAGGTTTTCTGTATCTATGTTATAAAGTTTTCTCTAGTTATGTTATAAAGTTTTCTATAGATATGTTATAAAGTTTTCTCTAGTTATGTTATAAAGTTATCTCTAGCTATGTTATAAGGTTTTCTGTAGCTATGTTATAAAGTTTTCTCTATCTATGTTATAAAGTTTTTCTCTAACTATGATATAAAGTTTTCTGTAGATATGTTATAAAGTTTTCTCTAGCTATGTTATAAGGTTTTCTCTAGCTCTGTTATAAAGTTTTCTCTAACTATGCTATTAGGTTTTCTGTAGCTGTTATAAAGTTTTTTCTAGTTATGTTATAAAGTTTTCTCTAGCTATGTTATAAAGTTTTCTCTAGTTATGTTATAAAGTTTTTGTTAGCTGTTGTTACATATAGTGTTACATTTATTCCCTCCTACATTTCCTTCTTTTTTGCAAGTTTTTTTGTATTAAGTGTGTTAGTTTCAGACACTTTAATCTGTAATCGATGTTATTAACCTTTTTTAGCTTTGTTAATCGCCAGTGAGAAATATGGCCTTCTGAGCCACCAACCTAGCTTTTACTTCGTCGATTCAGTTTATTTATCAAAGAGCGATATGTATTTAAATATAATCCCAAATAATCTCGAAGAGCATAAAATAATCGACACAAAAATTGCAAGAACGTTCTGCTAAATTTCTAAAGATACTCTTACAGACACGGGAAGAAATAAAGAGAAGTGGTTAAAGAGAGAAATATTCTGTGCTGGAAAAAAGATTCTGAACCGATTGTAGCCCCAGTAAACGTATTAATTGTCACGTTGGATATTCGGTTTTTAATATTTCTATAAAACTGTCTAAAACCTATTGGACCAACCCATATTGTTTTTTGTTTCATCATTTCCTATAGATTTTCTAAAAGGAAAACAAAGCCTGCATTAATTCGTTTTGAACAAATTTTTTTCTGAACTGCTTGATTACTCAAAAGGTCTAGAAATAAGAACGGAAATTAACTAAATTAATATAAAAATAACTATCCAAATTGAATTTAAAAACGGTAATTTCACCAGGGCTCATTGGAAATTTGTTAATGTAATAAAATACCTTTTTAAACATGAAGCGTCCAAGCGGTGAAGGTGTTTCACAATAGATTACTTCTTAGTTCTATATGGTTCATTTTAAAGACAGATTTGGTTAAATTTGTCTGTTAGTCAATAGAATGTTACTATTAGTGTTAGAATAAATTAGCGTTTTATTCCTTTTATCTAATTTACTGTTTGCTGTCTTTAAATATATCTCAGACGAATTTACAAATATACATAGAGGTTTAATAACTTTTTAAAAATTGTGTGTAGCTACGGGTTACTTATACCACTAATATATTTGTTTTTAAAAATCATCAATTACTGTTCCTCGTTATAGTGTCGTCATTACGTCTATCCGACAAGGATCAGGAAGGAGCTTTTTACAAAATGAAAATCTCAGTAGCCTAAAGAGAATTGCCCATCAGACGCTACGGCCAATATCCTCTCGCAGATTGGTTCTTATTAGGTAACCTTTTCGAGGTTTTCTACGCTTTAAAGTGTTTTGAACCGGAGTCCTGAGTTTAGGGTAAACGTCGTCAGCATCAATTTGCGCAGCATGTCACCAATTTAATACGAAAGCTGTTTGCCGCCTCCTCTTTACTTTTTAACCGAGGTTGCTCTGTTTTTAAGAATATTCTTTAATTAAACACTTGGACCTACTACAGTGTGAGATATTTGCCTGTAGTAGTACTTTCTTTGTTTAATGAGGACGCCTGTTCCGGAAGATGTAAAATAGGTTTCGATTACCGACGTTCCCATTAACTACGGACTAAGCTGCATCCATCGGGCTGTGCCTCTTCCGAACTTGAAATAGAGCTGTGAAGCAGACTCTTAGAGACGGTTAGTAGGGACAGCGTCAGTCTGTGTTTGTTGGGGTGGGGTCGTACCTGCCCAGTGAGGTAATGAGTATGGATGTTGTATGCAAGTGAGTCTGTAGAACCTTGTTGTTAAAGCACCGGAGGTTGTTGTTTGAAGAAAGCCACTTTCAAGTCAGTGTGAAGTAGTGAAAATCTTATACATCTTTGTAAGCTTCTTTTTTTAACCCGGGTCTGGGCCCCCAAAACCCGCCCAGCCCTCGTAGCAGCCAATCTCTAGTGAGCTACCTCCGTTTCACATTTGGATGCTGTTACTATCCCTACCGCGAGTGAAACAAACGGGATTTATTACCTATGTACCAAGCTCATAAGCTCTTTCCATGGAGAATCAGGAGATAGTGAAATGAAACAGTACGATAAGTGTCGCGCTAGGAGCAGGATGAAAAAACCTGGTAAGAAAGAAACCCTGCCAGGAAAAATCCCGCGACCGATCGTGCAGGAACCCTGCCTGGGAGCTTGGATCACCTTATTCTAAGGAATAAGGAGGGGTATTGCAAATACCTTGTTAGTGAGTCTATGGCAGGAATGACATGAACCTCTTTTTCAGCTGCCTACTCGAAACCGTAGGCATGCAATCAATTTAGTACTTCCGTTGGGGCTAAGCTGCGACCCTGGGTATGTGCTCCTGCGTCACCTGGAACATAACTGTGAAGCAGAATCTATTAGTATGTATATATTTATTTTTTGCATTATGGTTGGAGCTAGGCGGTCAGTAGGGACAGCGGCCGTCTGTGTGTGTCATGGGTGGGGTCGTATCTACTCATTGAGGAAAAGGAGTGTTTATGTTGTATGTGCGTGACACTGATTGTAGAACCTTGTTGCTAAGTGTCGAAGGTGTTGTTTGATGAAAGGCACTTTCAAGTCAGTGTGAATCAGTGTTAATCTTGTACATCCAAGTGCCTTCGTGATTATTCGTAAAACCTTGTTTTGGAATAACTGTAGTCTGCGTGTGCTTGTGTTACCTGCATGGCCCCAGACGGGTAATGCGTAAGTGAGTATGCTGCGCAACATAGATACGTATATAGTAGGGGCCGCCCTAGTGAAAGTGGGCTTGTGCTGTTAAGCATAGGATATAGTTGTGTTAATCTAGTTGTTGCTTTCTTTAACGTGTTGGTAATGTGAGGGCCCCAAGTCAATGCTGTGTCGAGTATGTCTCCCAGATATTTGATCTGGTTCCCCCAGTGAATGTTCTAAATTTTTTGGTGTTATTGGGTATCAAAACCTGATCCTTGGACTCCATAGCAAAGTGTTCCAACTACTTACATCTCGCAGTTATTTAAATTTGTAAGCTTCATTGTCAACTTATACCGTAACTCTATCTGTTGACCGAGTTGGAAATTAAATCTGAGTTGATAATTGGATACATCTCCTGGAACGCCCGTTTTCATTTAAACGAAGAAAGTAAGTGCTGCTGTAGGCAAGTACTGTATAAGTAAATATACATCAAAGTGTTTAAGTAGCTCAAGTTGAAGATGAAAATATATAGAATAATAATATAGAAAAATAATATAGGATATTTTTCGTTATGCATGTATAAGAAGAGATACAATTTATAGCTACGCTACGCAATAGCATTGTTTGTAAGCCAGTATTTTGGTAATTCGTTACATTTACAAGTGAAACTATGTAAATAGCTCGTATAAATCTAATTTTTAATCGTTATGTTTATTTTAAACTGAAGGGGAGTAAAACTAAAAAGTTGAACTTGTTTTAAGTACGTTTCAGTGTAATCGGTTTAACATTTGTTTTTTACTGAAGTTCATGTTTTCTGGAACCGTAAGCATGAAATAGTTTTCTACAATCTTTAAGTTTACATATAATTAAGTGTAATTAATATATTTGTGGGAATTAATTGTAATTAATAGTCATAAATTAATTTTTATTATGGCAAGTGTTACTTATTTCAGTGATATCATGGTTTATACATTATTTCTTAGATATCATAGTTAGTTTTGGCTCTCTCTCTATTTTTTAGGGTTTATACAATTAGAAAACACCCGGTGAAGAACAGGTGTTTCAGGTAAAATGGCCCCTACCTACGCGAGCCACAATATTCCTTCTTAAGACTATAGGACATTTTCTAATTTTTCTTAGTATTTACATTATCTTACCTGAAATCCTGCTCTCGAGATTTGTGATCCTTCCATTTATCCTAGGGCAATTAATTACGCTAATCCTAGATTTTATTTACAATTCTTTCCCTGCCCTATATGGCTGACAATAATTAAATAACTGATAATTGCTTTGACAGGTCGCTCTAAAACACAATAATGAAACAAAAACAAACAAGCAGAAATTACACATTACAACTACTGAAGTTGAATATACTGGCGCATATAGATATCGGTTTACATAAACTGCAGATTTATTAAATCAAATTTTAAAAAAATAATCGTGTTTTAAAGAAAAATTAATACTGTAATATTTTCTGTACTGAATTTGTACTTAAAATAATATAACTGTACATTTAAATGCTTATCTAGACGAGAGGGATAGACGTTAGTCTCTATCCATTATCATTAACTCTGTAGGTTGTGTACGACGCAACGCTGTACAGTATATCAAACCGCTTGGAGTTGTAAATTAAAGCATGGGAACGAAGCACGGGTTTCTGTAGCGCGGTTAGATAAATCAGTGATTGGGAGTTGCGGCCAACCTAACGTAGAGTGCGTGACGTTCGTGCAAGGCCGTTAAGATATCACGTAACGGAACGCCTGGAATCAACCCTCATCCGGGCGATGCAACCCTTATTGCGCAACTCGCACTTTGCTAAAGATAAGGGCTCGTTTCATGACCTAAGAAAGCGATGAATACGTTCGCCTTGAGTTGCACGTAAAGGGTAAAGATAAGCGCGTACTTCTATACATCGAATAAGCAGCGTTCGTTTAAAAAAAATGTAAAACTAGTTACACTTCATTTGAGTTTACTATAAATTAAAAAAGTTATAGGTTTTTATTTTCAGATGTAAGGGCTCGTGTTCTATTAATTGTTTCGCCAATTGGTGTAATTTATATCTCGTGTTCTTTTACTGGCGTTCCGTGCCTCGGACCATAAAACTCCGTTCTAAGTTGCTATTATATGATTTGCACTTCCTGCAGTTGCTTTCATACTGCCAATCTCCTTCTTTCAATCTGTACTATCCTTTCCTGGTTTACCTTCCCGTCCTTTTCGTATGCTATTCTAAGCTGTTTTTTTTATACACGTTCTAAAAAAAACTTGTACTTTGAATTAGTCAAAAAACATAAGGACAACCACGGACAGAACATGTGCAAGAGAAATGTGGCGGATATCAAACGTATTCGCCAAGACTTTGTTCGATGAACAATCATTATTGGGAAACAAGTGTGGCATAATTGTGTTTAGTTTTAAAGCGAACAGCCAGTATTATTATTATCCCATACGTTACGATAATATGGGTGAAATTTATTGATCTGTTAGAGGGTAAATAGGATCATGACATCACGAGTGTAAGGTCTCGCAACTGAAGTAAACCTACCTTCTATCTTCACCATAATGAAGTGATTATTCTTTAAACGTTTCGTAAAGACGAATAAGATGAAAGGGTAGATGGAGTTAGGTAATGCAAAGGACAGGGTAGATAATCTCCTGGGACTGGGTAGAGAGTTAAATTGTGGCATCGCTAGGGTTTACCTGAAGTAGACTTGCTCTTAACTTGAAGGGGATAGAAGGGGTGTGTATACAGCAAACAATATAGAGTAGAGTCCCGCTATTCCAAACTAATTGGGACTGAGCCTTGTTCGGATTAGTGGAGATTCGGAGTAGACGGGTTTTAAATAATAAATCAACATGTTGACGTGTTAAGGTGTAAATAAGGAGAGGGGGCATTTGATAGTGTCATCTCAATGCAGTATTGATAGATTTTGGTCAGATTAAGTGGCATTCAGAAGGAAAGAGTGGCGACCTTCGATGCCACATTGCGCAACCGGCCGCGGGTGGTTAAAAATAAATTCATCACTCCCCTCCTCTCCAGACTCCCTCTGTAAGGCGGATTTTCGGAATAGCAGGATTCCGATTAACGGGTCTCTATTCTCTCTCTCGCTCGCTTAGTCTGTCTCTCTCTGTCCGTCTGTTTGTCTGCCTTTCTCTTTCTATATATGTATAAAGATGTATAAGTATGAAAAAAGAGGTTCTGTGCGAAGTTTCCTGGTACGTTAAATACACTAGGTTCTTAATTTAGGCGCATTGGTCTCGAGATAGATACACTAAGCCTGAATTGGAGTTGTATTAGCAGCACTTTGTGATGGAGGAGAGTTGGCAAAATTAAGTGTGTGATAGAGGCGATTTGGCTATACCATGACTGCATGGGATGTGAGTTGTATAAACCACGCCTGTAGTGGAGGTGCGTTGGCTGAACAATGCCCGCAACATCCTGTAAGGGAGGTGTGATGGATACACTAAACCTTTAGTAGAGGTGCTTAAATACATTACACCAGCAATGGAGGTGTGATGACTACACAGCGTCTATGGAGGTGTTTATAAATAAAGTTACACCGATACAATGTTTTAATCTTATTGGTCCTGTTACTTGGGCGTGCTAAACAAATATGGCGATATGATTGCATTGAAATACAGTCTGTACACCTTATAATATTTAGGGGCTGCTCGTAAAAGTAAACACATAACTCACCTAAGTTGTAATATAGTTATTCTTCAACAAAATTATCACTTAAATACAATATTAGTAATTGTACTTTGTATAAAATCGCGGTTTGTAAGTGATAATAAGCGTTTAATCCTTTCGTAATTTTCTTAATGTTCTAAAAAATTACACAGATGTTGGTCTCAGGTTTTGTCAGTAAACTCTGTCATGAGAGACGGACAGGTCTCTCTGCTGGCACTCATCAATCTTCAGTGTTTGTTCTTTGAGACGCAGTTATAATGAAGCTCAACGAGGGTCCGACATTTTAAAACCCTTTTGTGTAAATTTTTTATAAAGCTTCAAAAAATAATGCTTTGCTTTTATTAGTTTTATATAAAATGTACATTAAAATTAGTTTTAAGAGTTTTAAAGAAAATTGAATAATAAGGTTTTGTTAAGTTTTCGTATTTTTTTTAAACAGAGAGAAACATTATTATATTTATCTAAACATAATAAAGAATTATACTCACTTTTTTGGGGACATAAAGAGGTGTCTGTACGGTACACTTTCTCATAGAAAAACGAATAGGTTTTAGTAAATGGTACATAATGTTTCCCCGAATCTGGATATGGAGAATACCTTCAGAACACAAGTAGGACTAGTACAGGTACATAATAGTGTCACGATACTGGAGATAGGAAAAATCATAGAAGGATTAATGAGTAAATAGTTCATTGATACTGGAGATGGAGGAAATCATAGGAAGACGAATAACACTAAGTAAATGGTGCCCCAGTAATTAATGTGTAGAATATCCTGAGGAGACAGTTATTGACTAAGTACAGGTACATAATGGAGTCAAATTACTGGAGATAGAGGAAATCATAGGAAGACGAATAAGACTAAGTAAACGGTACCCCAGTAATGGGTGTGGACAATACCATCGGATCACAAATAGGACCAAGTAAATGGTACATAATATCCTACCTATACTGGATGTAGGGAGAGATACGGATAGGACCAAGTAAATGGTACATAATAGTCTATTTATACTGGATGTAGGGAGAGATACGGATAGGACCAAGTAAATGGTACATAATGGTCTACCTATACTGGATGTAGGGAGAGATACGGATAGGACCAAGTAAATGGTACATAATGGTCTATTTATACTGGATGTAGGGAGAGATACGGATAGGAGCAAGTAAATGGTACATAATGGTCTATTTATACTGGATGTAGGGAGAGATATGGATAGGACCAAGTAAATGGTACATAATGGTCTATTTATACTGGATGTAGGGAGAGATACGGATAGGACCAAGTAAATGGTACATAATGGTCTATTTATACTGGATGTAGGGAGAGATACGGATAGGACCAAGTAAATGGTACATAATGGTCTACCTATACTGGACGTAGGGAGAGATACGGATAGGACCAAGTAAATGGTACATAATGGTCTATTTATACTGGATGTAGGGAGAGATACGGATATAACCAAGTAAATGGTACATAATGGTCTATTTATACTGGATGTAGGGAGAGATACGGATAGGACCAAGTAAATGGTACATAATGGTCTACCTATACTGGATGTAGGGAGAGATACGGATAGGACCAAGTAAATGGTACATAATGGTCTACCTATACTGGATCTAGGGAGAGATACAGATAGGACCAAGTAAATGGTACATAATGGTCTACCTATACTGGATGTAGGGAGAGATACGGATAGGACCAAGTAAATGGTACATAATGGTCTAATTATACTGGATGTAGGGAGAGATACGGATAGGACCAAGTAAATGGTACATAATGGTCTATTTATACTGGATGTAGGGAGAGATACGGATAGGACCAAGTAAATGGTACATAATGGTCTATTTATACTGGATGTAGGGAGAGATACGGATAGGACCAAGTAAATGGTACATAATGGTCTACCTATACTGGATGTAGGGAGAGATACGGATAGGACCAAGTAAATGGTACATAATGGTCTACCTATACTGGATGTAGGGAGAGATACGGATAGGACCAAGTAAATGGTACATAATGGTCTATTTATACTGGGTGTAGGGAGAGATACGGATAGGACCAAGTAAATGGTACATAATGGTCTATTTGTACTGGATGTAGGGAGAGATACGGATAGGACCAAGTAAATGGTACATAATGGTCTATCCGTATCTCAGTATTTATACTGGATGTAGGGAGGATAGGACCAAGTAAATGGTACATAATGGTCTACCTATACTGGATGTAGGGAGAAATACGGATAGGACCAAGTAAATGGTACATAATGGTCTACCTATACTGGATGTAGGGAGAGATACGGATAGGACCAAGTAAATGGTACATAATGGTCTACCTATACTGGATGTAGGGAGAGATACGGATAGGACCAAGTAAATGGTACATAATGTTCCCCCGAATCTGGATATGGAGAATACCACCAGAGCACAAGTAGGACTAAGTACAGGTACATAATAGTGTCACGATACTGGAGATAGAAAAAATCATAGAAGGATTAATGAGTAAATAGTTCATTGATACTGGAGATGGAGGAAATCATAGGAGACGAATAACACCAAGTAAATGACGCCCCAGTAATTAATGTGGAGAAAATTCTGAGGAGACAGTTATTGACTAAGTACAGGTACATTATGGGGTCAAATTACTGGAGATAGAGGAAATCATATGAAGACGAATAAGACTAAGTAAACGGTACCCCAGTAATGGGTGTGGACAATACCATCGGATCACAAATAGGACCAAGTAAATGATACATAATGGCCTACCTATACTGGATGTAGGGAGAGATACGGATAGGACCAAGTAAATTGTACATAATGGTCTACCTATACTGGATGTAGGGGGAGATACGGATAGGACCAAGTAAATGGAAGTCTACTTAGTGGTCCTCCAGTACTGCAGGTTATGAAAATTAATAGTTCGTGGAATAAAATAGTTACGAAGAAAAAATAATAATCAGAAAATGTTTGACAACATATTGAGAGTATTATATCATAATTGTATTTACAAAATGCCATAGAAAATAGCAATGCAAACTTACAACTACGAAAATAAGATATTTTAATCATATTATTTTACCAGGTTGTCTCACATCCAAGAGTCTTTACGGGAAGTCACCTGACGTCCATCTTTACAGTTTTGCTAAAAAACAAAAAAAAATAATAACGTTTATTTTCTGCGACTGTTCAGGGTTTTAATTAATGAAATGAAGGGAAATTTCAATTACTGAACAACTTTATAAAGCCATTCATCGGTCTAGTGGGACAGTCTTGAAAGATCGATCACTCTTGGCAACTGAAATTGCTGATTCATTTTCTTCAGTCGGGCTTGCTATCGAGTCAATTTAGTACGATCACATGCCCTACACCGTTACATAACACACATTTATACAATTTTGCAATTCTTCTGCACTTTTCATGGAATTGTAAATTTTGATATGTAGAAAAACCTCTATCTAAATTAGCGCCATCTAGGACTGAGAAAGTGCGAGTAGTAGATAGAAAGCAGGCCTTGTTAAATAGATTACTGTAACACGTAGAATAACTACTTATTTACTTACTAGCCAACGCCCACTCTTAGCATTTCTGCCATTTGGTGACGGTGCTGACCAGTAAATCACGGAGAGTTGTTCCTCAGGTTTGAGCCCTTCCACCTGTTGTCTGACATGTTCCAGTGCAGGGCATGCTTGGAGATGGCCTGCATCAAAAAGATTGAAGGAACACAGAGGGCACTCGGGGCTGTCCAGGATACCTATACGGTGGAGGTGAGCAGATAGGACGTCATGTCCGGTGAGGGTGCGGAACGCAGGAACAGCTATGAAGCGGTCAGTATAGTAGTCCGGTCCGGATTTTGATAGTTTCTCCCAGGTTTTTCCAATGGCAGCCTCTTGGTACACAGTTTTCATTTTGTGTTTTACTGACAAATCAATGAGAGCCTTGGCAGCTGACAGTGGCATTTTCAATTTCGGTTGTAACAGTGTAGTTCCCTTTTTGGCTAGGAAATCGGCCCTTTCGTTCCCAGCCACATCCACATGTCCAGGGACCCATTGTAGTTTGATGTTCCAGCCGTTTGTAATTAATTTATTCAGGATCTCTCGTGTTTCTAATGTGAGATTGCTATCCGTAGGTGAGGTTTGTGATAAAGCAACTATGGTGAGTTGTGAGTCTATTAGGAAGGCTACATTTTTTTTTGTTTTCTAACTGAATAAGTTTGATGCATGCTTCTTTTACTGCTGCGACTTCGCCCTCAAAGTTGCTACAGGGAGTTCTGACAGCGATGGAGCCCTCAAATAGAGAGCAATGGAAGCCTGCACCGGTTTTGCCGTTTTGTGGTAGCGATGATCCGTCTGTATATATAGGCTATATGCAGCCAATGGTTTTGCGGGTACAGACTATGGATAGTTTGGAACCTTTCCTAAGTTCAGCAATATGAGAGTTTCGTTTTGTCGAGTCCAGGCCCAGAAGGTTGATGCTAGCGCAAGGTAACTTGGGGTGAATTTGAAAGGACACTTGAGAAAGTAGAGGTTCTCCTGTGTTGATGTTATATTTCTCTGCTAGGGCTAGTGCGTGCGCAATCGGTGTTTGCTGCGTATTTAATCTGGGGTGAGCATGTCGGTAGTTAGACCAAAAGCAGGAGTTAGCTCGTTTGTTTCTTTCCCAGAATCTCAAGCAGTTTATGTCTCTTCGGCATTACAGTGGTTCAATTTCAGCTTGTAATTCCCTAACGTTAATAGGTGTAGATTTGACTGCTCCTGTTATTGTTCGCAAGGCAGCATTTTGGACTTGGTCGAGCTTTGATAAGGGGTTGTTGCATGCTGTTCCGATAATTTCACTTCCGTTTTCCATAACAGGTCTGACGTGTGATTTGTATACAGCGCTTAGTACGTCTTGACTTGCACCCCACTTGGTTGCCGTCAGTCTCTTCAGAATCCGAGATCTTTTAAAACCTTTGCAGGTAGCGTCCTCAACGTGTTCCTTCCGCGATAGTTTTTTGTCTAGTTGTATTCCCAGGTAGGTAGAAGGGTTTCCTCTTTTAAAAAGATGCCATTGTATTGAAGAGCAGGTCTGGTATTTATTTTAGAGGAGAGACTGAACAGCTGAAAAACGGTTTTGTTAGTGCTTACGGTCATTGCATTTTTTCCCGTCCACTGATGAAGTTTAATCAATGAGGTATTGAGTGCTTCTTCAAGCCCGGTAATTTTACTGCTTGTAGCCCATAGAAGGAGGTCGTCTGCGTAAAGGAGGGCGTTTACGCCTGGCACTGAATTAACAGTGGCTATGATATCGTTGAATAATGCACAGCTGAGCACCGCCCCTTGTGTCAGCCCGTCCCTCTGGATTCGGTACCTTGAGGTAGCTCCGTTGAACTGAACCCGGATATATCTTTGGGATAAGAAGGATTTGATCCACCTCAGTAAGTTGCCAGACACGCCATAACTTATTAGTTTATGAATCAACACCTTCTTCCATACTTTGTCATACGCGGTTTGGAAATCCAATACTGCAAGCGTGGATTGACGGGAATTAAAACCGTCTTTAACGTTCTGTACAAACTTCATTATTTGGTCTACGGTACTCATATTCGGGCGGAAACCGGCTTGCGCGTCGCTGATAATTTGACGGCTATCCAAAAAGGCTTTTAATCTATGTAGGATTAACCGCTCTGCAAGTTTACATGTGATACTCGTAAGGGCTATTGGTCGGTAGCTTTCAACTTGTCCTGCTGGCTTTCCTTTTTTCAAGAGAGGGACGATGTTACTTTTTCTCCATTGATCCGGAACGTGCGATGTCCAAGTCAAGTTAATTATTGGTAGGAGCGTCTGCTTTGCATTTTGACCAAGGTTGGTAAGGAATTCTGTGTATATTCCGTCTGGGCCAGCAGCTTTTTTGCACTCGAGTGAGGTGGCAGCCACCTCTAGTTCGGCAAGAGAGAAGTGGTCGTTAAATATTTTGTTAGGACTTTCCTCGAGGCAGTATGGTGGCGGGTTTTTAATGAGTTGCTTTTTGACAAATCTTTCAACTGTTATTTGACTAACCTGGGCGTAGTGTGAACATACTGCATTAGCGATGTCTCTTTTGTCCGTTAGTGTTTTTGTGCCGTACGAAAGGGGCTGCGTTTGTCGTTGGGTTTGTTTATTGTTGAGAGGTGAAACAAATTTATGCACCTTTGGACCATCCTTCCAAAAGTCTATGTTTTTGACAAACGATTTATAAACGGTTCTCTTCTGGTGTTTTATTTCTTTTTGCAACAGAGCTTGTTTCTGTCTCAGAGCGATGCAGTCGATGAGTTGTCCGCTTGCTTCAGCATTCCTTCTGGCTGTGTTGCGAGCTCTCTTCATTGAACCAAGCGTCTTGTTCCAATACGGCTTGTAGCCTTTTATTTGAGCTCTAGGGATACATTGGTTGGCACATTTTAAAATGGATAAATTAAACAGTCGGACTGTATCTTCTGGACAGTTCCGTATTATGAGATCCGAAGTAATGGCTTCGTCAGTTACCGCTTCCATTTCCCCTTTTGAAAGTTCCACCTTGGCAGTCTTGAATTGGAGTATGGTGTCTGCTTCACTTTGATGCTTAGAAAAAGTGCCTGGTGTCCACAGCCGGCAGCATCATCCAGAAGTTTAAGCTATATTGAAGTGGTTAAATTCGGGTGAATTATGCAGAGGTCTGGGCGTGAGAGGTAACCAGCGTATGAGAGGAAGGTCGGTGGGGTGTGCAGCACTTCTAGACTGTTTTCATCTACAAAGTTCTCAATGATTTGACCCACAGTCGTTGACCTGACGTATCCCCATCTTCTGGAAGGAGCATTGAAGTCTCCAAGAATTGCAGTGTTTGGTAGAATGTCACCCAGTACTCCCTCGATATCAAGACGGTTGTTAGGTGGGTTGTATATCCCATATACGCTATAGTGTTGTTTCCCTTTCCAGACTTCGGCTTTTACTGTTTCAAGGAGGTCCAAGTTTTCCATAGTATGCACCACTGAAAAAGACGCTACCAGGCTGTTCTTGATTCAGCTATTCCTGATGCTACTTGACGTGCTCTAGGAAGTATGTGAATGGTGTAACCATATACTTGATAAAATTCTTTGGCCTCCGTAGCGAGGCCTGCTTCATATATACAAAAAAGTCCGATCTAGTCATCGTGTGTTTGAACTCTAAAAATTTAGAATTATTCAAGCCGCCGGCATTCCAAGAAATGACGCGAAGCTCCTCGCCTTTTTGGCCCTGATAAGGACCATTTATTTTTTTGTCTAGGTTCCTTCGATTACTCCTCATAATAAAACTGGTGTAGCGCGTTTTAGGCGCACCTATTGTAGATCGTTTAGATTACCCAGGGAGCACCACGAGCAGGCGATCAACGTCACTCCCCCTATATAGTGCAATAACCTTACCTGGTCCCGGAATGAAGGGAGCGCTCCAACCGGAGTACAATGACCCCGAGAAAGAATTGACCCTCCCTCATTTCCAGTACGATGTTAACCGCGTCTCTCATCTATTTCACTTCAGTACTGTTCAAAAAAGAGATAATGGAAGTACACACCACTGAATTTTTATTTACGCAGTTATACAGTGTATAATGATTATACTGACTTTTTATGTATTAAAAAAATTATGTCATACTATCTCTAATAAAATTGAAGTTCAATGATAATTTACTTCGATAATAATTTATCTTTGAAACGAAAATAATTTCTATTCCTTATTAAAAAAAGTAATAGAAAACTTTCTCTTCTCGATAACGCTGCGTAGTGGCCTTAAGCAAACTGTTCAGCGGTTGTAAAGACGACGAAAAAAATAAACCGAAGGACAAAGCGGATATAGAAAGCAGCAAGTATCCATGGCAACCGCTGACAAAGAAGAGCCCTCTTGACCTCTTATTCTTCCTTCAGTACCGTCTTTTGTCTTTCATAATTAACAGCTTGTCGACTCTAGCCGGCTCTAGGGGAGCATTTATAACGGCAAATTAAAAACTGCCGACAACAGTAGGGGCGTTTGCTTTGCCCGATTCCTTTATACTTCAGATGTAGATATATTATTTTTTTAACTTAACTCTCTGTAACTATTTTAAAGAGATTGACCTTGCAAAACGTCTTAGCCGAGACGGAATATTATTATTGCTTTTACGATTATTTAGTGAAACAAATCCCTTTGTGCTTATGTAAGTAGATGAATCTGTTCGGTTTAGTGTGGTTAATTCTTGTTAACTGCGCTTCATTAAAATATAATAAACATGAATAAAAGTAATATAAGTGTTACCAGCAATATTTAGACATTATAGAGCAATTATACATTACTCTTAGAGTTAACCTCTAAATTTAACCTTTGGCTAAAAAAAACAAAAAAAAAACACAAAAAAACAAACTGTAGACCAGCAAACGAAAACTTTATGAAAGTGTTTTTAAAACGCTTATGATTATGAGAGTGAAAAATAGGCATCTTAAGCATGCACGCGCACAAAATAAAGTCCGTATAGTATAGAAACGTTTCTAACGAATAGTATAACGTACCTCCATTTCTCAATATTTGTATTTATATCCATCGATTCAAATAATTTTCACTCAATTAGAAGATTTTACAGTTTAAGGTATGTTTCTTAGAAGTTTGCCTTCTAAACTATATTTTGCAAACTAAACTATGTTTTCCAAACGGAAACTAAAACTATGGTTTGCAATGGTTTCTAATATGTATTTTTGAATAGCTAGTCTTTCTTCCATTAGATTTGAGAAAATACCTCATTCATGCTCCACGACCTCATAACAATTACCTTTTGAGTCGTAAAAGCCGTTTTGTATTAAATGAAGACTAAATATTTCAATAACTGTATAAAACAATTGTGGAGTAATCTTCAATTTAAATAAATGAAACCTCTATACCACAAATGACATTTTCTTTTATTTGAAAGCTTATGTACATTTCAATTGCATAGCTTTTTTCGTAATCCAGGTATACCATTCTTTAACAAAAGGTATCTAAAAGTTTTATATTGAAAAATAGGAATAAATTAATGTATCATATTTTTATTTGCGATTAAATTAGTTGAAAATAAGCCATTAAGAAACAACATTTTCTTCTAATAATTTTATCGCGAGGAAAATATAGTTATTTTATAATTAACCAAGGTTTAAAATAAAATTGTTTTTAAATTTTAAAAAAATATCCATATTCATATTTATTGTTACAACTTTTCATATTTGAATTTTACAATTTATTATTTTTATTTATAAACTTGTTAGTCAAGTTTTACTAGAGTTTAAAATTTTATTATTTTAAACAAAAAAATTATTATAAATTGAATATAACTGTTATTATTACCCCTTTTACAATATTGCTATGCATAGTAAAACAATTAACATACCCTACTGTTATTAAAAACAATTGTATGAAACCATACGCTGTCACATAGTTTAACAAAATATACTACATTTTCGAATGTATGGAAAATTACATTTAATAGTGATTTAAACATAACCTTTAAATAACCTCTAACTATAAACGAAAACAGCTGTTAGAGTTAACGTACCACCACTTTTGGCCTAACAAATCGTTGTCACAAATAGTGTAGACTGAAGTAAACTATACCATGCTCGTATTAAGGCTGGCAAAGACATAGAGATGAAGCAATTGATAAGAATTTCAATTACAATTCCCAAGCGATGACATCTTCTACCGACTCATGCATACATGATTTTTTTTTAAATTCCGCGTCATAGGAAGTTATACTTGAAAAAACTCTGGTATAGAAATTGAGGAAGTAGCGGATAATGCTTAATATTGGTTGATAATAACAAAATAAGTCCTTGCCGCGATATTTTGGATGTAATATTTCATAATATTTTAAACTTATGTCATAACAATTACAGTGTACAACCTGTAACTCAGACTGAAATAAACGGGGGCGCGTGGGCGGGACGTGGAGGGGGGAGGAGAGGTAGCCTTTGTTTAAATTTCATCTGTGTTTTTACAGCCGCGGTTATGAGCTTAACATGTTGATGGTGGTGAATAAATCTTATGAATTCATTAGCATCTAGTTGCCTGAAGAAATTTAAATAGAACAAACTCTGTACAAACGCGTGTTTCATTTCGTGGGGTGGAATGGAGAAACAGAATTTTTGAATTTTGTTTACATAGTCGTTTTTTTACAATTTCTCCCTAAAATACAGCTTCATTCAAAGAAAATACTACGTTTCCTTCAATTCGGACGTTGCCCATCAGATCTTCTTCTAAAAGCCCACAAAAATATGTTCCAGAAAGATAAATATCTAAATTTTTAGTAGAAGTTATGCCTCTAGTTAAAAGATTCCACTAACATGCACCTTTTTCTGATTCCATGTATCAGAAACGTATTATGTTCCTTGTTAATTCCTTTTGTTGTTCTATTTCTTTTTGTGTGTAACCTAGTCAATACAAGCATTTTCCTTACTCGCCAGCAACATGAATGTCTTTTTCTTACCCTTATCATTAAGGGATATGATTCAGATTGTGATAAGATTTAATTCAGACAAGCGATTCTGCAACGCGATGCTTTGATACTTTACTAAATTCCATACGACATTTTATATCTCTACCAAACTCATTTATTATTCACAATAAATTCTTTGTTCTTCATAGTGTAATTAATTTATTGCTTTAAAACCACAAGAATAAATTTCTTTCCTACTCCTCGGTTGAAATCTCCCTTTGCCATTTATTGATCTTGGCTCATATTATACACAGAGCATCTCAAGCGACTAAAGTTGCATATTGCCACTTGCCTTCTCGTTAGTGTAATCACACACACACGTATTTCTCACAGATATTATTCAGCAGACGCATTTAAAAAGATATCACAGAAGCTACAAAAGCGTTTCATATTTGACACCAACGCTCTATTGAATGTGATATTTTTATGAACTACAAGAGCTGATCTGAAAACGTCGTTTAGCGCGATTGAAACACTTATAAGTGTCTCATTGGAGAAGCTTTCTTTTTACGTAATAAGACCAATAAAGGTAGTTAAATGATTAGCAAAGAAAAGCATAAAATTGTTAGTCTATTAGATGGGAATAAGTTTAAAGTTGAGTAAATATCCCGTTTGGATCACGAAAATAAATATTTAATGTAATATCATGACAAATCTCTCTCTCTCTCTCTCTCTCTATATATATATATATATATATATATATACCTCTGTATGCTTTTGTGTGTGTGTGTGTGTGTGTGTGTGTGTGTTGTGTGGCGTGCGTGTGTAATTGTTTTCTATGAGATAAAATATACCAAACTGCTTTATACAGTCAAAGGCAGTGGTAATTTAAAAGTTTAGAATAACATCAACCGATTTCCAGGTCGTTGTTTGTTTGTTTAGTCTACAGCTGAGCGGATCAAATATTCAATGCTCTTATTTCCCAGCTGTTCTAATCAAGTAACAAAGTTTTTATCTTCATATCTTTCCTTCACGTGATTCCGATGCAATAATCGTGACTCTCCAAAAGGATCACTCACTAAAGTGGTTTGCAACTTCATTGCTTGGAATATTTACTCGCGATTTGTTCATACTGTTTGATTTCATCTACAAGAAATAATAAGTTACCTGAAATATATATAAAAAAATCTTTTACAATGTATCTGTTTAGAATGGAACGTACGGTTTCAACTAAATCAAGTAAGTCCTCAAATCTTATTTTTGCACGAGCTATTTTTTAAATCCCAGTAACGGGGAAAGTTTAAAAGAAATTAAGACGTAAAAATTATTTCCTTATAGTTCATTTTACAAAAACACTCTCCGACGATATGGGAACGAAGCCGATGAATTTGTCCGCCAGACTCTAATTAGCTAAAAGCTAGCCTTCATGAAAACACAGTTTATGAGGGTGTGTATTATCGACCCGTGACATGAAATATGGCTAAAATACAGTTAATTGTAGTATACGTTCCACTAGCCCCAAAGATGTCATATGTAAGGCGGAATTTTTGGTAGTATTAAGTTCAGCCACTCGCAGCATCCTATTGCACCTACACGCATAAAGTGGCTTAACGTAATTACTCACTTCTTTATAACTGCGCTAGCGTCAGATGGCGTTGGTTAAGTAATTGGGTTATAATTTTGTACTTTCTGGTGTCTTGTAAAATTGTTCCTTGTTTATGGTTATTGCAAATGCAAGACGCAAAGGAAATTGTAGTCGTTTGAAATCAAACGCTTCTAGTTGTCAGTAATTAAAATTAAATACAAATATTTATTTTAAGGAGAAAAAAGATAATAAATGTGTACAAATAAGTATTTAAATTCGTATCACACAAACACTGAAAAAAATATTTTAAAAAACTAGACAGTAATTATAATAAACATTTTAACCCTTTCGAAAATTAACAATATATATGGGCCTATATATAATATCAAGAAACCTATCTAAGATCGGATAATAATATGATTAAGTCTGAAAATATTGTGTTACTCGTATAACTTGGATTATTTGGCAAACTATTTTTTAAGCTAAGTCTTCTTTTAATCCTAGATTATGGCACATATAGCCCTGTGCATAAAAACGGAGGTTCTCAAGTCGATACCAACATAATCAAAAGTTTGCCTCTGTGACTTATGGATTGTCAAGGCAAATGCTGCTCTAAGTGGGAATTGATGAAACTGGGAACTGGAAACTGGGATTTGCATAGTCACATCCAAGTTGCCACTTACTTAAGTCCAATGTATTTGGGAAAATATGAACTTCTTAAACATTATGGAAAATTTGATGATTAAGATTTACCTAAATTTTTCAGCCCATTTGATTACTAACGTTAACCCCCCAATATACCAATTTTGGTATATGAAAACATTTAAAGTAGCATTAAATATTTAAAGATTTTCGAAAACTTAATAATGATTTTTCAGAGAGTTTTCACTTTGCCAATTGGTTAGCAGGGGTTAACAACTCCCTATATATCTATTATATATATATACACAATATTTCGAGATCTGGTTATGACAATTTGTTAGCAAACTCTGATTTAGCTCATTGGATTCCTGAGATTAAAAACCCCCTTTATACCAATTTGGGTGAAAATCCATAGAGTATTTTTCGACAATAAAATTACAAATACACACACGCACACACACACACACACACACACACACACACACACACACACACACACACACATATATATATATATATATATATATATATATATATATATACACAATTTTTCGATAACTGATGATGGTTACTGATGAAAACTGTTAGAGTAGTTTCCGAGAAAACATTTACACATATAAATATTTACATATATACAATTATTAGTCGTTTAAGAATATTAGATATACAATTATTAGCAAGAGCAATGGTCGTGTTTCCGTCTCTGACGCACGCTATCCATATCACTATACCCATGAATATCCACACGTAATGCCTCTTCTGCGGTACCTAACAATAACCAACAAAGCTTCAAACCACCAGCATTCATGCTAAACAACGTACTGTAATACAGTAGCTCCACAGATGACGCTCACCCTTCAGGATGACTCCGAATGCTGTAGTGATTCTACCGTGCTGATGGGTTTACTCAAATTAAAAGCCTCCCGCGGTACTACACAAATATTTCTAGCATTATTGAACTCCAGAAATAGCTGCAGCTTTCTAAGTGAAAAAGAACTGCACCAGTACTTCAAAGCCCAAGTTACGGTATCCGGACTTTCAACCGCTACCACGAAACACGTGGGTTAATGCAAGTTAACATTAAAACGCTAATGGGCCGCACGATAGCCTTTAACAAATCTTTGTTTGTTGTTGACCAAATAGCTGTAGAGATGCTCCAAGTGAACTGACCCAGAGAGTGGCGCTCTCCTTTGGAAAATCTCGTTTCGGCCGACCCAGCATTTGACAATAATGGACCTGTCCAGTTGTCTCTAAGTTTGCGCACCTCTGTTACAGTTGTTGCTGACTAACGACCATTGATCGTTAGGTTGGAATCTTCCTGTGACCATGTGTAATCACTTTGAATTCTTGCTCATTGGGTCGATCAAAGTTTATTAGTGAGTTATTGATAAAAAATCTATGTTAAAAGGTAATTCAAATAATATACTTCCTTCGACAATCATTCACAACAATATCACATTTACCAAAATCCATAGAAACATCTAATTCTATTGTTGTATTTGTTTAGTATCTGTTGTGAATAGCCCTCTGCGGAGCCAACATTGGTTAGTTTTATTTAATGGGCGCGGGCCGTCTAAGTAAGTCATGAGTAATCCTCCCTTAGGGAGCCGACACGGGTAGGCGCGGTGACTCATACTGTAACCTGATTGGGGCTGTCTAGAAGTAATTCAGTTATACGTTGAAGGTTCAAGTTATTCATTTTACATTATGATTCTACCATAGAATACTTTTCTTTTTCTGTGGTATAATCAATTCCGTTTATTATGCATGTTAATATTGTTTGTAATAATAGTAAAAATCCTATTGATAATGGATGTTTTATTAATGTAAATAGTGATGATCCTTGACGCTTCCTCGACTCACTGCTGCACTCCTGCTCAGTGCCATTCAGTTTACAGTTGGAGTCTCCCAAAGAAGCATCAATCTATACATGTGATGTAATAAACAAAATAAAATTAAAACTGCATAGTATATTTCAGTATGTAAATTAATCACAGATAATAAAATTTATATTCAAGACAAACTTAGAATAATTTTAAATGGCAGAAACCGTACAACTATAAGTTTTACATTTAGGTTAAGTTTTATATATAAGTTTTATATCAGGAAACCGATCTAAGATTGGATCATACTCCATTTGAGTCCAAAACTTTAAACATGTTTCGGTACGACGTGTATTATCATTTAGCAAAGAATTTTAAAGTTACTCCTTTTAATCCTTGTGAATAGGATATATGGCATTCCCTGAGCATTGAAATGGAGTTTCTTAAGTCGATACCAACAATCAAAAGTTTCTCTCTGTGACTTATGGATTGTCATGGCAGATGCCGGTCTAACTCGGAATTGATGTATTTGCATAATACATCCAAGTTGACTTTAGCTTGAGTTCAATGTAATTCTAGAAATATGAACTTCTTAAAAATATTCGAAAACTAGATATCGATTTTTCAGAAAAATTCCACTTAGCCCTGTAGATTACTGACAACCCCCAATATACCAATTTTGGTGTAAATCCTTAAAGTAGTTTTAGACGTTTAAAGATTTTAAAAAAACTTGATAATGATTTATCGGAAAATTTTCTCAGCCCATTGGAGTGTTGAGGTTAAAAATTCCCACATGATTGCAAATATTTTATAGTGACACAAATGTGAATAATTTCTTTAATCCAACAGAACACCGACCTTGGAAAAATAGAATATTATTAAGGAATTACAAATGTTTACAGTTGTGTAAAAAGAAAATATTTACTTTATTGAATAAAAAAAAGTAGGCACGCATTTGTTTTAAAAATAAATACTTACAATTTATGAAATACGATTTAAAGGTTTTCTAAACTTGCAGAAAATGATTAAGTTCTTAAAAAACTTACAAAATTTAAATCTAAATGTGTATACACTCACAAGTTTTGATATCAAGAAAATGACTGTAGATATACGAGAAAATTATCATTTATTTGAATCAAAGAACGACGTTTCTGCAGCCAAGTTTATCTTTCCTGAGACGTAAAATACTACACACTTGAGATTAATTTTTAAAAAACGCTAATTGTAACAAAAAATTAAACATAATAAATATTCTTAAAGAAACTTACATGTTAGATCTCATTTTGTAAAAAACATTAAATATAATTAAGAAATTTTAAAATATTTCACTAAAAGAACCAATAACCCGTACAATACAATATATAAAAATAAGAAAAAACAACCATATTTTGCAATAAATAGCCTAATACAATAAATAAGTTACGAAAACAAACATTGATGACTAGTATTATAATAGTGTACTGTATGTTATACCAATTAAATGTATCAATTACAACATTAAATTAAAAACCCAGCGTCTTGTCAAACGATGTTAATCCTCAAGTGCAAAGTTAGACCTCGAGTCCCAAATTACTGGTGGGACATTCTATCCGGTCTCGTTTAAACGTGAGAAATTTTCAGGTCAGTTTAAACCCGCAGACTGTCAGTTCGGATACCACAAATATAATCCTTTCCTATATGTGACCGCCTTCTATTTTATATAATATAAAATATACTATAATAAACTTTACCTATCTCTCATAAGCCATATCTGTATCGCCGTGTCTCTTCCGCAGCTCTACAAACACCCCCTTCAACATCTACTGTAGGTCTGTGAAGTCATAGTGCATTAAGGATTGCACAACTCCATCTAATCGAGCGGCAATAATCTGCACGTTTCCTTCGCTTTGAAACATCGCTTCAAGTTCTCATATATTACTTTTCTGTTTTCAATGTTTTATTTGCCCCTTACGTTTCTCCTGTGATAACTTAAACACAGTATACTTTGTCTAGTTTTTCGTTTCTCTTGACTAGAAACTCTATCTTTCTTCTAGGACTACTGACCAATTTGCTTTTCTTCTACCAACGGTGTTTTAATTCGTTTCGTCTTCCATGGGGCTCACCGGACTTCATTAAACCTACGCCTAACCTCCCCACGTTCTTCCTACCCATTTCTTCTCTCCATCTTAACAATAGACTACAATGTTTTCAGTAGGACCTCTCTTTTGACATGTTCACAGTTCTACGGTTTCTATTTTGGTTTTCATTGCCCTCATCTCCATAATTTAGGTCAAACTTAACCGACAAAACGTAATTTCAAAGTATGTTTTCTTTAATGATATCCCAGATAAAACGCCTCATAGATGTAAACAAAATATGCTTCTTCTGTAAGTAAAGACATCATACGAATGACATTTGTACGTAGTATTTAGCCTGGGAGAAACAGTCATCGCTGTCCGTATGTTCTATAAATAGAACTTTTTTTCTTGCTCGTCAACAATTGCTTGCCAAAACAATGAAAAGATTCAACTTTATCTACGGATAAACGTATTTCGAACAAAAAAATTCTTGCCAACCTGTAACTTATGATACACCAAACGTCTATATAGGCCTAACACTCATTATAGTTTATGAAGATGGAAGTTCTTCAAAAAGTTTTTACTTTGAAAGTTTTTACACTATTTTAAAAATAAACAATTCTCTATTCGCTAAGGCTTAACAATCTCAATGATGTGTTTAGTCGATTGCCGGTCTTTAAAAATATTCTTGGGATCTCTTACTTCTATTAACCTCGTCAATGATCCATTTTTACAGCTGTATCTTAAGATTGTATTATGTTCTTTAGATTGTATTGCTAGCGTGATTCCCACAGTGGATGTTTCTCCGCTTGCGTTTTCTACCTAGATCCTCTTTGTTTTTGGCATTTTTGTTTGCACATATGTACCATCGTCGTCACATAGCTTTCCCACGTTCTGCTTATTTTCGTCTGAGGCATGCTGTCAGAATATTTAAACACTTTTCTATACTCTAAATATTTCCTAATTCGCCACTCTTCCTCTTACGTTTTGGGTACGAATTTGTTTAATTTTGTCCTAGAATGGTTACCGCCACTTTTATTTTTCTAGAAGTATAGATTTAAAAAAAATGTATAAAGAAAACTCTCATGATCTTTAAAAATTGTAAATGTAGAACAGGAAATTACTAAAATAACGTAACCAAACCTAACCTTACCTAACCTAACAGACCTAACCTAACCTTACCTAACCTAACCTAACCAAACCTAACCTAACCTAATCTTATCTAACCTAACCTAACCTAACCTAACAAAATATCAATGATTTGGTATACGTTCTAAAAACATATGTAGAAAGTAAATGGAAACGAAGTGAAAGTAGAGGCTTGAAATATAACCGAAATTGAAGGCGGATCCTTAAAGGTAAACCAAAATTGAAGGTTGAGTGAAAATATAGATGTAACTAAATAGAAATTGAACGTGTAGCGAAATGAATGTTGAAGTTGGAGCCTTGAAGTTAAACGAAAATTGAATATGAAGTTTTGGTCAAATTAAAATTGAAGGTGGTGTTCTAAAGGTAAATTAAAATAGTAAATAGGGGCTTGAGAATAAAAGAAAACTGAAGATGGGTGATTGAAGACTTAGAAGGGTCTTCTCGGTATTTTTGAAAGTGTTTGAGTTCATTGAAATTCACGATTGATTTAGTTTTTCAAGAGTTCTTTTTTGGAATATCTCAAAATGAGTTAGTTTATGAATTTGATTTTCATTGTAATTTTATAAAACAATCGTTAAATCTCTATTTTTGCAAACCAAATACTATTACCAAGCCTTGACTTGTTTTGCTGCATACTAGGAAATCATAATCGCCAACAGATGTTTCCACAGTGGTTTACAAAATAACTGTTCTGAGTCAGACAACTAAATGTACTCAGATGTGTTTGGATTGGTCATGACTTTGCCGAGAATAGTTTCTGCTTTCTTTATTTCATCGTTTAATTTCGTATTTACATTTCCTGATTAAAACAAATGTCCAAATATGTTTACGATTAATGTTTCAACGCTAAAATGTACGGAGGGGTGTGATAAGACGCGATGTCAGCTTGATTTATTGATTTACGTTTATATATTGTAAATGCGGTGTCGGGATGTAAATATTTTCTTCTTTCGTAACAATAATAAAAAGAAAAGGGTTGTGTTGAAAGGTAGGGTAAGTGTTTTTATTGCCACTTCGCACGGTCGTCGTTTCAAAGAGTTCAATACTTCCTTCCTAGACAGGAGAAAATGCCTGCTTGAAAATTAAGAAACACCCAGAAAAATACGCAAACACCTGACTCGAAACACACCCAAGAGGAAAACCTTTATAGGCAGTAAATAGTCAGGAGAGAAATTTTTTTTTGTTATTTCAAGGCCAGTATGACCTGTGTGTCTGGTTATCGCCTACGCATGATAAAAAAGATTGCGAATAAAGAAGTGTTATAAAGAAATGTTTACCCTTACAGTCCTTCTTCAAGGAAGGAGAAGGACTTATTTGGGTGGGATTGAGGAGAATGAATACCAATTCCTGGCAATGGATATAGTAAGAAATTATAGCATTGTATGTAAAGTGTCACTTATATGAAGCACGCATGTTCACAAACGTGGGGTAGAGAGATGTCTATCCGTTAACAAAGAGAAGTAAACGAAGCATAAATTTTTAAAGAAAAAACGAAATCATTTGTAAAATACTGTCAAATTAACTGAACTTATATTTGTCAGATTCAACCGCGAATGTCACCGATACAAGAGTTGTTATGAATAAAATTTTCACAATTAAAATTTCGGTTAGATCTATCAGTAAGGAATAACGGCAAGAATTTTATGTATTTAACGGGGAAAAATATGCCGCGCTTGTCGGCAAAAATAGTTCAAGCCTTGACACCATTATTGTTGATTCTTTTGTTAAATGACTTTTGTAATCTAATTGTAAAACCCGTTTCATCCTAACACAAACTTATTTTTGGAGAATCCATCTCTGTTATCATTTACCAATAAGAATGACTGTAATTTGTTTGGAGGAAAGAAATATTCAAGCTATAAAACATATTCAATAGAAGATATAATAATAATTGTGTGAGAATAAAATAAGTACCATCAACAATGGTTGCTTTCTTTTGAATCGGTTTACGCCCTTTTATAAAAGATTACACAGCTAAAGTCGAGATCCAATACTTTGAGATTTACTCTTAGGTAAATATGAATCCATGACGAGATCATTGAGTTGCGTCGATGAGGGAAAGCTGTCAGAATAATTGACAGAATTGTTCATCATTAGTAAACGTAACATTTTATAGTCCAGGCTGTGTGTAACGTAACATTTGACGGTCCAGGGTGTGTGTAAAGTAACATTTGACGGTAAAGGGTGGGTGTAACGTAATATTTGATAGTCCATGCTGTGTGTAACGTAACATTTGACAGTCCAGGGTGTGTGTAACGTAACATTTTATAGTCCAGGCTGTGTGTAACGTAACATTTTATAGTCCAGGCTGTGTGCAACGTAATATTTGATAGTCCAGGCTGTGTGTAACGTAACATTTGATAGTCCAGGGTGTGTGTAACGTAATATTTGATAGTCCAGACTGTGTGTAACGTAACATCTGACAGTCCATACTGTGTGTAAGTAACATTTGGTAGTCCAGGGTGTGTGTAACGTAACATTTGATAGTCCAGGTTGTGTGTAACGTAACATTTGACAGTCCAGGGTGTGTGTAACGTAACATTTGAAAGTCCAGGCTGTGTGCAACGTAATATTTTATAGTCCAGGCTGTGTGTAACGTAACATTTGACAGTCCAGGGTATGTGTAACGTAATATTTGACAGTCCAGGGTGTGTGTGTAACGTAATATTTGATAGTCCAGACTGTGTGTAACGTAACATTTGAAAGTCCAGGCTGTGTGTAACGTAACATTAGACAGCCCAGGTTGTGTGTAACGTAACATTTGATGGTCCAGGCTGTGTGTAACGTAACATTTGACAGTGCAGGGTGTGTTTAACGTAATATTCGATAGTCCAGGCTGTGTGTAACGTAACATTTGATAGTCCAGGTTGGGTGTAAGTAATATTTTATATTCCAGACTGTATGTAACTTAATATTTGATAGTCCAGGCTGTGTGTAACTTAACATTTGACAGTCCAGGGTGTGTGTAACGTAACATTTTATAGTCCAGGTTGTGTGTAACGTAACATTTTATAGTCCAGGCTGTGTGTAACGTAATATTTGATAGTCTAGGCTTTGTGTAACGTAACATTTGATAGTCCGGGCTGTGGCTGAAAGTCTTCAAAATCAGTTTATGTTGCCTTTTAGGGTTTGGCAGAGATACGCTGTGAGGAATTGCTCTTGGGCCTTAACGTACATTAGGATACCGAATTTGTATTGTTGCTTTTGCTACAGAATGTGATGGTAGATGTCACATAAAGAAACAATCTGTCAGATGCCAGCAAGGTTTGCGTCAAATCACTGCAAATACCTTTCAGCTATTTGGTTAAGCCAGTATAATAAATAGTGGAAGAAACTGTTGGAATCTTACCATTGTACTGGGCGCCATCTTGGAAGGAAATGTAAACCTTATAAGTTTACACTTGCGTGCCATAATTCAACAGTAAATCAAGGCTCGATTTTAGATGTAATACACACCATCACTTACTGTTGAAAATGTATGTGAACAGTAGGATTAAAAATCTTGTCGTTTAAACAGTTTAAACAACATGGAAACACAGGAACCAGTCTAGAACATGACCCGCCTAGAACATGACCAGTCTAGAACATGACCAGTCTAGAGCATGACCAGTCTAGAACATGACCAGTCTAGAGCACGACCAGCCTAGAACATGACCATCCTAGAACATGACCAGTCTAGAACATGACCAGCCTAGAACATGACCAGTCTAGAACATGACCAGTCTAGAACATGACCAGCCTAGAACATGACCAGCCTAGAACATGACCAGTCTAGAACGTGACCCGTCTAGAACATGACCAGTCTAGAACATGACGAGTTTAGAAAATGACCAGTCTAGAACATGACAAGCCTAGAACATGACCAGCATAGAACATGACCAGCCTAGAACATGACCAGTCTAGAACATGACCAGCCTAGAACATGACCAGTCTAGAACATTACCAGCCTAGAACATGACCAGTCTAGAACATGACCCGTCTACAACATGACCAGCCTAGAACATGAACAGCCTAGAACATGACCCGTCTAGAACATGACCAGCCTATAACATGATCAGCCTAGAACATGACCATTCTAGGTCCAGGGTGTGTGTAAAGTAACATTTGACGGTAAAGGGTGGGTGTAACGTAACATTTGACAGTCCAGGGTGTGTGTAACGTAACATTTTATAGTCCAGGCTGTGTGTAACGTAACATTTTATAGTCCAGGCTGTGTGTAACGTAATATTTGATAGTCCAGGCTGTGTGTAACGTAACATTTGATAGTCCAGGGTGTGTGTAACGTAATATTTGATAGTCCAGACTGTGTGTAACGTAACATCTGACAGTCCATACTGTGTGTAAGTAACATTTGGTAGTCCAGGGTGTGTGTAACGTAACATTTGATAGTCCAGGTTGTGTGTAACGTAACATTTTATAGTCTAGCGTAACGAACATGACCAGCCTAGAACATGACCAGCCTAGAACATGACCAGTCTAGAACATGACCAGTCTAGAACATGACCAGTCTAGAACATGACCAGCCTAGAACATAACCAGTCTAGAACATGACCAGCCTAGAACATGACCAGTCTAGAACATGACCCGTCTAGAACATGACCAGTCTAGAACATGACCCGTCTAGAACATGACCCGTTTAGAACATGACCAATCTAGAACATGACCAGTCTAGAGCGATGAATATAGGAAAAATACTGTTAATTGTGCAAGGCGATAGTAAACATAGGGCTAAGAGCATAGCAAGTTAAACGTCGTCAAAGCATGACTATTCTATTTGTAACCGGTAAAAGTAAGGTATTGTGGTGTTAGCTGAATTCAAACTTTCTTGCTAGGGCTTCAGGACTTTTAACTCTGATTTAAAGTTTCATTTACAACCTTATACATATTTGTTCTTCAAACCTACCTCCTTATTAAAAAATGTAAACTTTGTAGAACCCTTCATCTCTCAAAAAAAATTTTAATTCTAAAATAATTCTTTGTTATACTTTAAATTGGCATAAAGCATATGTATGGTCATAAAGTATAATAAAAAGCGGTAAAAAATATGTGATTTGGCAGGGCCGAAAAACGTGAGGTCAATAGACGAAGAAAAACAGGTATTGAATTCGGATCCAAGCTTCAATTTTACATAGGAATCGGCAGAAATGTGAGGGCGGATTTTCATGTAAAGTGTACTTAGAATAAGCGTAATTAAATATATTGCTAGTTAAACATAATAGGTTTTTGTAACGTCTTGCTATTTACTGTAAGCCTTTATACATCCTCATTTGTACTTACAATTAATGTTCATTGGGTACTCTAAACTTTAAATGTATTTAAATTGAGAGAGATTTCTTTTACTTATTTCTTCAACTAGTATTTTAAGCTTTGGAATGACATTTAATTTTCAAAACTTTTACTTTTTGGTGTAAATTAGCTCCTATTTTTGGAATGTCAATCTCTGTTTCTGCACGTGATATATCACATCAAACCAAGCTAACAAACAATTCACCTAGAGTTACGGACCTAAAACTCTCTCAAGTGTCAGTGCCAAAATTTCAGATACTTGTTTGTCCTGTATCATTCAGAGTACGGGAACTTTTGCAGCTCAATCGTACTTACTGTATATGTAAATATAGTGAACAATGATTTGTGTTGCGGTCGGTATGTGCACGAGTGAAGGCGTTACCGGACTCGGACGTGGAGTCATGTTGGGAATACGGAAGTCTTAATTTGCTTTCAATCTAACTGTCTACTGGTTAATCTTCAATTATATCTAAATCTATTTTACACATTTTTATCTTCTGTTAGGCTTTTACACTCTTGACAACTATTTTTCAAATTGACTATTAACTACTGGTTGTTAGTAAAATTCGTGCCATCACAAAAAAAAACATCTTTGTCATATAAAAGCGTACGTATAACTTAAATAAGTTCGTATGGACATATAAAAGCCAAAGCAGGAAGTAAGCTGAAAGTTTAAAGCGATTCCTCGTCAGAAAACTCTGTCCGTAGGAATTGCATGTATTAGCAGGCTAAAACAATAGTTTCATTACTCACCGCCCCACGGACAATGGGATTTAATCTAAAGCATATGTTACCTCGGTTTGCCCTACCTCTGGAGCTACAGTACACTAGGCTAAATACGGAGAGTATTCCGAGTTTAATCTTAAAACTAGCGCCAACAAAGGGTCTTTTGTTCATCTGATCCATTGTTACCTAGATTGAATAAAAAAACTACCACATTGGCTGTTAGAACGATTTGGAAAAGTTTAAGTAAAAAAAGAAAAACCGTTAAGAACATCAAGCGTTAAATTTCTTATGCTTGTGCTTTTATAGAGTTTTATTCAGGGACCTATTTTAGTCTACACTGATTGTTTATGGAAATAGTTTGTGGAAAGAAACACACACACACACACACACACACACACACACACACACACACACACACACACACACACACACACACACACACACACACACGCGCGCTCGCGCGCGCGCGCACACACACACACACGCACGCACACACGCACGCACACGCACACACACACACACACACTCTCACACACACAGACTGTATTTTTTTTATTAGACCAGATTCAGATCAATGCTTTTGCATTTAAAGTTAGAAATGAAATAAGCTAAAAAACTGACACATAAGTATGTATAAAGTTGTATATTTTTATTTAACATCGGTCTGTGCCCAAGAGAGGGATCCAAGTGAGATATGTATAAAATCTCTATTCATTGGCTATAATTCTGTAGCTATTCAGGTCAGCATGCGGTAAAAGGACAAAATATTTATGGGCCATTTGCTCTTCGATATTTCCAGTAGCTTTTTAAAAAACATTTTCTGAATCTGACAATCAGTTGGAGTAGTTTGTATTAAAATTATATGTGTAGTGTTTGCGACGAACACTTTAATTTATTTTTACTATAAAAATAAATCTACATATATATATATATATATATATATATATATACATGTATGTGTATATATATATATATTTTTTTTTTTCATTCCTGATGATGTTGGTACTGGTTACCAACGAAAAGCTTTGGATATAAATTAATAAATATTCTTGTATTTGAATAACCTTTGTTGTTTTAATTTATAAAACAAGAAAACGTATTATATATATATATATATATATATATATATATATATATATATATACACATATACAACAAAATTGAAGTCCTGACTGACTGAGTGATGATCAACGCAGAGCCGAAACTCATAATGATATGGAGTTGAATTTTCGATGGAACCTTCGTTGTACTACGTAGAAAAGATTCAGCAAAGGGGTAGAAATAAAAAAATAACGGCTAGAAATTTACTATAAGAAATAGAGTTCACATTTGCCTGGCAGGTGGTAATAAATAAAGACGATTAAACATTTTTAAAAAAATAAAAATTATAGGTCAACAGTAAAAAAAACGTTTAATAAATGAACAAGTAAATTCAAAATATTATGTTAATACCACTAATTTCATCAGATTATCCTTCAAATTCAATAGAATGCAATTACCAGTTAAAGATTGGTTTGCGATGACAGTTAACAAATTACAATGACATTTAACTGGAATTTATTTGAGAGAGGACTGTTTCTCACAGGTACCACTTTATGTTGTAAGTTTTAGATTCAGCTTCTAGAGTTTAGTGAATCTTGCTCCAAGTGAAAACCAAAACGTTGTACATAAAAAGATTTTGAGATAATTAAAGTGCCAGCGAAAATTAAAAATAAAATCTCCAACACGTTCAGTAAATCTTTTTATCTATTTTTTAACTAAGAAAGGTAAGTACTTATATAATCATTTATATATTATTACATTCATTTAAAACTAGTTTTCTCTTATTTGAATCTTTTTTCAGATGGATCAATGAGTTTTTCAAATATTGAAAAAAAATTAATTAATTTTATAGGAAAAGCTATTATTAGTAAAATAATATAATTTTTATATATTTTTGTCAACAGATTTGATAAATTAATTCTAAAATTAACTACTTTTTTCTAATTTCAATGACTCAAATTACAATATATACTCCTTACATTGTAATGTATATGGATTGTATACTATTAACTATCATTATGATGTTTATGTAAAGTGTGACAACTTTAAACTTGCGTGGGCGAAGCTGCACCCGGGTTGCTAGTATATATATAATATAATATAATATATATATATATATATATATATATATATATATATATATATATATATATAGAGAGAGAGAGAGAGAGAGAGAAAGAAAGAGAGAGAGAGAGAAAGAGAGAGACTCTTGGTATGAAGCTTAGGTGACGACATACATTTTTGTTCTGAAAACCACTACATTCAGCGTCTATTCCTTAATCCTTAATCCGTCTTATGGATCCTTAATTTTTGTAAGGAGAATCTAATTATAGATGGCTATAGAGTTCAATGAAATCTAATAATATTAATAGTAGACCTTTCGAAAATGTAAATTCAACGTATAACCTCAATTATTCGGTCATTTAATAGCGTTACGCAACCTCTATATGATGAAGGGGGCAATGCAAAACGCGTCAAAATTATATCCAGAGAATGTAGTTTAAATTTAATTGAACGTTTCACCCTTTTTCTTCCTTTATTAATTTCTGTAACATATATTAAACATTGAATAAAACTTTAGGGAGGTAACTCAAAACTCGCTGTAATATTAATATTAAAACTCTAGATGGCTTAAAACGTTTGACTTATTTTAAAATTGAAGCTGAAAAACCAAAACTTTTAAATTTAATTTACCATCCCGCCCCTTAATATAAGATTTGTTTTAAGAGATAACTTAGATTTAATCTTGTGCGACCATCCTTACCTGATTTCTTTTTTGAGAACTTCTAAGACTCCAAACATCTTCCTTGAAGTAAGTTTCATATTAAGGAATTTATGCTTTAAGTGTGACTTCTTTTATGGGTACTATATAATTCACGTCAAAAATCCTTGGACATATCCAGTGTGAGCTACAGTGAATTTCTCTCAATCCTTTCATTTTACCTTGAATCTAATTTTTATCTAATGATGGAGGTAATATGGTATTTGGAGCGACCACATACGAGCTACCATCGTCTATAAAAATGCCATTGAAACATTCTGGTTAAATCTGAGTAGCCAAGCTTGTGAAACACAATCAGCGACTTTTACATACTAAGAAAGACTCAAGGTATATACTACATTAATATTTAACAGAAGAAAACGAATAACCCAATTACTTAGCCAACAACATCCGACGCTAGCACAGTTATCAAGAGAGGAGTAATTAAATTAAATAAAAACATTGCACTAATATTGTGAATTTAGGTAGGATAGGGCGTTACAAGTGACGTGTTTTGAAACTGACAAAAAACGAAATAAATTCAACACGCTTGCACTTAGCTTAACGTAAACTACAAATAGGTACATTTGAGCGGTATTTCACGTTACAGGACGATAAGACTGATATCAGGTCATAAACAGTATTTTGCTGAAGGTTAGCTTTTAGCAAATAAGAGGCTGGCAGACAAGTGTGTTCCCATACTGTTGGAGAGTCTCTGTAAAGAGGTAAATAATGTAAATAGACGGTGGTTGCAGTGTTGTTAATTAAACGCTCTGTATTATAAGTTTAAGACGAGAAGCCGAGTCGTACTGAAATAGGATTCAACGGCCAATAGTAATTGATTCGGTTTTGTGATAAACATTTTGAGTTCGGTATTCATACGGGTTCAGTTGTAGTCAAAACACTTGGGATATATTTTGGGATTCAATCTTGCTGAATTTATGAGTAATTTTATCGTTTATTGTCGCTGAACAGAATGCATCATGAACAAATCGCAAGCAAATATTCCAAGAAATGAAGTTATAAAAAAACTAGTGAGTGAACATTTTGAACAGTCACGAGAATTCTATCGGAATCATGTAAAGAAAAGTTGCAAGGAAAAACATGTTAAAATTCATTGCTTCATTAGAATAGCTGGGAATTATGAGCATTGAATATTTGATCCGCCCAGCTATAGACTAAACAAACAAGGAATGACCTGGGAATCGGTTAATGTTAGTGTAAATATTTGAATTACTACAGCCTTTGACTATAGTTTGGTATATTTCATCTCTCTCTCTCTCTCTCTCTTTCTATATATATATATATATATATATATATATATTTTTTTTTTTTTTTTTTTTTTTTTTTTAACAACATAGGTTATTCAAATACAAGAATATTTATTAATTTATATCCATCTTGTATTTGAATAACCTATGTTGTTTTAAATTATTAAACAAGAAAACGTATTTTATATATATATATATATATATATATATATATATATATATATATATATATATATGAAGTTATTATATTACTTGTAAATAATTTTTTCCACCAATGAGTGCAATAATTTTACCTTATGTGATGAGGTACCTTTCGGTCACTTGACCATTGTCGAATCATTGATTATTTTCCCCTATTTTTCTGGTGTGAATGTTCGGTCCGTGATGTTGGTATTTGTTGACGTCATACATATTTTTTCTTGAGCCGCATGTATAATGTTTTTGAATAGTACGTCGTCTGCATATGTTGTCTGTAGGTTCATTTAATTGTTGGAATGTTTTTATAAATGTGGTGATTTTCTAGTGAGTTTAGTTCTATTGGGTTATTATTTATTTCGAGTATGGCTAGGTTATTTTCGTAATTGGTTATTTCATGTTTATGTGATATTACGTGTGCTGCAACATTTGATGTTTTTGTATTTTTTTATTTTTGAATGCTCTGTAATGTTCTTCAAATCTTATTTTAAACGATCTGGTGGTTTTTTCTGTGTAAAATAGGTTGCAGTTGTTAGATGTAATTTTGTAAATTCCTGATAGGTTATATTTTTCTGTATTTGTTTTGTAGTTTGTGTTATTAAGATATTATTATTATATTATTATTTTGTTGTTTGGTTTGTATGTTACAGTGTAGTATTCTTATGTTGTATATATTTGTTCATTTTTCTATTTTGTTATTGGTGTATTATATTTAAGGTAGATTTTTTTATTTTTATTATTTTTGTGTTCAGGTTGTAGTGTTGTGTTGAGGTTAGGCTTTTTTTGTATATTTATTGTATTTTTTTTATAAGGTGTCTGTTGTATCCATTTTCTATTGCTATTTTTGGAAAGTTATCTAATTCTTCATATAATTTTTGTTTGTTATCTTGTGTGTATTTTATTGCTTTATTTATCATGTTACTGTAATTCTTAATTATGTGTGTCCAGGGGTGGTTAGATTTGTAGTGTATTGTGGTGTTGTTGGAAATTGGTTTTTGCGTACTGTGTTTCTATTTTATAATTATTTATATTTAATGTAATGTCAAGATAGTTAATTGTTCTGTTTGTTTCTGTTTCGGCGGTGAAATGTATGTTTTTGTTGTATGGATTTAATTTCTTTAGTATTATGATGTATTCGTTGTGAATGGTGGGTTGGAATATTAAAAGTATATCGTCTACGTATCTTGTCCATAGTGAAATATTATGTGTATTTAGTATAGGTTTGATTATTATTTGTACAAATTATTTTGGATGATCTATGAAGCAAGAACGCATTAAGAAAGATTTTTTCTCTATATTACTACTGCATTATTCTAGTGTAATTTACCATTAAAGAATTACTAATTTATTACTGTCTTGTTTCTTACTAAAACAAAATGTTTATCCGGAATAAAACAGTTTTCATGAAAATAAAAGTTGGCGGTATTGTAAGTCAAAGAACAATGAGTAATATTTGATATTCATGAACAGATCAATGGCATGGATTGTTCCGCATGATTGAAAGTCATCAGTAGTTGAAGTTTTAGAAAAACAATTAAAGATTAGGTTATATAGTAGTACAGTGGTGGTAATATTCTTAGACTTACGTGAAAGTAGGAGGTGAAGATACGGCTATCTGTTAGGTTAGGTTTAACTACTTTGGTTAGGTTGGAGTTCTCTTATTGTTGATGGCAGGTTTGCATACGTATTTTAACTTCAGCACGAAACTCTTTCCCTGTTGAAATTAATAGATTCCTATACAGTTACGGTATTAATACAACATTTTGTCCGTGTATAACTTAATCCTTATTGTATAACTTTTAGAATAAGCCGTTTCTAAAGTGTGTGTATGAATTGCCTTTTCTGTTGATTTTACAATTGGTTTGAATGGTTTTGTGCGTCTTAGTCTAGTCGAAATACAGACCTGAACGAAATAAATTGCAACCAAGCACTAAATAAAAACGGGCGATAAACTCGCGTTGTTAAATTTAAATTAACTAATTCATTACAGTTGGCGCTGGGCCATGAGCCCTAGGCGCAACACCTTGTTGATTTCAAGTTTTAGTTCTGTAGAGTTGGTGTTTCACAGATAGTAAAGGTTTTCTACTATACAATAAATTGATAGGTTATTTAATATCTATAAAAACAAAGTAGGTTTTTATAAATGTGTGAAAGTTGTTGCACAATATTTAGTAACTGGAGCGTTGTAAACAATTTGAGTTTTTTTGATGGTTTTTTATTTCGGAAGTTGTAAAAGGGGCGTAATTTATTGCTTGATCGAAATTTCTTTCCTCGCTTTTCTCGACACTAGTGGTTTAAATTTTGGCAGTTTAAAATGGGAACATTGTCGTATAGCAAAACGGCAACTTTTCATTGAAAACCTACAAGCTTTTCCAAATTTCTAATTTTATTTTTATTAATAGCAATTCTGAGTTTTTTTGATGGTTTTTTATTTCGGAAGTTGTAAAAGGGGCGTAATTTATTGCTTGATCGAAATTTCTTTCCTCGCTTTTCTCGACACTAGTGGTTTAAATTTTGGCAGTTTGAATGGGAACATTGTCGTATAGCAAAACGGCAACTTTTCATTGAAAACCTACAAGCTTTTCCAAATTTCTAATTTTATTTTTATTAATAGCAATTCTGAGTAGGAGATACTGTTTATTGTAGGCTGATCGTCCAAAATGTCACAAATATATCACATAACATTGCCAAATTGACAGTTGCAAAAATAGGTAATAGTATAGAATAGGGGATTAGAAAAAATTGATAAATATTACTGTAAGTTATACAAAATAGACTCTACCAGAGTAGAAACAGACAAATTAACAAAATCAGAATGAGCTAAATTTAAATTTAACGATACAAAATAGTTTAAAATATTGAAATTTGTGAAAATAACCTAGATTTGTAAATAGATGTCAAACAAATAGCGTCATTCTCAAGGGCCAAAAGATTGAAGAAATATTTGTGTAAATTCTTAACTTGTTAAACAAATATAAAAGCCAGATCTAAAACAGTGTAAACGTTTCTGAACGTATTTTCTTTTTCTCTTTTATCTTTTATGTAAATTTCTACATTAAAATTTGATTTATATTTTTTTGAAACAATTGATAAATTTATTGAATGGACCATTCTCAAGTTCAATTTAGGAATTCTCTTGACTTTACAGGTAACTTTATTCATTATGTAACAGATAACTGCAATATTCAACACCTAAATTCCTTAAGAATTCATTTAAAATAAATCTTATAACGATTTAATGTGTTACATAGACGCTAAGAAAAATGAATGAGATTAGGGTTCGAGATTATAAAACAAACTTGTTGCTATGACAACGCTAATGTAAATGTAGGAAATGAAAAAAACAGGGACTACAAGTTATTTCAGGGGATTTGTTAGCGTCCCTAAGAGTTTAGTAAGAGACGGTGAGACGTGTTTTATTAGTGCTTCAGTAATAATGGCTAATATGGAAAGAGATATTTTTATGGGGAAATATGGCCCGGAAGTGTTCAAGAATTACTTAGGCATAATGCCCAAGTATCAAAACCGGGCAATCAATCTTGACAAAGTAACAGTGAATCAAGAACTTTGAATATTTAAGACACCAAAATCTACAAACTCTTAGAAGACCCCTCACATTATAAATTTTAGAAAATTGGGTAGACATTCAAAATTATCAAACTTTGTTAACATATTCAGAATAAAACATTTACTTAGAGAAGAAGAGAAGACGAGGACAACAGTTTACCAAATTCAACCGAGGAAATACATTTTGAAAATGTTGAAAAGTCTTTAAAAACTTCAGCTTCTTTAAAATTATAATTTTATTTCAAAGATTATTAATTAAAACTCAAGATTTATACAAGATGAATAGCACAAGAGAGATAAATTATTCTTAGGCTGATAAAGTAATTTTATTTTAATTTCAAAATTGGTTTCCATACAATCACGTTGCGTGTAAAGTGAATCTTTATTTAATAACATAAATCAAAATATTGCTTTATTAAATTAATAAATCATGAATAACCATTTTGTTAGTTGTAGTTTATGATTATCAATAAATGTGATATGAGAAATATGTTTTAATATGAATATTAAAAAATTATAATGTTTAGAGATTTTAATCTAGAAGGAAAGCTTTGGTAATTGTTTAATTTAAGCAAAAATAATTTTGAAAGTAACATATGTTTGATTATGACACTTAAATTTCATTTTCTTAATTGTAGGCTGTAAAGATTAAAAATTGTGTTATGGATTAATATGTTTCGATATGAATATTAGGTTTAAAGCAGACATTTTAAATTTAAATAATAAAATTGGTAAATGTTTAGAAAAAGTGAAACTAATTTTAATAATTTAAATCTTGGCCTATGATAAAACAATATAATAATTGTATATAATATACGTGATATCATTAATGAAAATTTGCTCTAGAACATAATCAACTAAATATATTTTGAGTTGAAATATAAATCTAATAATTAGGTTTTTTTTTAACATGAATTATAATTTTACTTTGTTTCTCATCAGGAATAATAATTTTAATAATTGTAATTATAAAAAGATAAGATAATTTATTGTATAAACTTTAATATGAATAGTTTTTATAAGGCTACGAAATAATGAATTTAGCGAAATAAATCAAAATAGGTTAGGTAGGGTTAGGTGACTTCATTATACATCTATCAATTTTAAAACTTTTATAATTAGGGGTTAGGGACTTTGGGAATAAACGAAGATTGTTAAAGTAAATTAGGGATTGATGAGCGCAATTAAAGAATAAATTAGAATATAATTGAAATGAAATTTGTTTGTGTAATATATCTTAAAAATGTAAATGTTAATCTAATTGATAATTATTATATAGAAATAGCAAAACATGTACTGTACTGTAAATAAAATTTCAAATGATTTCCAAAATTTGATCCAAAATAAACTATTAAATTTTCCAATTAGTAGCTATTGTCCTTTTATAAAAACCAAGTTTCACTGGTTTCTGACTATGAAATAGTCTTTGAATCAAAAATGACGCCTATAAAAGCCCAAAGGGGTAATTGGTTTAATTATAACTTCAAAAGTAGGTTCTTCTGAGAGACTTATTTCTTTAGATACAGGTTTCGAATTAGAGTTCGATTTCGAGAAATAAATCATATATTTTACGGAGAAAATGTGGCGTAACATCAAAGAGTGGGAAGTAGTAGATGAGCTGGGCGGAGGTGGGCTGAGATGGTGGTTGCAGATAAGGGTAGAAAAGGACCGTTTCAATTTCTTCCTGATTGTGTTCTGAATTGCTTTTTGAAAGTTGAACTGGTGTCCTTCCTTATCATGCTTTGTCTTTTAAAATCGGGGTCAGAATAATATACTCAAGTTCTATCACAAGTTAAATCTTATTTGGACAGTAATCACATTCTTTTCTAATCGTTCAATTAACTTTCTACAGACATGGGCCCAGTAGTTAAATGTACTTTGCAGTAGTTGAGGTTGTTGCTGGTAATATTATGTACTATAATAGCACTTACTGGAAATACTTGTGCTTTAAGTTTTATTGTTCGTCGGTATTCACGTATAACGTTATCGATCCCAGTTTCAAGTGAAACAATTGACACTTTGACTAGTTGCTCCGGGACTTTGATCATATGTTACTTCAGAAAGCAAAAAATGTATCACAGAATGTCATTGTTAAAGGCAGTTTTGAAGTTATAAACAAAACAACTAATTGTTGTCAGATGATTCCAGTGATGCCAACATAAAGTTCTGAAATTACCAAACGCCTGATATAACCTGTTACTTTAATTTGTTTTTTAAATATATTCATTATATGGCCTAATATATTATCAGAGCACTCCGTCATCTGAACCACAGAAGTAAATACGATGATCGTCACATCACTGTAGTTTTCACCCGACCACTGTGTTTCAACACCATTGTCCTAACCTTTAATTTCCTCATAACATTTGTATATATTATGTATATATTACCTGACCTTGGTAAAATCTTTATGTTTCACCTTCACCCTAATAATAGTTTTTGGGTAATAATGGAATGTTGAAGCTAATTACTTTTTTTATTTTGAATATCTCAAACTGGTAGCCCTAATCTGTTGTTTCTTTTGAACCTTGTTTATTGTGCAGTGCGTTATTGTGTTTTAAATTAAGTTTCTTATAATTTCCATTCTATCATTCAGCTTACTCTTGTTTTATTTTTACGTTTTCCCATAAAAACCTAGGATCTTTTTCAGGGTCTCAGGGATAATCAACTGCGCTGTCTCTTTAAACATTATACACGCATAAAACCACACCCCTTTCCACAAAAGTTTGTTCAAGAAGAAACTGAAGATCTTTTGCCAATATTTCCTACGTGATTACAATTCCAATTGGGTTATGTGATTAATAAGGCATTTTCATTTTCCGATGCGTGTCTGTAATTTTTTCACATTAATATGACAACGTCTCTTCTCTTATCCTTTGCCATTTGCACTTAAATATTTATCTTTTGTTCACTAATTTATTGAAAATTTTTTCCTTCGCATATTGCGGTCTGTACATGCTCTGCTTAAATCAAAATACCAGCTACTTGAACTGTTTGTTTTTCTTCATAGAAAATTAATATCGTTATGATAAGGAGTTATTGAAAACGTTTCCAAACTTTGTAATTCTCAATTATTTTTGCATTTACCTCAAGAAATAAGTGTAATTTTCATTTCTATACAGCAGAGTCCCGATCATAGGATAGTAGGGAAATATTTAAAAATATCTCAATGCATATGCAGAAAAACCTATGTACTACGTGGACATTTGTTTGGTTTTGTTGGTTATATTACCAAGTTAACACCTGGTAAATAACTTGTATTGTTCGTGATCCAAAGTAATACTCTGTAGACATATCGTTAGTCAAACCATAGTATCGATTAGATTCAGGAAGAGGTCAAGTGTCTATTATTCATCTCTAATTGATATTTGAATAAAGGGGAAAGTAAATACGAGTTTTGTACAAAACCGAGCCAGTTATGCAAATAGACCAAAGGTTCAAAGAGAATATTATTAGGTAAGGGGGTCCTGGATGAACGTTTTCACAATTTCCTGCCTCTTAGCAATCTATATTTTATGGCTTTATTTCTCGTAGAAATATGAACCAGTTTTCACCTTACTAATAAAGAGATATGAAGGGTCCCATTACCCGCTATTTTTATAGGATGGAAGCTTAATCAGTCACATATGAAGAAAATATATCATCTTATTATAAATATTCCAAAAAATGTTTAGTATTTTGTAAATTTGTTGTTCATTGTCTCTAAATACAATAATAACTAAATTTGGCTTTCTTTTCCAATTCCTTCTATTAACTCCCACTTACCTATATATATCTTGTACAAATTTTCAATCGTTAATAAAAATTTTTTTTATTCATCCAATCATGATGGATGAATCCAATCATCCAATCATTCATTAACCTATAGTGGATAGCTATTCATATTAACACAGTTTATTCAAATATTTATACAATAATTAAATTATAAAAATTGGGGGAGATGTCTAGGCCGGATTCGAAATAAGTATCTTCATGTTCTAAGTCTAGTTGGCACTGTGCCAACTTTCTAATAGCCTAAAAGTCTATTTCTCAAAGAAGTAGGCCTATACGATATATTGTTTTGCTCTCATCTGGTTGTACAACCTTAAATTGTTGCCATGGTCACCTCACAATATCATAAATAATGCCCAAGAATTAAAAATGAATGAAAAGAATAAAATCAACAAACAAACTGGATTAATATTATCGAACCTTGTATCACTAACGGACTATGCGAAAGGAAAGCGAAAAGAAACTACAAAACAATGCAAGCTATGAAAAAAAGAAAGCGTATAAATAGTAACAACAAAAATATTAGTCGAACACCACACATAGAAAGGAAAATGGAAAATTGCAAGGGAAATTCGCTTGCTGCCTAATATTGTTATTCTGCCATATGTATATACATATTTACATTAGTTGTTATTATAAAATAAAAAGAAACTAAAATAAAATTTTCCTTTGTTGACTTCAGTAGGAGGTGACTTCAATTTTTTTTAAAATATTATTTGTTTAGAGTAATCTTCTATAAAAGGTGAAAATCTTCAAGGCTCTTTTAACCTTAATAGCCAGTCAGAAAATTCCCCTGCGTCCAATACTTCTCTTTCGGGCGAGGTTTCCTTGAAGTAAAAGCTTCAGTAATAAGTATTTTTCATCTTCTCATTATATTTTTCTCTTTTCTTTGTTTTGAATAATTCATATTCTTTCCTTATTTCAATTATTATTTATTACTGTTTACTTTATATATTCCACTTTCTCCAACATCACGCCTCATTTGTTTTACTGCTTTAAATGTTTCTGAGTTTTAAAGAGCAAGTTTATAAACCAAATAATAACACAGAAAAAATGTAGTGAGATTGGACTGCAGAAGTGATTCTTTATTTGAAGAATGCAATAAGAGAATGTAGGTAATAAAACCCTTAATTAGATGTAAAAAACGTTGATTACAAATTTTCTCTAACGAATTTATTGAAATTGACTCTTAAACGTGTCAGATGAGCCTGAAAGTTTCATTTAAAAAATGTAATACAAATATATTATTCAATATCGTTATATTAATTTAATTATAGTATGGTTTATAGAAAAATAAATAAAAATAATATATTTATCAACTGATAAAGAATAATTGATAATAATATTTTAACTTGAATATGTAAAATATAAATAACATCCAGTGACGTCTGGATGAGATGATTTTATCCCGTGCAAAACATACTTTCATACCCTGCTATGAGAAGTATTCACTATTTAGTTTCAGTCATGTCTCAAATCTGGTTCTCCCAAGTTCGGCTCCGTCATTACCTTCTTCAAAGGTCTCAGTGTCGGAGACCATAGACAAACACATTTCGAATATGATATCCAGCTTTTTAGAAGTATAAACTTGTTAGCATGCCCGAAAACTCCCTTTCTGTTCGCTATTTATAGTCTTGGCTTCAGAAGAACGTCATAATCTTTATATCGTATGACAGACAATCACCATGATTTATTTTCATATGACAAGTAGTTGCAGTTTATTTACATGTGTTATTTGACCTATTTTCAGAGTTAATTTCGAACAAAAAATTTAATAATGCTTCACGCACTGAAATTTGAATGCCCCAGAATGATTAGGATACCATAAATCATGTAATTATCAATATTTTGGTAATATGTTCAGTGTGTATGTGCGCGCGAGCGCGCGTGTGTGTGTGTGTGTGTGTGTGTGTGAGTGAGTGTGAGTGTGTGTGTGTGTGTGTGTGTGTGTATGTGTATCTGTGTCTTTTTCATCAATTGAAATAAGAAGTATATTCCTTGCAATTGAAGTAAAGTAGGTATTATCAAATAATTTGGTAGGATAGTCAAATGCATGAGTGGAAGACATTACTAACAGAAAATATGTCAGATAAATAAATTTCAAGGACACATTTTAAAGATATCTTTCACCTAATTTAAAACAAAGTGTATTAGGTAGAAGATTTACCTCGCTCTTGTAAAACTATCAATTCGCAGTGATGTAAGATTAGGTGGAAGTTAATCGTTATTTTATAAAGCTTGGGCCAGTGCCAAAGGATGTTGGCCAAGTTTTCCTTGGTTCCTTGCTCGTCCTTAAGGACCCATAAATATTATTTTATACAAGAATGGTCTCTTAAACCACTACGTATGTTATCTAAGCCCTCGTAACATTTTGCTTGGGAAGAGAAATTGTTCGCCAACTTTAGATTTTGAAATTTAGGTTTCTTGGTTTTTACTTTTAAAATTACATTTTAAAATATTTATATAAATACTTTTAGTGTTTGTTATACGATTTCTAGTTTTGATTTATTCAAACCATACTCCATTACGTTATCACCGAGTGATATACCAAGACTGACCCACAGTTAACATACAACTAGGGACAAGTTAAGACGAATTCACTGTTGATATAGAAAGCGGACGCATTAACCACAAGCACTGTAATGTAATCTCATGAAATGTAGATTTTATGATTTTTCCTCTTAGTAGCTATAGCTGGTCACACTTCAGGTGACACGTAACCTCGATGGGTGAACATAGGTTGGCGGGAGGGTAGAAACAAAAAGACCGTTCCACAGACATTATAATATGAGGTATAGTATTTATATTACAATAATGTAGATTTGACAGGTTCGAAAGATCGCTATAAATATTATTTTATTTATTTGTCATAATAACCGGATGATTTATACATAGTTTTGAAGAAATTTAGTTATATCAGTTTCCTAAACGACCACAACGCCTGCAATTTCTTAGCGATTTCCTGTAATGCAACACGCATTACAAGAACCAATGTTTTTTGTTTTCTGTCGATCGATCGCGCGCCAGCTTACGAATGAACAGCTGTACAATAACGGTAAAAATAATAAATGACGATAGCCCATAAATAAATTGAATTGCAAAGTAAAGAAAACGCAGTTACAAATTTTCCGTTACGCAATCTTATAAAAGGTGAACGAATTTGTTAAAATTATTATTAGGCTGCCAAAACCTCCAAGACATTGCAAAATTTTTTGTAAAGGTTGAAATGTCGTTATAGCTGTTATTCACTGACAGGATTCCTATATGGTTTTGGCGACACAGTTCGTAAGCTTGATTGAGGGCTACTACGTTGTCATGCGTGGATTAGACGCTCCCCTGTCATGGTTCATTAGGTCATCAACAAATCCACATGGGAATGTTTGTTACGTCAGAAAACGCATATCGCAGATTAAATTAGAGCCTGTTGAAATAAACTGTCGGTAACGGAATAGAACGTGAGGAGAGCGCGATCTACATTGTCCAAAGTAAGTCTTGTTAGAGTAGCCTGCTTCAGAAGTCTCTACCTGTAGTGTATACACTCCTTGCAGTAATATCATATTATTGTCTTGGAAACCAACCGCAACAATTTCCTCATGCGTTTGTTTAGGAGCCAAATAAATTATATTTCTCTTGATTATGTGAACCATACAATTCGGCTTTAATAATTACGATAATTAATTTACTAAATCTTAGAAGCACTGTTTTTAATAAAAGCACACTGCCTAGAATTTTCCTAACGACATTTTTGTTGTTATAATGATGAAAACTAGTATAGTGAGCAACGAAAGAAAACGATAAAACAAATAAACTAAAATGCTTTCGTTTTGTTGGGCAAATAACTGTTATTATTAGCCATGTGTAATGTGTTGCGAAGTTTATCAGAAAATCCTTGGGTATTCGAATGATCAATCGAGATAATTGGCGCTCTGACCTCACCGCAATGAACTAAGCCTACTGCAGAGCGTGGTTAACGTAAGGAATTTTGAAATACATTTGTTCGTCTATACTGGTCGCGCACACCAAATAGCTCAACAGGGCTCAAAATGGCAAACAAGGTTAGGCGTTGGCTAGTAAGTAAGTAAGGAAGGCATTTTTAAATACATTTATTCGTCTATACTGGTCGCGGATCACCAAATGGCTCAACAGGGCTCAAAATGGCAAATGAGGTTGGGCGTTAGCTAGTAAGTAAGTAAGGAATTTTTAAATAAAATTGTTCGTCTATACTGGTCGCGCATTACCAAATGGCAAACAAGGTTGGGCGTTGGCTAGTAAGTAAGTAAGGAAGGCATTTTTAAATACATTTATTCGTCTATACTGGTCGCGGATCACCAAATGGCTCAACAGGGCTCAAAATGGCAAACAAGGTTGGGCGTTGGCTAGTAAGTAAGTAAGGAATTTTTAAATACATTTGTTCGTCTATAGAGGTCAGTGGGTCACCAAACGGCTCAACAGCTAAGAGTGGGCGTTGGCTAGTAAGTAAGCAAGGAATTTATAAATATATTTGTTCGTCTATACTGGTCGCGCATTACCAAATGGCAAACAAGGTTTTGCGATAGCTAGTAAGTAAGTAAGTAAGGAAGACATTTTTAAATACATTTGTTCGTCTATAGAGGTCAACGCGTCACCAAATGGCTCAACAGGGCTCAAAATGGCAAATGAGGTTGGGCGTTAGCTAGTAAGTAAGTAAGGAATTTTTAAATACAATTGTTCGTCTATACTGGTCGCGCATTACCAAATGGCAAACAAGGTTGGCCGTTGGCTAGTAAGTAAGTAAGGAAGGCATTTTTAAATACATTTATTCGTCTATACTGGTCGCGGATCACCAAATGGCTCAACAGGGCTCAAAATGGCAAACAAGGTTGGGCGTTGGCTAGTAAGTAAGTAAGGAATTTATAAATACATTTGTTCGTCTATAGAGGTCAGCGCGTCACCAAATGGCTCAACAGCCAAGGGTGGGCGTTGGCTAGTAAGTAAGCAAGGAATTTATAAATATATTTGTTCGTCTATACTGGTCAGCGCGTCACCAAATGGCTCAACAGCTAAGAGTGGGCTTTGGCTAGTAAGTAAGTTAGGAATTTTAAATAATTATTATCCTAACATCATGTAATTTTAACCCGTGATCGGTCACACCCTGGTTTGTAACGCAAATAGTCGTGCGTATAAGGAACCCCTAGCATTTACAGACTCATTAATTTTAGCAAACATTTTCATTTAAAACTAAGTTTGTAGGTGTAACATATGTAATTTACAAATTTCAGTACTATTTAGCAGTAAAAAAAATATTTAAAATTAATTTACAGGAAATGTTTGGACGAAGGGAATTTAAAACGACGCGACCCCTAGTAAACTAGCAATCATTTAAATTTGTTTCATGTCACATCGTGTAAATTGAGATTTTCAATCTAGTAGCCTATGCTCTCGATTGATTGATCTGTTACATTCATGACCCTTCGGTTTCGTAAAACGGCTCTTCCTTATTTGACTGACAGTACGCACATCATGTGGCCTTTCCTCCAAGATTTTGTAAAATGAAACCAAATTCTGTGTAAGTTCCGTTCCAAACAATTATATTTTATATAAGTACTGTAGTTCTAGAATTTCTATAGTGTTTTATTAACAAATTTTAAAATAATAATTTATGCTAGTAAAAATACATTTTATAAAAACGTTTCATAATTTGGTAACACACTTACGCGAATTTGGACTCCTGATAGGAGCCATTCTTGAGCAGTTATATTTTTTATACTCTGCTTGAGCGGTATGGGCAAATTTTCAATAAAAGCTCTTTCCCAAAAAATGAGGTTTGCAATTGCCTTTGGTAACTAAGCAATGCATATTCTTCTACCAATGTTGTCCAAGTGTTTTCCTTACACATGATCTGAACATTGATTGTTGCCAATTTCAATAACACGTTGAATATAGTCATTGGCCATCTCTGTTACTCTTTTTCTGAGTATTCCTTCTTCATTCTATCAACTGCATCAACTCCTTCCTTTGATAAGTTGTAGAACGAAATCACCTCTGGTTTGAATAAACCGTCTGTTTCGTGCTCGATTTAATCGTCCCTAATGTTGATAAAACATTATGACGTTTTTGTTTTGTTTTTGGAACTTATGAAACCAAAAGTGTTAGATTATGATTGGCCCCAAAAGTAAATATGCTGCTAAAAACTGTAATACCAACGGTCTTGCTGTTATGACAGCCCTAAATGAACGATACTTTACCCCCACCCTACATCACTCTAAAACGCTTAGTCATGGGATTAATACCAAAAAAAGATATCAGATAAGGTCAACGGCACATAGTTAGCTCATCGAAACTGTAGTGCAAAAGCATAAAAGATTTAGTTTATATTATTTTTGTTAGGGCTGACCTAACGGCACGACTGATCGCTGGTTAATAAAGTAAAATATTTTTATGTAAAATAGATACAGAAGTTTTTTTAAAACACAAGATTAAAATCTTCACACTTTTGAGGAAATAAAAAATAAACTTAACAAGTTGAGATGTGTGTAAAATAACAGATGTGTGAGCAAATCTGTAAAGGTACTCAATGACGTTAAGATGTCTGCTTGTTTACTGTATTAAATTGAAATAAGTAGTAACTTTCATTGAGAAAATTTGCCTTTGCTTCTTGATGTCTCGTCTCGGGGGATCGGATAACTACTCACTTGAGGGAATCTATAAATTATCTACATATTAATCCATACATGTGTTGATTCCGTAATATAATGTTCTCATTTCATTGAGAAACCTTAAGAGAGTGGCTAAGCCTTAAAGACAAGAACGTTTGAGGTGTCATAGTTAAACCCGTACATTCTTATTTAATAATTTCTTTAGCAATCTTTTACTTCTCAGCTTAAAGGAGCTCCAAAGTTTTGGGGTTAGGTCGGTCAGTTACCCTAGTCGTAACTTTACCACTTTCCTTGACCTGAACCCTTTCTATGGTACGTTATATTATTTTTTTGATCAACTCTTGATTTCTCAACGGAAATGGACTATCCTGAGAGACCCTGTTGTCCAAGGTAGCATACCCTTTCTCCGATTCAGTTCCGTTTTGTCTGTTGTGTGTTTCTTGGACAACTCTTGATTTCTCAACGGAAATGGACTATCCTGGGAGACTGTGTCATCCAGGTAGCCTAACCTATTTCCGATTCGGCTCCGTTGTCTCTTTTCGTTTCTCCTGGACCACTCTTGATTTCTCATCTCAAAGAATCCAACTCTGAGCTCGAGGGCAAAGGCTCTAGTATAATACATTCTCCTGAGTTTGATCTGTTCTTTTTTGCCTTCCATGACTAACTCTTGGATTATTTTCGAAACGGGACGAAACAGTTTTCATTATGGTCTATCCTTTATAATACACTACATATGATATTGATACACTTATATACGTTTCAGGAGGTTCACGGTACCTATATTTTGTTATGTGTTTATGAAGAATAACGTCTCCAGTATCACTTTCAGGCCAATATTTGTGTTTTATTTACAACAAAGTTTGGGATTTATTAGATTTTTTCCTTCCTTCATTACGTTTCAAAAATAAGTAGTGAAACTACTTATATTCCTTGGATAAACATGAATTAAGAATTGGTAAAAGACTTCTATACAATAACTATAAACTACAAACGGATTTTTATAATATTGTAAAAGTTATTAAAGACTTTAAAATGTGTGTTCTACTTTATTGTTACTGAAAATCAGAAGGAGGGAAAATGTTAATGTAATTGTTTTTTATTTTAAGAAGGGTTGCTCTTAGACCCCTCTCAGTAAACCTTGATGTGACTTTCTCTGTGACCCAGCCGTTGATCCTCTCGACCTCCCAATTCTTCGGAATAATCATAGCCCTATTCCAATGTATATTTAACAGTTTAAAACTCTTACTGATCATGATATCGAAGCACAATACTCCATCATATGTTAAACTAAATGGAAAACGTTTCATGTGATATCTTTCTTACTGTATGACTTACTTTCCCTGCTTTTATTATCGTTCCAATCCTGACAGTTTGGTTTATGGACAACCCACGTATCACGCAACTAAAAATACTAGCCTGAGCATATATACGCCCATATATTACAATTTATTGCGTATCTCTCTTGGTCTTATACTCTGGATCTTTCTTTATTACTTTCCAAGAAAATTGGATTTTTAAAGATAACGTTTATTAAACCTTATTGTAAACATTCCCGCGTGGTATCGGGTAGACAGTTGTTTATGGTCCCAGTGAGAGGAGATATACTTTAGGTAGGTGTCTCTGTCCACACGACGCGACTTCTCAATTTTCCCCAAATTTGAAACATTAGGAAATTATTAGGTTATTTTCTTCATCTTACTAAATTTCATCCAGACCTTCTTACCTTTTTTCTTACAAGCGTGTGTAACTAGTAAACTCTTTATGACCCCAATTAAGAGTAGGTCGTCAGGTATGGAACCCTGCATCTAATGCCATAATAAACACTATATCGTCTACCGGGTTTTATGTAGTTCATATATTGTTTCGTATTACAACGTTTTTATCAATTTATTTATCATTATGTAAATACTAGCAGACTATAAAGGGAATGTAAAATTAAATTATGAAAAACGAAAATAATGTTTTCGGGTGTAATTCGTCATTAATTTAGCGGATTTAGTTTATTTCGGTAGTTTAAAGTCATATACACATGAGAACATGGAATTATATTGTGTTTCCAAGATGAACAATTTCATCCTCGTGCGCCATCTTACGGAAACTAATTGAAATAACATTATAGTAGGCCTATATGAGAAATTAAGTTATCAGTGGCGGTCAAATTCTTAGTGTAAATTAGTTTTCCACCACTCATAATTAATTTAGTTATGCAATCCTTTTCTAAATATAGATATGTAACAGTAACATGACTGAAGCGAAAAGGGAAGTTTTTCAATGAAATTGCCGCATGAAAATAAAAAGTATGAAAATAGAAATACACTTGAATCACGAAGGAATAATTCGTTTTGGGGGGATTTCATTAAGGAAAACACAACAGCCGGTTTCACCGTCCAGGAATCTGCCGCCTCGTTTCGCTATGCAAACGCAAAGTGAATGGTGCCATGAATTATTCATTACCCGGTGTATGTCGATCTAAAAGCTACCCAGCCGCCGGAAGATTGAAAACACCAATGAGCATGAATAGGGATTTATTTTAATTTTTCATTCCGCCTATTAGAATTACTAGAGTCGGTGAATCTGGGTTAGCGATATAATGTCACGAAATGTAAACAAACCGACGTGCAGGAGGTGTGGCAATGAACAAAAATTCAGGTTTTAATACATAAAATGTGTTACACACTCTCCAAAGTGTGTCATAGTACTTGTATATGACTTTATAAATTAATAGTCGCACTGAGTGTATCGTTAATGAGTGAAAAACATAAATGTATTTAGAAATTTTATTTTGAGTCTATATAAATTAGATACTGTTGCAATAAAAATGCCCCAACAAAAACCAATTTCACTTCAATTTAAATTGGTTGTTGGTATTTATTTGTTTGATAAGTTTTATTTGTATAGGATTGGAAATAGTAGTAACGCAGCTCTAAATGGAGGAAATGTCGACGAAAAAATTGTGTTAAATATATAAAGTTACATTTGTTTTATGCTATTTGTCACATACAAGCTCATATACTCGTATTACTCAATATATGTCGTCAGATTCGTTTTTACTATTAAAATTTATAAATTATTTCCGAATAGAGTCCTCAATCTAACGCAGAGAGCTCTTCACGGCCTATTCGATGCATTGTTGATGGTTACAGTAAGGTCACAATGTTGCCATATTTTATGAAAGAGGTGTGATTTGCCAAAGCAATTCAGAAGGCATGTGATCAGTTGTACTAGGACAGTGGTCCTATCTGACGACACCGTCTTCCTCGACTGGTCTCATCGCTGTATACGTTGGTTCGAAAATAAGTGAAAAAGTAAAGAATACACACGGATCTCACATTCTCTCTCCCTCCTGTTGCCTCTCCCCAATTTCCCTTTCTTCCCAAAATTTCCAAAAGTTTACAATTAAAACTGTATTAAAGTAATTGTGATTATAGTTTGGTAATAACGACCTCATTTTAAGATTTGTTTATAAAAAGACAAAACACCTGCAGACTGTGAAGTATCGATTGGGTGAAGTAACTGATATTAATTAAGCAGTTACAGATAAGGATGTCTGAGTTCGAAAATTTAAACAGGTTTTCTTTCAATTAACGATTTCGATTTATCACTGATATTGGAACTCTGGCCACTGACAAGCCTGGAAAGATCCCGTAAAGCTGTTGCAGTCAGTTTGAAAATGTGTACTTTTATTAAAGTACAAACAGCATTTGTAAGCAATTTACTATTGGTGTTTCAACTAAAATATATTAATGTGATATTCGCACGGGGTTGAAAACATCAACAAATTTATGAATATCTTAATCTTTTTCTAAGTAATTATTATTTATAATCTTACACTCTCAGCTTAAAATCGCGTACTTAAATTATTTTCCTCATTGTTTACTTTGCGTGTTTCTTGTCTCTTTTGAACATATTCTGCCTGTTTTTGTTTTAGATGTTTTCTGATATCAGTTGGTAGTTTTGAGCTTTTACTTGTTTTAGCCTTTTTGTCGTCAAGTATATCTCCTCGTACGCGTCAGTTTAGCCTGTTAACATTCTATGACGTCTACGGACTACTTTTATTCATGTAACTAATTTTTTGTTGTTTGAGCACCACGGTTTTTTTTTTGTAATAACATGTGTTTTTGATGTTTTCAAGATTTACATTTTACTTTCTTACAGCTAATCAACCATTTTCCGACCTGCTGTCCCGTTGAACTGGGAACACTCTTCAGAGCTTTGCGACAACGACGTATTATTACCGCGTGACTTGATCGTCACTCAGGTCTCACGGTGTAATTCCTTTCTCTGGAGTTATGAGCGCCCTAGGTTTGTAATTCATGTTATGTGTTTATTTCTAGACAGGTATTTATTATTTTTGAAGACATTTTGTAACTTAGATTTTCTCCCGTCTAATCTGAGCCGGTAAATTGCAATGGATCTTGACATTTCCAACATTTCTTGACATTGTAAACAATTATAGAGCAAAATAAGTCGAGATTGATGGTTCGTATCGCAATCTCTGTTAGTATGGCGTTTCTTATCTTCCCTGTGCTAGCTTACGTTGCATGCACTCCTGAGGACACAATGGGTATATCATTTGCTCAAATACTTTCCAGTTAGCTACTTCGTTCATTAAATCAGTTTATTAGGTTATTTTTACCAACAGTAAAGAGCAGATTTTACTAAAATTGATACACTTCTCACGCTAACAATGATCCCTTACTTTGAGTCATTTTTTATCCCCCTCCTTCATCCTTTTTTAATTGACCATATCTCTCATTTGAAATTGGCATGCACACACCCACACACACACACCAAAGTGCATATGGAAGTTCGAACCCATGCTTCGTTTGTAGGAAAAAATAACAACGCATTACCACGTGTATATCCAACGAATTCTTTCACAGGTTTCTGAGACGGCAATGTTTGTAAACGAAAGCGTTACACCTGCCAGTTGTCACGTCTAGACGTATTCGCGCCTACAGCTGTTCTGTGTAATAGCGCGGTTAATTGCTGCAATGGCGGCCTCTTTAGCGCACGCTTTGCTAAAAGTCTGTTGCAAGCCGACTAGTGCGCCAACACGATTGCGCAATTTATAGCCGACTCGTGTTTGGGACATTTAAAAAAACAGTTTATTACCAATTCATAACTGGATATTCTGGCGAAATGCCGTGTTTAATATTCGAAGCGATTTAATAAAGGTTTTATGTAACCCGACTCAATCCGTCGGCTGTAAACCACGCCAATTCCACTTGTATTTGAGCGCTTCGATGTACTTGTGTCATTACATCGATTGTTTTACCTTTATTGCTTATGACCATCATGATCACTTTTTATGACAAACTTGTCAGAAACAGTTGCTGCTTTCCTTATTTCTTAAATTCATATTTAACAGTTTTCTCCAAATTTTGCAAACCTTAAATTTACAGTAACGTCTAAATTTTTAAGATCTTTATATATTTTATAATTATCTCTAAATTTTA
>JBAIZL010000001.1:379337893-379360393 GCA_036971475.1 Prosapia bicincta
GGTCTACGAGGTACTCGGTTTCAAGCTGCGTGATTCAACGAACGCTGTAATTTGTTTAGTTGTATGTGACAATAACGTATCGATTCTAAATACATGATTCTAATTGAGATAGTATAATAAATGTTAGACTTATCGGTTTAACAATACAAAACTATTTTGTTTTGTATAATCTGAAACAATTCAAAGTACTTAGGCCTAGTCTTTACGTACATTACATTGACAGTTAACCTCGATAGGTACTAATATTTTTTTATACATGCTTGGTATAGATGCACAAAATTAAAGCAAATTGTACAGTATTGACTTATTTGAAATTGCGCAAAGTCCAAGTTTTGAACGTTTATAGAAACAAAATTATTTATAATTTAATCTGAATTTATCTTTTTTTTAAAAAAACACATTACTATATAACCTATAATAACTTTGCATTTAAGTTATTAAATATTTGTTACGTTTGGGTAACTACAAAATTTAATTTATGATATTCTATGAACTATAAGAATATTTCGTAAGAATATATTAATTTTTTATATAAGAATGTATTATATAATAATATCTATAATACACAATATAAAATTCGCAACATTTATATAGTTATAGGACATTGCATTACATTTTATACAAAACTGAAATATTCTTCACAAAGCAAAAAAGTTTTAATTCTACAGCCTTTCAAACAACAAGATGGCAATTGGCATATTAAAGAAAACTAACAATTTACAATATTACTGTCATTATGATCAAAATTAATATTAAAAAAACTATAAAAAGATTTAATAAACAAATATTGAAAGGTAATTTTATTGTTTTTATATTATAATCTTTTCATATTTTCCATAAGCATTTTAAAAATTAATGTTTGTTTGATTTTTTTAATGCAAATAAATTAACGTAACGCAGATTCGTTTGCTTTAATTGTAACTAGTTTTTTTGTAAACAGAATTTTAAATTCAGTACTGGCTGGTACAGATAGAAAGCAGAAAGCCCTAATGTATCCACCATAGCCTCGGTTCTGTTATTTAATGCATGCCTAACCAACTTCAGAACGTTATTCTATAGCTTTCCACGTCTGGTAAGCGAATGATTTTATCGGGTGTCCACTAACAATTTCATAGCCCGTTGTAATTTCCCAAGAGCGCAGCCATCGCCCTACATTTCGAACGGCAATCTTGCTTTCTATGCATACACTTATAAATATTTATAAAGCTCTAAAACTTTAGCGATTTTACTAAATGGAACTTCTAAATATTTGCATTGTGGGAGTTTTAGCGAAATTAAACGTTACTGCATACGCCTCTTCTCCCCTTTCCCGTGCCACTCCCTTTCTCCCCTTACTATAACTAACAGCTTATTCCCTCCCATCCACCCTTTTTGTCCCTTTCTCCCCTCATTATATCTAACCGCTTAAACACACACACACACACACACACACACACACACACACACACACACACACACAGTCCTCACTCACACGAAGGGAGAAGATTAGGACGGGGCGTATTTCTTCCGGCGGTCTGTATATTAGTCATTTAGTGGTGCTTCCTTGATCAAACTCCAATTTTTTTAAATTTGATAACATACTTCATAAAGTTTAGCATAAAATAATTCTGCACATCATTACGAGAAAATTGATACCAAACAATATACAATTTGTTGTCACTGATCATGAGCGGGTAACATGAAATAAAAATGTGGTAACTGTATTGGGATTTAGTGTTTAATTTTTATCGTTGGTTTTTTGGCATCATTTTTCAAGTAACTTTAAATTAAATCAATATTTATTAACTATGTTTAGTTAAAATTACAACTAAAAAATTTAGAGTTTGGTTATAAGATACCACTAAATGACCAATGGAGCGGAAATACGGCCGCTCTCGGGTATGTCCTAATCCTCTGCGCTCGTAAGGGTGAGTGTGAGAAACTAACTTGGCGTCCAGGGGTATTCGCACTTTGCTATTGCTAAAATCCCCTTATCTCCATTCTGTATTCGACTCTGCATTCGGGGCTTCTATCGTCCAAATCAGTGCTTTAGGATACCATACTTAACAATATAGACGCTTTACAGGAAGATGTCGCGTTTAGCGAGATCTGGTTGATTACTATGCTCCTGTCCTTTAAGAGTATTGTTGTATTATCAAATATTCTTAACAGAACGCGCTAAAGTTTTATGTTTGTTGTGATAGAAATCTTTAATATGTTACTTAAATAAAATGTCAACACTAGGAATGAAACAGCTGAGCCTTGATTTGGAAGTTGGATCATAGAAAAGGAATAATTAAATTACTCTCCTGAAACCCTTGCCTTACCGTTAGTCCGGAAAGTGGGATAGCGGTCAGAGATCTCTTTCCAACCGTTAGAGAGGTGAATTCAGGAGAACGGTTCTGTTCTTACAATGAAGAATTTCTTCATTAGTTCTGTAAAGTCGTGTCTATTCCAGGCTGGGATAAAAGAGTTAGACACCTATCTCTTCATAGAGAATATATCTAGCTCTGGGATAAAAGCGTCTACATTTGATTCGTTATTCTCTCCTACGTATCAGACCGGCGGGGGGGGGATTTTTAAACCTATCTTAGTTATTCATTCTTTCTATAACAGTGACAAGTTTTGAAATTCTACTTGTTTATGCGTTTCCTCCTGCTCTGTGTTCGAACAGACTTTGTAACACTCTTAAAAATAAGGTGTTACATATAAATTCATTTATATATTTAATTTTTATTTAATAATTATATCGTCCCAATATAAAAAAATTTTTGTTTTCTTGGTGCACATTGTGAATCTAGCGTAGATAGTAAGTGCTCCTAGCGGGCGAAATTGAAAATATCGTACGAGTTAGTAACTTAAGGTAATTAACCACATCACGCCATGTGACGTAAGCATGAGGCGATACCTGTGAACCAATCAGAATTTCATATATATAAATAAGGGTGGGAGTTTGTTTGAAAATTTCAGTTAGCGCGTCCTTGCAACGACCCCACCTCTCCAAAAGTCTCCAAACGAGACGGACGCAATGGCATTTTCTGACATAAATTAGAAATTAGTAAGCTTCCAGTATTCAAAATTTAAGATGTCAAGGCCGGTACCAAATATTATAAACGCAAATAAAGAAGAAGTCAAAAAGCGATGTGCAGTGATTACTGTACAAAAGCCATGTGCAGTGTTTAATGGTATATGTTATAGTGTTTTACAAGTAATGTGCACAACCAGGTACGTTTTAGATAATGATAAAGAAAATGTATTTTAATGTTAACTAAGTTAAATTTTAATTGATGAACGGTTAACACGTGAACGGTAGAAATCGCCTTTGAATATTCATTTCTAAAATTAAATCGGAAAACTTGAGTTACTACCTTCTCGATATATATAAATTTGAAAAATTTAATTAAAATTAAAAGTAATTAAAATATGTGTGGAATAGTCAGCAGTAATTAAAAGTTAATTACTCGACACATTGGTGTCATTTGTTCTTTTGTAATTTGTCATTGATTAATAAATTGTATAACTTTGTATTTTAAAATTTTCAATTCTTATTTCACAAGTAACCTAGTTCTAGCTTCAAGATATGAACAACGTCCCAGACAGACAGTAATCTGCCTGAGCTGTGGCGTAGAACTAGAAGCCCTGGTAAGTAAAATTAATTATGTTGGTAATAAGTTTAATCAATATTCAAATAAAAGTAATACTTACCCGAGGTAAAAAGGGCTAGAACGTTATAACTTAAGGCTATTAGTAATGCCAAATAGAATTACAAATATCATATTCTCGAGAGGGAGATCATGAGTGCAAAGGTAGCCATATTTGAGGTTTATATTGTCAATGAGTGTATGCTACTTGTAGTCATTTCAGTGATGTTGTTTTTGTGTTTATTTCTTTGTTAATGTCATAAATGGGCATAGAGTAGGCATTTGATTTAATCTCTGCCTTGCAGACCTAAACGAGTTGTTGGATGTGGTATTTGTAAATGTGTATGTAATTCTCCAGTGACTCTAAATTTAAAAGTTTTCACCGTTTATTTGGATCAAACTGTGGTTAAATAGTAATAAATAATTCTCAATACCCTCTAACCACAAATATTTTTATGTTAATCTAACATCCTCAGTGGCATAAAAACCGATACGCAGTCATTTGGTTTTATTTTACCAAGGAAATAAAACGATTTGTGGTTAGAGGTTTTTGACTGTTATTTATTGGAAGGTTTGTATTTTGTTAACTTTTTCAGATGTCGAGGAAATTCAGATATCTAGATATCGAGGTATTTTTTGAGGTCTACGAGGTACTCGGTTTCAAGCTGCGTGATTCAACGAACGCTGTAATTTGTTTAGTTGTATGTGACAATAACGTATCGATTCTAAATACATGATTCTAATTGAGATAGTATAATAAATGTTAGACTTATCGGTTTAACAATACAAAACTATTTTGTTTTGTATAATCTGAAACAATTCAAAGTACTTAGGCCTAGTCTTTACGTACATTACATTGACAGTTAACCTCGATAGGTACTAATATTTTTTTATACATGCTTGGTATAGATGCACAAAATTAAAGCAAATTGTACAGTATTGACTTATTTGAAATTGCGCAAAGTCCAAGTTTTGAACGTTTATAGAAACAAAATTATTTATAATTTAATCTGAATTTATCTTTTTTTTAAAAAAACACATTACTATATAACCTATAATAACTTTGCATTTAAGTTATTAAATATTTGTTACGTTTGGGTAACTACAAAATTTAATTTATGATATTCTATGAACTATAAGAATATTTCGTAAGAATATATTAATTTTTTATATAAGAATGTATTATATAATAATATCTATAATACACAATATAAAATTCGCAACATTTATATAGTTATAGGACATTGCATTACATTTTATACAAAACTGAAATATTCTTCACAAAGCAAAAAAGTTTTAATTCTACAGCCTTTCAAACAACAAGATGGCAATTGGCATATTAAAGAAAACTAACAATTTACAATATTACTGACATTATGATCAAAATTAATATTAAAAAAACTATAAAAAGATTTAATAAACAAATATTGAAAGGTAATTTTATTGTTTTTATATTATAATCTTTTCATATTTTCCATAAGCATTTTAAAAATTAATGTTTGTTTGATTTTTTTAATGCAAATAAATTAACGTAACGCAGATTCGTTTGCTTTAATTGTAACTAGTTTTTTTGTAAACAGAATTTTAAATTCAGTACTGGCTGGTACAGATAGAAAGCAGAAAGCCCTAATGTATCCACCATAGCCTCGGTTCTGTTATTTAATGCATGCCTAACCCACTTCAGACCGTTATTCTATAGCTTTCCACGTCTGGTAAGCGAATGATTTTATCGGGTGTCCACTAACAATTTCATAGCCCGTTGTAATTTCCCAAGAGCGCAGCCATCGCCCTACATTTCGAACGGCAATCTTGCTTTCTATGCATACACTTATAAATATTTATAAAGCTCTAAAACTTTAGCGATTTTACTAAATGGAACTTCTAAATATTTGCATTGTGGGAGTTTTAGCGAAATTAAACGTTACTGCATACGCCTCTTCTCCCCTTTCCCGTGCCACTCCCTTTCTCCCCTTACTATAACTAACAGCTTATTCCCTCCCATCCACCCTTTTTGTCCCTTTCTCCCCTCATTATATCTAACCGCTTATTCCCTCCCATCCACCCTCTTTGTTCATTTCTCCCCTCACTATATCTAACCGCTTATTCTCACCCATCCACCCTCACCGTCCCTTTCTTCTCTCATTACACCTAACCGCTTATTCCCACCCATCCACCCTCTCTGTCCCTTTCTACTCTTACTATACCTAACCGCTTATTCTCTCAAATCTACCCTCATTGTCCCTTTCACCCCTCACTGTACCTAACCGCTTATTCCCTCCCATCCACCCAAATTCAGTCCCTCTCTCTCCTTACTATACCTAATTGCTTATTCCCTCCCATCCCCCCTCACTATACCTCTCTCACCCTAACATCTCTGTTCTATCCCTTATTTCTACCATCCACATGTACTGTACTCTTTTCTGTTCCTTCCCCCATCTCTTCCGACTTCTACATTTACTTACGACTCTTTTACTTTTAAACATTCTTCTCCCTTTTCCATTTCATTTAATACTTCTTTTCTTTCCTTCTTATCTTTATTCCAATTATCTTTTTTTTCATCCTCTGCCTCTTTCTCTCCCTCGCACGCTTTAATAAAACTCATAAGTTCTTATCATAGCTAATAATAATTATCTTTCAGAACATCATAATTCTTTAGATATTTCAGAGAAAATGATTAGTTTTAGAGGTTATACGGCTTCGTAGGTTTAGCGAGTGGCTTCTGGATAAGTGATTGCTGACAAACAACTGGCTAGTTCTCTCTAATCATTCTTTTACTGTATGTTTCTTTTATGAAATAATTCTATCTGAATTATTTATTTAATTAATATCATGCTAAAATAAATAAATTTTGTAAAGTGAACACTGTTACAAGTAAAATATGGCTGTAAACCTAAGTAACAGTGAATGCAAAATATTTGCAGTCGATAACTTAGAAACAAACGTAATCATATTTGTGTAGTGCGAGCTTAAACTTTCTTTGTGGTATGATGTTTTTAATATTTACATAAAACAGTTCATTCCATTCTTAGTTCCCATTATGACTACACTGAAGCAGCACTATGCAACATTGTCAAGTAAATCTTACAACCATATTTTTGCGTATCATTAAACGAAGAGAACTTGACAAGCCACCAGATCGCAAGGAACGAAAATGAAATAATGTCTAACCAAATCGTTTTACGATTACAGTAGTTAAATCTATATATTTGCATCTGAAAAGTGGTACCAAGGCATGCCACTTATAACAATTCAAGTAAAGCTATTTTGAATACTTAAATAATTATAAATTAATTTACTTAATTGTATTAAAGGAACCCGAATTTAATGTCATGATTTGGCTCTATAGAATAAGTTTTAAAATAAAATTAGTGAATATTATTTTACTTATAACGCACTATATCTCATTGCAGTTATTTTCTACAAATGTATAGGACCACGTTTGGGACCATACTGAAGGGGGTTTCTAAATTCCGGTTAAAGGGATAGTCTCGGAAATTATGACACATCAACGACAGTGATAAATCAACGATGAGACAGCAATAGACTTTGTATGGCTCTTTATGGAAATGTCTAACTTTTACGATGATTTTTAACACTTTTACTAATTTTTATTTAATTCTGTAAATATTTTAGTTTTGGTTGCACTAGCATATAGTATGCACATTGCCAATTGTCCATTTGTTTTAGGCTTTGAGGTGTTGTGTTTGATGTAGGCTAATGTAGTTTCTTCTGTAACAAGAAACGTTATTTTACTTTAGTCACGGTCTTCCTTATCCTTTCAAGAGGATGTAACGAGTTAAGGGGACGTAGTGAGTTCAAGGGGATGTAGCGAGTTCAAGGGGATGTAACGAGTTCAGGGGGTGTAATCAGTTCAAGGGGATGTAACGAGTTCAAGGGGACGTAGTGAGTTCAAGGGGATGTAGCTAGTTCAAGTGGGGTGTAACGGGTTCAAGGGGGTGTAACGAGTTCAAGGGGATGTAACGCAACCTTTTAATGATTCCGATATTGAGTAGGCATACGTCAGGTTTTTGAGGATGCAGACTTAATGACGACATAATCCGCTTTTCATCTTTCTCTACAGGGGCTCTTATTGATCTACTTTAATCCAAAAATTTACACTATTCTCAGTTGATAATAGTGACTCTGAGCGGTAGACTTATTACTATAACAGAAGGCAAAATATTGAATATTTAATAAAAGCTACCTGGTTATAGTATTTACGCTATTTATTATTATTTTTTTTACTTTTTACAAAATTTCAATGATCTTTGCTTGTCTGTTCTGTCATTAAATAAAAAAAATATGCCAATATAAATAAATTATATATATATATATATATATATATATATATATATATACATATATACTGAATTAGGAAATTCGTCACGTTCAGCAACAGGAAGTTTCCACTAGATAACAGACTTGGCAATAGTTTGAACAGCTACTCATCACATTCTGTATTGCTCGCTCGAGCTGTATTTTACGACGAGAAGGCAATACGGTTTTATGGCTCTTTATGGAAATTACTAACTTTTATGATGCATAAAATGCATAAAAGTTTTATTTAATTCCATTAATATTATGACTGATAGGCTAAATTCAATATTTACTAGCAGTATTTCAAGTTTGTTCTGGGATAGGTAAAGAAGAAAATGGTTTTTATCGTATGAAAAAAAACTTAAATTAAAACAAAAGTTGAATAGGATTTAAAAAGTGATATTTAAGGAATAATCAAACAATAATATAACTAGTTAAATTATTTATGAATAATATTGTAATAATTATATATTTCATAATAAATTAACATACAGTATAGTATCGATAATTCGAGGTAGATGTGAAAGAGACCCCTCGGATTACCGAAAACTCGTATTACACGGAAATACGTTCCTGTGCGTTAGAAAAAAATAGGAGTTTCAATGAACCCCAACATTATAATTAAAAATTGACTAAATAAGTTTATGACAGAACTTTATATGACCATTTTTTGGAAGCCCGACTCGTTTCCTTTGCATACCGTATTTATTAAAACATTTCTTGGAAGCTCAACTCATTTTCTTAGCATACCTTACTGATATAAACATATATTTGAAGCCCGACTTATTTCCCTTGGATACCATATTGATATAAACATTTCTAGGTATACCATATATCTGTAAACATTTCTTGGAAGCCCTACACATTTCCTTTGCATACTGTAATGATACACATTTCTTGGAAGCCCGACTCATTTACTTTGGATACCGTATTGAAATAAAATATTTCTTGCAAGCCCGACTTATCATTTTCTTTCAAATAGATAAAATATAATCAATCAGAAATATGCTCGATTTTAACGGAAGCTCGAAATATCGGTTCTTGGATTTTCGAGACTCTACTGTATATTGTAATTTTGAGAGCAAGGCTTGACAGTGGAGTGACAACATGCTACGAATGCCGACTTGATAACAGAAAAACCTTATGAAAATAATCCCAACATATTACAAATGAAACAGAAATATATTGGACGAACTAACCAGTAAAAATTAATCTTCATAATCTGTCAAAATAATATGAATGTAACAATAATACTGAAAATAAGTACATTAATTGAAAAAAATGAAATATAATATTTATAATTTCACTAAAGATGAAATACTTGTTTTATTTAAGATACTTGTTTATACGACTTAATCACTTATGTTAGAAGAAAGAAAGAGAATCCTGGGCATGTACAAATTAATTTGATAAATCAGAGTATTGAGATGAAGTATGGTGTTGATGTTCATTTAATAAACCGAGCTGCACGCATTTATTTTTAATCATCTTGAAGTGCATTTTACAATTATAGTATACTTGAAATCAAAAAGATATTTTGCCAGTTTAGGTTGAAGATGAGTAAAAGTGGCGTCACTATATTCGCCCATTCAGTAGTACAGTAGTTGTTCTTACGACAGTAAGTTACCATGTTTTTAAATTTGTGACCACTTGTCAGACCTGTTTTGTTTTAACCCAAGTATACTCGAAAAATAGCAACGCAGCTTATCTATCCCAGCCAACTTGTTAATACTTTTGTAATAATAATTCACCAGTGTAAAAAGATGTAGAACGAAGATTCAGGTTTTGTTAAACGTGATTAAACCCTTTTAAATGAAGTTCAACATTTGAGAACCAATCCGAATGGAGGAAACTAATGTGTTTTCGTCGCGACTTTATTGGCGTTCCCAACGTGTTATTGCTGTCGAAATATTGTATAAAGCCTCATTTCGGATCACTAAGCCGTTTTCAAGCCGATGAGAAGTTGCGCCTCCTCCCCGTTCCTTTCAAGAATATTAACATTATGACGTCAACAGCTGATTTGTTCCGTAAATTCATCTGCGTATCATATAATCTCAGTGAAACGGATATAGAAAAAAAGTCGGAATTGCCTTTGGAACTTTTCTCCGAATTTGGCTTATCATTGGGTTTTATCAATATCTACTTCATTGGATTACGTTTTTGGTTGAGTTAATTTAGCTGAGATGACCTAAACAGCAACTTCCGACTCTTCTAGATAGTTTATAGCTTTCGACAACGATTTTCAGTTTAAAGATGTTAATTCGTCCGGTCTAGGTTTATAAATATGTGTTTATCCGTTTACGCCAGTCAGAGTATTTAACATTTATTAAAGCAGTATTTTTCCATACTAAAGGAAAATGTGTGTTAACACTTTGAAAACCCTTCACGAGCTATTACTTTGTTGTAGTGTGAAAGACCTTAAGTAGTTTATGCTATGTTGGGTCAGTGTTCAGAATTTATCCCCGCCTAAACATTCGCCTGATCTTACGCAGTAGCCAATTAAGTAGTGGAAGGCTCACAGAAAGTCATATACCGGAGAGGCGCGCAGCAGATACATAGAAAGAGGTCATCCGAGAGTCTTTCATCGTGTTGTCATTGTTGTGCATTAAAAACGCCTACTGTCAGGTCTAGCGCTAAGTTGCGGCAGCTGAATTCGGGGATAAACTCTAAACTTTCGCTGAATGGAATGTAGGTGGTTCCTTCCAGACATGCAATAAATCATTAAACTCCTATGTTTCCTATTTCAACCTATCTGTTTCCCAGACTTTTATACCCGTAACCGTATTCCTTTAATTCGTATCTTTTACTTCTTTTTTTTTTTAACAATCTTTTTACAGAATATTGACTTTGTGATTTTGAGAATATAACCTCTAAAGTTATACTGAAATTTAGGCGTATGAATCCATATATTATAAAAAGAAAATATGCGTCGAATAACGGTTAGTATAATTAATAATAATAATAATAATAATAATAATAATAATAATAATAATAATAATAATAATAATATTAATAATAATAATAATAATAATAATAATAATAAAATTAAATTTTCAAGTTATTTCCCTAAGCTTAGAAGGGATAATATATGTTCTGAAAAACAAATGTGCTTTATATAGTGAAGTGATAATACGTATTAGGCCTACCACATTATATTATACTACTAGGCCCTAATAATATAATAAAAATAAAAATGAAATAATCCTAATTTTTTAAAAAGAAATTTTGTCTTAAATTACGCAAAATTATAATAATTATTTTCAACATTATTTATTTAGTTTTACTATAGTGTGTTACATGCCAGTTATCTTGAGCAGAAAGTATATACAGTGTAGATTTTTTGGAAAAAAATATGTCCTAAGATGCGAAGAGGCAATTGCTAACAGGATTGATATTAGATGACCTTTACGTTAAAACAAAATGATATATTTTCATTTTAAAGTTATCTATTTAGAATATCACAGTTTGTTACAAATAAGATATGACTAATACATCTATCTTAGACTTATATATTTATATATATATACGAGTATATATATAGATGATGTTGGTATTATGTTGGGATGATGATGTCGGTACTATTAGCCAACGAAAAGCTTTGAATTGTAAATTCAATTATAAGTCTTGTATTTGTATTTTGACTTAGTTCTTTATATATATATATATATATATATATATATATATATATATATATATATATATTTATATTTATATATATTGTGTGTGTGTGTGTGTGTGTGACTTATACTTTAATGCACTGAAACAAGAATTTTACTTGGTATATTTATAGTCTTCTATAGTGGAAAATGAGCGCACTGGAATTACGAAGTCGACTAGCTAATATACCAAGAAAGATTCTTGTTCAAGTGCATCAAAATGTAAGTTATAAGTAAATAAAAAGAAAATAGTGAGCAGTTATTTATATTGAGCAGTTGATGCTCGACAATGGAGATACCACCAATCTTTGAAAGTTAACTCGCATAAATACCAAGTAAGTTTCTTGTTTAAGTAGGCCTACATATAGTGAAAGTGGTAAGTGAATACAAGAAAGCAATGTTGCAAAGTTAAATATATATATACATACATACATATATATATATATATATATATATATATATATATATATATATATATATATAAATATTGCAATATGTATTCTTGTGTATAGACAAATACAAGAATTATATTACAAGAATTGTAAATTCAATTATAATTCTTGTATTTGTATGTTGACTTAGTTCTTTATATATATATATATATATATATATATATATATATATATATATATATATATATATATATATATATATATTAAGAATAAGCGTTAAAAGACGTTATTAAATATATACAACACAACCGCAGTATATCATGTGTGTGTTTTAATGCGAAATGGAGGTCAGATAAAACGTCCGTGGCAAATTGTTTAGATCGCCAAAACACCAGATATGCTTTTTTTGTTTATTTGTCTAATCTTCTTTGTGAAAAATAATTTCTATTTTATTTTTAACGAGAGCACTTCAAAGGATATAAAGTATGATTTGTAATCTGGTGTTTCGTTATCGTGTACAACGGTTGTACGGTTGCCAATATTCCGAGTGACGTAACTTTGTTTGTAGAGTCTTCGCATTTTTATACCAGCTTCGAAGTAACCCTATAGTCAGCGTGGCTTGTCCTAATACATTTTTAGGATTTTTACTTTAGAAATCCATTTTTATAATCGTGAATATAAATAATTAATATCTTTTTAAACTGAGTAACATTTCATCTTAATGACAGAGCATGTAATGCCCAAGAAACTAAAAATGTCCAATTTGTTTTTAAAAACACATTATTACACACGAATAATTGGGTAAAGCGGTTGAATAGTGAGTCAAAAGTTTATTTATTTAGCTCAATTTTTCGGCAACAAATTTGTTGCCCTTATCGAGCTTGAAAACAAATTTACATTGCATTATAAATGCGCATAAAATACAAGTACACACACAAAAAACATTTAAACCTTGAAAAACGTTCAATGAAATTTTAATCAAAAATAATAAAATAACCCTCCTAAATGACGAAAGTCATAAATTGATTTAAAATATAATTAAAAACAGTGTCAATACTGAGAAAATAGCAATATACACAAGTAAAAGAACACCAAAACAAAATAAACCGTACATAAAACAACAACAAAATATCAACATACAATCAACATTAACTGATTCTTGGATGCTTTTAATTTATATAAGAATAGCTTATACATACTACATAATTTGTCAAATTCATTTTTAATCTCGATACCATTCGTTTGTAAGTTAATATAGACGTCAGAATAAAACCTCTTCCTCTAAAGTTTTAAAATTATTCTTGTGAGTGTACTTGTATTTTTATGCATATTTATAATGTAATTGTCTCATGTTTGATAAAGACAACAAATACGTTGTCAAATCGTTGCAATAAATAAATAAACTTTGGTTCGATATTTAACAGGCTTAACAAAATATTCAATAGTTATCTCCAGACATTGTTACATACATTCACAGAGGTTCTTTATCCTAAGCTGTCTAAGTGGGCATAGAAATTAAGAATGTAGTTTATACTTGACTCCAGCGCTCATAACGACAAACTTGGGAACTCAGTTAAAATGATGGCTCAGCTTGGCTGGCCTGGAGTGGTCTTTCTGTGCCAATGACGGATATAAAATATTCTCCAACTGAAGACGTTTTCCTTTAAACATTAAAATTAACTTTAATTATCAATAAAAAATTGTTATATTAAAACGGAGTTTATGTTTAATATTCATTCGGACTTTTTGTTATGTATAATTTGAATAATAAAAGGAATAAATTGTAGACGTATGTAGAGTAAACATTATCTAAACTTATTTTTTTTTAAGTAAACATTTATAATCATAGGTCTGGGTGAATTAAATACTGTACATAAGTGAACATTATTAAAAAATGTAAGCACATTAGTAGTACAGTATGCCTAAAGATTATAGGTCTTTATTTATCATTTGATATACAGTATTAGGGTTATTAGACAAATGACATTGCGTGAATGCCTGTTTCGGGACATATTTTTTGTTTTATTTCCTCCGTTATATATATATATATATATATATATATATATAAATATATATATATTTAATAAATTTTATATATATATATATATATATATATATATATATATATATATTTAATAAATTAAAAATATTTCAAAAACAAGAATACTTTTAATGAATATATTTATTCAAAGCTTTTTGCCGATAAAATAGTACCTCAGGAAAAAAATTATCTAATCCTGATCAGATTAGATAATTATTTTCCTGAAGATGCTGGTACTATTTTATCGGCGAAAAGCTTTGAATAAATATATTCATTAAAAGTATTCTTGTTTTTGAAATATTTTTAATTTATTAACTATATTAAAAGAAAACATATCACCATATTTAATATATATATATATATATATATATATATATATACACATATGTATATATATATATATATATATATATATATATATATATATATATATATATATATATATATATGTTTTGCCTATATACTGTTAAGAATAATTTAGTACACAATCATTTTTAAAAATCGGATTTTTCGAGTGGAACTGTTTTAGTAGTATCTACCACTTTTCTGAAGCTTGTAAAACTCTAGAAATATGACGTCACACAGATAAACGTATTGTAAGGAAGACTTCTGAAAATAAAAAATGGCGATGCTACCAGCTGTTTTTGTCTTCAATTAAACTTCATTTTGAGCCTTTATTTAAATAGTTTTCAATTTAATTTATTATGTATTCAGAAGAGTCATTATATTTCATTGAAATATGTGATTGTAAGCGTGTGAATTAAATATTACATTTTAAAGGCAATAAAATAGAAATTTGACCTTGCGCAAAATGGATGAGATGTTCCAAAAAATTACAAAAGTGATAGTTTTAGTCTTCTCTGAAAGGTAATTTAGGTGTAATGTTAAAATGATTTTTATAGTTAATTATCTGCATATTAAAAAAATATAGTATACTTGATGAATATATGCCGTAAAGTGTGATTTCATAAAACTGTTGGGTTCATTACGCGTATGCTTTAGGTTAAAACTTATGTATGATAAAAATGGTCTTACATCTCAATAGTTTCACGGTAAATATATATTTGGTAAAATACGTATTTGCTAATGACTTAAGCTATGCTCATTAATTTTGTTAGTTCTTTGGGGGCTATTTAATAAAATTTAAAAGTAAAATGTTTGTCAAAACACTTTAACATATATGAATATAGCACTTGCATATAGTAGCACTTAATGTTTTGTTTATAGAGAACGGTCTTTTGAGCAGATGTGGTTCATTGTCGGACAGTCCTAGTTGGCAACGGAACACATCTCCCGGAATGACCTTCCTCAATAAATAAAAAAAGTATATGCTACTATTAAAAACATCACATATTAATATGGGCAATGTTTAAGTGTGAACTAATAGATTCATTTGAAAACTGAACCAAATTTATAAATGCTATAACATATTTTACATTGTAAAATTTGAATATATATATATATATATATATATATACATACATACATATATACACATATATTTAATATTTTAGTATGAGTCGTATTCTATAAGACATTAGAATATGCAATACATGACTAAGGAAAGTGGATCCATTGAAAAATTGTATAATATTGTTACGATATTATTGAATTAATATCCGACTTGCAAAGTTTTATTTATTGCAATAAGATCTTTGCATATATGACGAGTGTACACACTGCCACACTTGTTTTAATACATTTTGTACAAAATATACAATTTGTATCACAATATATTCCACCACTATTCGATTAAATTGTTGTTCTTTAAATAATTATGGTTAATTATTTTGTAACAATAATTTTTTTTATAAAATGACCTAAACAGAGAAACCGTTCACGGATTTCTTGTAAAAATAGAAACTTGCAAAGTATTATTTAAAACGTAATGTTTAAACATATTTTCAATATATATGATTTACTAATTTAATATGGAAAGTATTCTCAATGAAACAAATTTAAGCGAAAAGATTTAAAACATTTTAACATTAAAATTGAAACACAAAATGAGTGAAATTTATCTCAGACATCTTGAATCACAATAGCTCTACTAGAACAGATATCGCTGATGACATAGTTTTACTGAGGCTGCAACCTATATTCCTCCTAAGGCTGTTAAGACTCCTAGGCTGTGGCTGAGATTGTTTTTTTAAAATAATTAACTAGTTTTTACAAATCAACCTCTAAAATATTAAATAAGATGTTGCTTTTAGCTGCACATATATTGATAATTATTTAAAATATACAGGCAATTTTAATTGTATTAAAAATTCAAAGTAAACCCAATATAATCAACCCTCGAGCTATTTGGCATAATCAGCCTACTCATAAACTTCATAATTACTCATTATATAATTCTCAACGCCTTTTAATTCGTATCAAACCAAATGTCAGCTTCGAGATAACTCGATCACTCGATAACAACCTTCATATTAACATCTGAAGTATGTGCCAATATAGACACGTTATTACATATCTTTAAACATAACCTGTAATCCAGTAGATCAACTATGATAACAATCTATGTAATTATTTATTGATTTCTCACAAAATGCATGATATTCCTAGTTAGTAATTTACAATGCCTAATATTTCTCCAACTTTCATACGAAGTAGCTTCTTCCGCTAAACTTTATGCCTGTAATATAAACAATCAGAAACCTCTTGACTAAAAAAACCAGTAATAACAAGTGATAACTTCTTTACGCGGTGAACAAAACATGAGACTAAAACATTGCTTTCACGTCAAGCTATTTCTGAAACGTACCTTACAGCAAATACCTTGCAACATATGATTTCTTGTAACAGCTGATTTTGAGTTATAGGTTATGTTATAGAATAGCTGTTTTACACGTGGATTGTTATTAAATATTTTTGATCAGTTAATAAATAGGCTGTATTAGTTTATTTAAATTTTGATAAATGTCAATACAAATAATTCAATACAACGATAATAATAAGCTATTTACTTTTAATTTAATTTTTGAAAGGAAACCGTTTCTAGGCCCGTCTTATACTATTTGAAAAACTGGTTTGAATTTTTAAATAAATTGGTGTTCAGTAAAGTCTAATAATGTGTTTTGTTAACCACATTATTTTATTATTAAATTCAATAAATATTAGTCTTTAATACATTCCTCAAATAAAGATGTAAAAAATGAATAAAAAATGTATAATATCGTATATTCGGCTATTGCTGTTGAATCGTTTGCGAAGACATTAGCTGTATTTTGTTATCACTACTGTCGGGGCTTCCCCGAATGCCAGAACCAAAATTCTCTCAACATTCTGTAATGTTTACCAAATTCAATGTATGTTACTGTAAGAGTCGGTGTATTGGATACTCTTAATGGTAAAACCCTGAACTCTTCTGTAGTCATCGTTAATTTCCAACTTTTACCACTGCACACTCAGTAGGTTAAGTCTCAAGTTTTATCTCTGAGACACGGTAAATGTTATCACATATACTATTACCTAAACTTGTTTTTAAATACCAAATGAAAATATAAATACACTTTATTTAATGTCTGTTAATACCTATTTAATGTGTTTAAGGTTGATGACAGATCACAGACAATTCTTGCTAGACACAAATACACTCTAAGTTTCGATTTTCTAACAGAAAATCCTTTTCAAGAGCTAAAAATTTATTAATTTAATACTAAGCTATACTTTATAGTTTTTAACGTTCATAAACAAGCAATTTAACATAATCATAATAAAACATTTCATTATTCCTAATAAATATTAAGATTTACAAGTCTAATTGCACTACTAGATCAATAAATTTTTCTCTTGAATGTCTTTCGGATTAATATCAAATCGGCGTGTATTTGTAGCAGCACGAACTGGTCTGTGATCTATCACTAATCTTAACACATAATATAATTATTGATTCACTTTGTGGAAACAAAGAGAAATATTAAGTTTTTAATTGATATTTAGTTTTAAATAATTGATTAAGAATTTTTTTATTCCAAACGATCATCGTTAAAACGTAGCGTCTCTAAATCTCTAAAGATAGACTCTAGAAATTATAGACCATCATAAATTGCTTCATAAATTACAAAAAAAAAAAAGTGAATAAATAGTAACAAACAAAAATAATAGTCCAACAACATATACGATATACAGAGGGAAATGGAAAATTAAAGGAAATTCACTTTCTATTTTGCCACTTAATATTGTGTTTCTGTCATAGGCCTATGCATTTACATATTTATATTTTTTGGTAATTATAAAATAAAAAGTGACTAAAATAAAATTTTTCTTAAAAATACTAAACATTTTGTAGGAAATGACTTAATTTGTTTTTGCAATACTTGTTTTATATATATATATATATATATATATATATATATATATATATATATATATCGCAATATATATTCTTGTGTATTAATAAAGAACTAAGTCAAAATACAAATACAAGAATTATAATTGAATTTACAGTTCAAAGCTTTTCGTTGGCTAACAGTACTAACATCATCAGGAATATTCATATATAACATATATATATATATATATATATATATATATATATATATATATATATATATATATATATACAGTATATATATATATATATATATATATATATATATATATATATATATATATATATATATATGTTCAATCTTCTAGAAAAGTTGTAGCATTCAATTTGTAATCGAGAACAGTACATGCTCACTTTGAAAAAGACGAGGAATGTGTGATTGAAAATTGAGCTGCGCAAATTTTGAATTTAACAAAAACCTGAATTATTTAATTACTGTAGGTTTGTGAAATACTAATTTCTCTTGGAACTCGAACATAAGTGACTAGGATCCCATATTTTTCTCACAGTTTAACAATGATGGTTTATACCTTATATATATATATATATATATATATATATATGTGTGTGTGTGTACTGTATATTCATATATAAATAAATAAATAAATATATAAAATATAAATATAAATATATATATATATATATATATATATATATATTTGTGTGTGTGTGTGTGTTGTGTATGTCTAATTAAATTTAGGCCTTAAATCGTGTAACTTTATGGTTCGAGATATGTCATAATACAGTTTTATGTTTTTTTTTTATATATTAGTAATTATTTTGGTTATCTCTTATTGTTTTAGTTTTGATAATGTCCATAAGATTCTGTGAATGGCCATATTTATAAACGTATGTTGACGATATAGTCCTGTGCAGTTGATTAGAGTCCTGAAGCTATATAATAATATATACAAAATGTAAGATTTTTTTCCGTTGTAATTAATGGTTTTCAAATTCTTCTTACGGTTTCCGAAATTAACTCATTAGAGTTTTCTGAATTGTAAATTAGTTTTGACTCATCTAGGACTCTTACCCGGGATTAATTTGTAAAATTTTGACTCTCCGCAAGAAGTGACAGTTTTACTCCTCTTTTAGAGCTTATTTAGGTATGACATTTAAATTATTTTTAAATTCAGTCATCTGTATAATAACATTTATAGTATATTCAATGAAATTATACGATAACCTATGGTTTCATAGGAGCTGTTTAATTTCTCGTAAGTCTTGTTATGTTCTATACTGTACAGTAGAAGGTAAGTTATAAAGTATGACAAAAAAAATATTATTTCTTAAGACGTTATGGAAAATATAGTTTTCCAATAGATTGACTTGCTATAAACTTTAGCAATGCTTGTTAATTAGGCTCATTAAGTTTTTAATTAATTTTTAATTTCATAAAGCTTTATTTTTGAAGCTTTATTTCGTAAAAGAAACGAAGCATTTGAAGTCACGCCACTGGCTAGTCTCATTAGTTCATTATAAAATGCAAGATAGGTCGAAGTGTATATCCTGTCTGCTTCTGCTTAGTGGGCTACTACTATAGCATCTTGCGTCACGTCCTTTCCTTTGGACTTTATTTTTTTGTTTTTTTAACGGTAAAAAGATTTTCTTATAAATACACCGTCATTTTAGTACAGTTTGTGACATAAACGTTGGGTTGTAATACTGATAAAAGCTTTCTGGATTTAGGGGATGTGTTTCAAATCGAAATAGGAGGAAGTTTTATAGAGAAAGTTTGTAGGCGCCAGTGCTTCCCGAAACCCGACACAGGGATTTAAATAAACACATTTTAGTCCAAACCAAATTCGTGCCGGTTTAGTTTTACTTTTAAACAGAAAATGTTTTTTTATCTATTTATTATTTTGTTATTACAGTGAATACTTCACCTACACTATTTTATTTAAAATTTAAATTCTCTATACTTTTTAAATTCAGAGTAGTGTTTCATTTTATGGTGGGAGATAAAGTCTGGGTAAAATGGTTAAAAAGCAGGTAGGTATTAATAAATCGACAGTAGAAGTACGGGTGACTCAAAGAGGTAATGCTGGAGAAAGAGGAAATCATAGAATTATATCAGTGCCCACGCAAGCCATGAATACCGAATACCGGTAGACCTTAGTTCTCTCTACCTTACATATTAATATTATTAAGTATCAAACTCTTCACATCTACTCAAGCGATGAAAGACTATGAGTTTTATTTCGATACGATGTAGAGTTGGTCTATGACATCAGTTTGATTTATAGGAGGAATTTTATCCCTGTAGTTAGAGAGAGGTTAATCCCTCTGCCCATAGAAGCGATAAATAACAAAGCAAGTCTACTCCAGTGACTTATAGCAGTGGTCCTTCTGCTCTGCAATTCATTCACATCGCCATGATTTCTCTCCGTCTTTTGTCTAAAACGCACCTAAGATCAATATCAGAATGATAAGGGAAACATCTTCCAGATCTCGTCGACTTCTATTCCGTTCAAACATCCATTGAACGTTATATATGTAAGTTGCAAAAGAGTCCTTGCCAGTAATCTATAAAAGTATTTATAAAACTATTTTGAAAAGCTTGAAGCATCCTTTAGTGTCCTCCCTTTAAACTCACTTGTAGTGAATTTTAATAAGACTCCAAATACTTTACATAACTTACGTAACCATTTGTGGATAATAGACTTTTACAAAAGTTAAAAAATATCTTCAAACTTAGATAATGGTCATCGATAATGGTCAAACTTAGATAATGGTAATTTCAACATTCTGCTGAATAAGTCAACGTCCCATGCGGAAATTGTAATTTGTGATATTCCAATACACTAAGCCGTCTATTCGCAAAACAATAAATTATCAGTGAATACGTGCGTGGAACAGATCCCAAACATGTGCGATGTAACGCGCTGTGTTGCAATAAATTAAAACACGTGATTAGGCGATTAAATCAGAGCGTCCATTATTACATACCAGCTGTTATAATCAATATCCATTACAGCTGGTGTGCATGGATAAAGTCTACCAGTCCGTATACCGTGGCTATAATTACTTACTGACGTCATCGCTTTCAGTTTGATTTATTGAAAGGCTATTGTTGGCCTTCAAATACAATATTAAGAATTGGTTAGCCTAAAAGTGTTTACGCTGGTTTATGGGGACCTATAATAGAAGTAGGAACCCAATAGGTTTTAAGAAAACAGGTAGTCAGTTTCAATTTGTCTTCGTGTTTTATGACACGAAGCCACATTTTATTGTTTCAGATGTGCATGAAGTATCTCATGAAATGTTAGAATGATAGGGAGATATGTTAGAAAGGAATTAATGAGACTAAAAGTCCCGCATGAAACAAACGTCATTCTAAGAAGTTAACTGTGTCCTACGGAAGAAGATAGCTGAAGCGGTTCCTGGAAAAACCACCAACAAGTTGGTTACGACTGGTGAATATACATTAAGGGATTACTATAAAAAAATGGATGTTATCTGAGGAGTAAAAGAGTCGGACACATTTCTGATAGGCGTTAAGCAGAAACTAAGATTTATAAGTAATGTTGATTTAAAGATCGATCTTCAATTATTTCAGAACAATGACTAACAATCTCAATGTTAGTCATGGTAGCAACGGAAGAATCAGGTAAAGGGGAGACAATTCTCTCCCCGCAGGATGAGAGTAGGAGGACTTGAAGGAGGCGACGCTGCCCACGCCTCGCCAAAAGTTTCCTTCTTTTTCAGTACCAGGGTACCATTATATCTTTTTTCCTTATAACTATCTTGTACCAACTATCCAGGTGAAACGGGTAGTAATTTCTTTATGATGATGTGGAGAATGCCTCTAAGTCTGGCGAGCCACCCTGCACACGTGATGATATGATTCTCGCTATTCCTTCTATTACATACTTTCATCCAACCCTCCTACTTATCTTCTATTTTATCTTATCTTTTCTATTTTATTCATACTTATTTAGTCAATCTAGCGATTATTCAGTCTATTATGATACGAAGAATATTAAAGGATTGTTAGGACTGTGGTAGAGAGAAATAGAGAATTTTAAGAGAATAGAAAAGAGATAAGTAGAGAGTAAGAAATATTATCTACCTCTCGTGTAGGATCACGTTTCCTAAGCAGACCTTCTCTCTATCTGAGTCATAAAGAAGTCTATAT
>JBAIZL010000001.1:379372893-379457893 GCA_036971475.1 Prosapia bicincta
CTCCTCACGTATTACATTACCAGCTATTATAGATACAGACAAAACATTAATTCCTCATGATACTGGAACATATGAGATATAACAAAACTTATTATTATTTATTCCTCCTGATTATTATTACTCCTGATTTCCAAAATATTAAAATTTGTAAAAAAGACAAACATACACAAAACTTGAAAAAAAATTCAAAAATATTAACCAAGGGAAACTTATTCTCTCCTTAATACATGAGGCGATTCAAAAACGTCAACCAAATTTGAGTTTACTTCACTTGCCAACAAATTAGTAATTATTTATTTTGTTTTTATTTATTGACCAAATTTATAGTAAATGGTTGTTTTTTTGTTGTTCTAATACAGGTTAATAGTGTCCTCTAGTTTGTAAAAAACACCGCGAATTTATAAAGTATTGTGTATGTTGTGAAGTTATTTTTGTCTTTACTAAAATTTTGTAGCGCCAGGACCAAATTTTATTATTTTCCGTGTTCCTGAATACTTACTGAATCAACAGATGAATTTAATTTTTGATAGTAGTGATTACGTTTCGATTGTCGATAATTACCGATAAGTTTATTAGATTAGATAACATCATTACGTTTGTCAGCTCTTTGTTATAAGAACCATGTTTATATCAACTGATTTTCTGATTCCGGATGTAAATAATGAGGCTATTTATTGAGAAAATATACAATATATTAAGATAAAATATCTAAACAAATATAATATTTGAATATAAAAATATTGACTACTATATTGTGCAAATGGATATATAATAGTTTTGGACATACAAATCCATTTAATGTACTGATAGTAGAGGGTAGACACCTTCCATTAAGCCTAGTTTAAGGTTAGCCACCATTCCTAATCTCCCTTCTACTCTCCCTACCGTGGGAATAATATGTCTCCTCATAGTTGTACCTAACTTGTTCTTCATGACTAGACTGACCGCTTTAGAAAGACAAATATTGGTCTTCAGGTCGCAAATCCTTTAACTCATCGACCACGGAGATTCACAACTCCTAACCAAAAACCCCTAGGCCAATATCTAGTTTAAAACCCTAACGCGCAAGCTTTCCTACGTTGGCGTTAACATCGCCACTCTCACTTTACATATTCACTTGGCGTCTTCCACAACTTTACCCGATTGTTATACTTGTTTCACGTGTCTACAGAGATTATTTTATGTTCTGTTAGTATTTGAACAACAATTTTAGGCGAAGATGGTGTAAACTCTCCACTAAAAGATAGGAAGGTATTTCAAAAAGTTATATTAAGTGATATGCTTATGTATCATAAATAACGCCGTCAAAATACCCCTACTTAACAGGTTTCGGAGATCCTCCATCTACACTAATCCAAAGAGTGTACAGAGTTCTGACCGATGGAGGTCATCCGAAACTCAATAACCAGTGGTAATTAGACAAAGCTAGATGTTGCTGGTAAACGACATACTCAATTTAATTTTATCAATCATAGCAGTAACTTAAGAGATAACAATTTATAAATTTCAGAAAATTTATTTTTCATTTTAATATTGAAAAATTAAGGAAATTCCAATTTACCCCACCCTCCGAATTAGTACATTACGTTTTTAGTAACACGTGACACGTTATTAGTTAAGGGCGAATCAAGAGACATACACTATTTACTTGGGAAAAACAATCATAGTAATTAATAATAAACAATTATAAACCTTAGCTACAAAATAGTTACATAATCTTTATATGTACATTTCGCTAACATAGTTAGCATCATCAGAAGGCATTAAAACTGGGTTCGGCTGTAACCTTAAAATTATGCTAACCTCCGAAATTTACATGAGTATATAAATACTTTGAAGCAAAATTATATACTTGTTTATTAATTATAACTATGGTCTCAATTGGTTTTAAACTACAGTAACAATCATGGTATGAAACCTAATCTTAAAAAGACGAAATTGAATATAATAAAAAAGAAGCCAGGTGTTCACACTAATTCAACAATATCTAAAATAAAAATAGAAAGAGTCATGTGTCTAGAGGCATGGATCGCTGAAACGAACGACGAACCTAGAGAAATAAAAGCCAGAATAGAAAGGGCTAGACAAGTGTTTAAAACGTTTCTTTGGTGCCGGGATGGTAGTTTTAGCCTGAGAATCCGAATGTTATCTTGTTACATATTCTTCGTGCTATTATACGGCGCGGCGTGAAATCTTGAAGTTTAAATATGAAAAAAAAACACCAAAACCATTGGAGCTTTTGAAGTGTGGTGTTGTATTAAAATGTGGTGAATGTAATGGATAGAAAGAGTAACAAATATATCGGTATTGGAAAAAATGAAGAAAAAATAAGAATAAAAAAGAACTATAAAAAGGAAAAACTAGAATATCTGGGACGTATAATGATGGAAGAAAATACTCTACGGCTCATTGTCCAAGGAAAGATCAAAAGGATGGGAAGTATCCGGATGTAGAAGAATTAACTAGTTGCAAAATCTGAGAGAGTGGTGTGCCCATAGTTCAGCAGAGCAGCAGTTAATAAAATGAAAATAGCGATGATGATTCTAACCTCCTATAGGATAGGGAACCTAAGGAAGTCCCAATTAGCCTAGAAGGCGAGTTGTGTGCTGTTTCCAGTTTAACGACTAAATGCATATATAAAGCATCATCGCTTGTTAGTTAGGGTTGTTAGTTTACTTGAAATCTTTTTGTTTAATAACATGACACAGTATTTGCAAAAAGCATCCTTATTTTACATCAGAAGTGAATGAGATTACAAATATTTCAATACCTTTCACAATTTTGTATCAGATGTAAGCAATGGTAATACACATTTAATCAAAATCGCTTTAAAATACAATGGAACAAAAAGTAATTTTAATTTGTGGATTTTTAATTTCTTTGGCGAGATAGATTCTTACCATATTTTACGAGATACGTGTAAAATATAATTTTATTCGTTTAAGATATTAGCAAACACACACTATTTGGAATTTACATGTTTGGCACTTTTCCAACGTATTCAGTCGTCGGAACTGTATTTTTTTTTATTAGACAGGTTATTTGATATTTTTCTACTTTCGTATTTAATTTTCATATTTCCTATGGTAAGATACTTTTATTGCAATTTTGTATTAGCTTTTGTATCATATTACGTATTTATTTTAAGCTATTAAAAATATTCTAATGTTGTGTTATTCTATTTTTTGGTTTTGTGTTTTTTCGTTTAGATTTGTATTTCCATGATAACTTTCTAAGTTCTTACTATGTTGTGTATGAATATTTTGTTTGTCACAGTTACCTGCCATCCCTAACATTAATTTTTGTTGTCGAGTTTTGGAGAATCTTCTTTAATCAGATTTTCTTATGAAAATAATTAAATTAAGTTCATAGAAAGATCTTATTGATTTAGATTCTCCAAAAGATCAACGAGGCAATACTGTGAATAACAGAGTGTTGTGACACTCAAAGTTTTTGATGTTTTTCATACAGTTTGGTTATTTATAATAGTGTTTCGTTTCTGGTATTGTCTTGGTTATGTTTCTCAATATTGTGTTCTCATGATACGAGGACCCAATACTTTCCAAACGCGTTTCTTCCAGAACCGAAGACAGCGTTGGAAAATATAAAAACATAATCACAATTTAAGCAAAGAAATCTAGTTGCAACATTGCAATGATTTCATTTAGGGAGGTTACAACGTGGTTCAATAAATCCAATCTCCCATGTTGTGGGATATCATTACAATAACAATTTGAGGATTTATTTTCTTGACCTACGGTTAAATTTTCTACAAATGTACAGTATTTTTTCGTAAAGGAATGACGAATTTCTAGTTGGAAGATAAAGAAGTCGATACAAACGGCTTTGGACTGGGTATAGAGATTGCACTGGGAAAGCTGAAGAGAGTGGGGGTGAAGTTAGTCGTTTGGGTAGTTACAAAGCTGTGTCGTCTTTGTCCAACTTTTGACTTTCACACACTCACTGCTTGTTGTCTTTGTACCATAACCAAAAATGTTACTCTACAAAATGTTTAACATTTAAAATTATAAGAGTATTTTAGATGTTTATTCGGTTTCGATTGTGGAGTCCACTCTCTCATATAAGGTATCGTATATATTAACTATCAGAAATAAAACTAAAAAACTCAACTAATTTGGTTACTTCCACTGAAACCTCTAAAAGAAAATATTTTTATAAGTTAACTATAAAACTGTTTATCAAATATAACCATATACTTTCTACTCTTATATGATTCGATCATAATTTAAACACAGCAAAAAAATCCTACGGAAAAAAATGTTTTGTGGGATCCAATTTATGTTCGACAAATAACGCTGCATTATTTTTATTTTGAAATTAAATACAATTTATTTTAAAGACCACTATTTAATAATGACCTGTAATAAAATTAAAGTTGGTAATTTAAAGTTATGGAAATATTTAAACATATACATATTTTTATAGTGTTTAATTTCACAACATTCTTTTTATATCTAGTTGAAATTAGTTAGGTATTTAGGTTTTTTATTAGTTTAGTTCTCAAAAGTACTTTTGTCATATAGTTTTGCGTGAGATTATTGACCTCTATACGTTCTCACAGCTTTCCGAGAGTTAGTTTACCAGTTTTTTTGTTAGATATATTGTGTTGTTACTAATTACGAAAAATTTCTAAAATATTTCTCCTACTTGAGCCAGCCTAATTCTTATAATCCACACTGTCAACCCTTGTCTCTGTTGTATTCATAAATCTTAAATTAAGACTTCAAAGCTTCGGCAGGTGTTTACTCATGCTGATGGTACGGATGATTCGAAAATACGATAAACGAAGGTTTGGAAATGAGATTGCATTTTACGAGATATCTTTATATAGGTTATTATTGTATGTTAATTTGATTTAATATCCTTTCTTGAGATTATTTTTATTAAATAGGTTAATTTTAAAGTATTATCTGTAGATTCTATTTAAATAGGTAAAACACCTTTGTAACTGATGTAATATGAAACAAGTCATTTATATTATATAATGGCCAAGTCTAGAAGTCGGAAAAAGTGGAAAATAAGGATGAAGTTTGATGGAACCGAGGGGTAGAGTCATGAAGGGGATGAACCTATGACCAGAATAAGGTTCAGAAATGGAAAATAAGGTTATGAATGGAGATTGATGGAACCGAGGGGTATAGTCATTAAGCGGATGAATCTATGACCAGAATAAGGTTCAGAAATGGAAAATAAAGTTATGAATGGAGATTGATGGAACCGAGGGGTATAGTCATGAAGCGGATGAATCTATGACCAGAATAAGGTTAAGAAATTGAAAATAAGGTTATGAATGGAGATTGATGGAACCGAAGGGTATAGTCATGAAGCGGATGAATCTATGACCAGAATAAGGTTCAGAAATGGAATTTGAGAGAATAGAGGAGAATGGAAAACTAATGAATGAAAAACCTGTTATTGTTTATTGTGTTATTTAGTTTTAATTAAAAATTATTGGGTATGGACATAAACTATAAATAGGCAAAGACTTATAGAAACAGTGAAAATATGACACATTTGAACAAATAAAACACAACACATAGGGTATATGTATCGTAAAAGGACTAACATTGCTTCAGTATAGCGCAGGTTTTTATCGGTGGAGGTGCTTTGGAGTGATGTAGTTAATTTTTTCTAATAAAAGACCCTATGGGCGATAAAAATACTATGTCGGTTAAAAGGCTTTCCCGGTCCAATAAATCGATTGATTGATTTCTCAGTATTTTGAACATAAACGACTAGCTTTAGGAAATTTATTACGTAGGCCTACGTTTCTAGTAATAAAATATATTGAGATAAACTACCAAGGATATATAATATGGTGTCAATTTTATTAATTGAATATGTTTAGTATAGTGCTATTGTATTTGTAGATACGTTTTACAGGTGCGCTACAATGTTTCTATCTGTTTAGCACGCAGTTTCAAACGACAATTTCTCTTAGGTTGTAATGTGGGATACTGTAATATGATCCTCAGGGAACTACCCTGGAGACACGAACCTTGACACTTCTTTATAACCCAGAATGTGTAAAAATATTCTCGTCTATTTCTCTATATTTTTTTATTACTTCTTTGGTGATAGTTTTCTAATTTGTGCTGTTCGAAATAAAATACGTCTGGAGTAGTGGTTGTTAATTATGTTGCCCCTGGGATGCGAGGGAGTATTCCGGGTACTGCGGGCTGAAATATTCCTGCTCTGTAAACGGATCTTAAAGGTTCCACTCTTTGTCCGCATTCTAATACTTACTGGAAACCCCCCTCAACGTGAAATATCGCCTACTGCTAGGTTTAATAGAATAGGGGAGTAAAGTGTGAGTTTTGTGTAGTGCAAACATGACTACATTTCCGGTACGAAATTAAAGTCACATTGAATTTTGGCACTACTCAACGTTAGAACTTTAGAATTTGCTAATCATGAAAACTTAAGACTTATGTGAGTGACTTTTGTGACGTCTGCAAGAAGCGAACGAGTGTATTGTTTACTAGTTTCGTCAATAAAATAAAATATACAATACAAATTTGCGTTCATGTACCTTCGTGAAATTTAAATATAGCGCAATTTTATAAAATATATTTATAAATATAATGTTTTATGTGTAGAAATTTACAAATCATAGAGTATAATTTGTATTGTATTAGAATATGCTTTCCTAATGATTCTTTCTAAAAATTGATGAAGATTAATTTCGTCGAGAAGAATTGTGTGAAATGAATTTCGAAAAGGCGTATGTACAGGAAGCTCATCTCATATTTGAATGAGGCTAAGCGTTCCCCCGTATTGACATTAGACAGAGCGCTAGCTTCCCGATGTTTACACAGCCAACCGCTGTTTCAGTTCAAATGAAATATTGTTACATTTTAAATTAGAAAGTGGTTTTTCTATAGGGACAAGAAATAACTAGAGTTATTATGGAGCTTAACCCAACATGGATTTAATGACTGTGTATTTCGTTTAGATATTCCCCGTGCCTTTAAAGCTCTGTTCGTGCGGATAGTGCATGTATTAAAAAAAAAAGATTAATAAATAATTAGGATTGTGAGAAGAAGAAAATGGAATAAGGTCACATAGGCTCAATCCTTTGAATATTTCGCTCTAAGAGCACTATGCTAGATCTTTAATGTGGATAATCGTTGAAGTCTTTGCTCCCACTTATATTACGTCAGACTCTAGATACACGTAGCCTACTCTGGCTCCTAGTGTCAGACCTGGAAAGCTTTGTAAAATATCCTGTATTGTCACCCAACAGCCGTAAGACCTTACTACTCACAGGTCCGATCCTGAGACGACGAGCTGATGGTTTTGACCTACTTACGTTCCAAACTACATGGACGCTGAATGACCCTTCAGTACAGATACAAACGGAACTTGTCAATGCCAGGATAACCTTGTCACCAAAGATATAAGCTTACTACACCTATTTACCATATTTCGTACTTTCCACTTGGCTTCTTACCTTCTCCCATTTCCGTCCTATTCTCTATGTGAGATTTGGGATTCACTTTTGGTATTTTATATCGTTTTTTCCTTCATCGTCAAAGACGATCTATTTTCTCCCCTAAGGGTTCGCTCTAGTAACTCTTATCTCTGCCCCACCCCTTACATATTCTTTTTATAGTAATCTCAGGGTTATCCTTGTCTATGCGATGATGATTTCCTACATGTAAATAATACATACAAATTTGTTAGGACTGAAAATAATAAAGAGAATTGTATATATTAAGATCATATTAAAAACCATTGACAAATATAAGAAAAAACTTATACAAGAATAGCAATATATAAACCCTTATACGCAAAATTAACTAATAAGTTTAAAACAAAAAAAGTGAGTCAGTGGGATCGATGTAAATACTTCATTTGCAGAATATAGCTAACATAGTTGTAATAGATTCTAGTTAATGTAATTAATATTAAAATAATGTAGTTATTAGAAACGTTTATTATATGTTTGAACAATTTATTAAATAAAACATTTATTTAACGAAATCGGATCTTAAAATGTGTCACACGGTCACCAGGAATTTTTTATTTAAAACAAAACTGATTACTAACTCACTATTCATATAAAACTCATTATTATATTTATATTACATTATTTACAGTAAGACTTATCGATATATATATATAAATATATTTTTTAATTGATAAAATTATTAAAGAATTACTTTTTTACTTATCCAGAGTTCAGTAAATAAATAAAAGAAATTAGTTTTTAGGAAACCATTATTAAATGTTTGCTATAGCATTTATCGAAACATAAATAAAATAATATATTTAATAACTAATGAAATATATGTAATAAAATTTTAATTTACAAATGAACAATAAATAGCGTAACGTAACCCACGGGTGAAAACAGCTGTTCTACAACATATACTATAACTTAGTAACAGCTTATATGAAATCATATGTTGTCACTTAATTGAAGCTAAAATATAGAGTGAAGCGTGACGGCTGATATTATTTTAATCCCGTGCAAAATATACGGCCATAGATAGGCAAAAGAAGCATTCACTTCAGATATATTTCTACTAAATTTGACAAATTTATTAAACATTTATTTTTAAATTAAAAGTAGTGTTTCAGTTTCCGTGATTGTGTTAACTTCACGTCAATCCCCGTGGTATGTTTCCAAGCCGTAAACACAGATTGTGACAAACTACAGCACGGAGCAGCATTTGCATTTGTTTGTTGTCGCAACTCGACTGATGTCTTATCGATTCTTTGCCTCCGCAATAAAGCGTTGGGGCCGGGGGTGCAGTAGGGTCTCGCTTTATTTCTTTACTCAGCAAACATGGAACTTTGAACCTGAGTTAACGCTTATACGTCTCCTACTCGCATGTGCCTACTGTTCTCCCCGTTCATTAATGTTACTTTATATACTCGCAGGTTTTCGTTAGAACTGAAAACCAATTTAGACGTTGAAATCGACATTGAAATTCTTCTGTCGAAGGAAACCATCGACTTCTCTGTTTAAAATGTATACTACTGTCTGTTTATTTATATGAAAAGACAAATTTTTAAACACATTAACACGGATTTTCCAACATGTTTTCGATTGCTTATGACTCGTAAATGATTTTCACCTTGAGAAAATTCTGTTTCTATGTAGCACGAGCAACGTTGGTCTTAGCCCTTCAGACTAATTAGACAAATTTTGCTTGCGTACTTTGAATAATGCTATTAATTATAGAATATTTATAATTTTCAAAAAAAAATATAAAATATTAAAAATCGAAACTCATTAATAAGGATATAAAAAATCTTAATGCGGCCATATAATGAGACTTTACACGGAAATGTAACTTTTTATTTTGTAGCACATAAAGAAATCTTACAGTGAAGGGAATTGTTAGAGCTTGATACTCAGGAAATGTATCGAGAATGCGTAACAATTTACCCTTTTTATAATTCATATTATAACTTAACTTTTGTTATAATTATAATTTATTTTTAGTGTTATTTATTTACCTTACCTATCCAATGTCACACCTTCAGGTTTATAAAGAATTAACAATCTTATAAATTTTAAACATCACTTGCATTTATTTCTCTACATTTAACTTTACACAATATATCAAATTTATATTAATATTTTGCAGTGACAGGATTGATATCCTAACTAACATTACAATTATAAAAGGTGGACTTTTGAGGCTTTAGATTTCTAATAAAATAACATAACAAAGTTAATAAATTCAGTATTAAAATTTTGTCGCTACTACGGGAACTTTACTTCTTAAATTAGAAATTGTGAAACTAGATTAATTTTTATAAATTGTAATGAAATTAAAATTGTTCTGAACTTTGCTAAAATATAGATGTCTGTTGGCTACACTTATATCCAAATAATACTTATAGTTTTATAGAGCTCCTGGAATCTTGGCCTTTGTTACCTTCTGCGCTTACACTTGACACAAAAAAACTTACTTTCTTAATACTTTAAAAAAAAACTTTTACGTCGCACTTTTTTAAAATTTACTTATAACACAAAACTCTTTACTTAATTTAATAATTTACTCCTTTTACAACACTGCCATCTTTGTCCCCAGACAGAAGACGATTACACAATGATAATCCGACATCTAGGAGAGAGATTCGTCCTTGGAGGCGATTTTAACGCCAAACATTCCCTATGGGGTTCCCGATTGGATAATACAAAAGGGAGAGAACTTAAAAATGCAATAGAAAAAACTGGATGTAAAGTACATTCAACTGGGAAACCGACCTACTGGCCTACAGACAGAAACAAGACCCCAGACGTTCTGGATTTTTTCATAACCAGAAAATTTGCGGCAAATTTCATTACCTTGGAGGACAGCTATGACTTGGACTCGGATCACTCATCGATCATCATGACATTGAGCGAAACTATCATCAAAAAGCCAGCGAAACCGACTTTATGCAATAAAACTACGGATTGGGAAAGTTTTAAATTACAACTAGATCAGGGAATCACCCTCGACATTGACCTGTCTACTGGGGATCATCTTGACGAGGCGGTGACAAAATTTACCAGTCTTATTCAACAAGCAGTGTGGGATAACACTAGAACAATTACTCATAAAACACCTGGATACAACTACCCTATGGAAGTAAGAAACCTAGTAAAGAACAAAAGAAGAACCAGGCAAAAATGGCAGCGTACAAGAGATCCCGTCGTTAAAAATCATCTCAATAGAGAATCCCAACAAATCAAAAGATTGAACCACCAACTGAGAGAAGACTCTGCAAACTCCTTCCTCGAGAATCTGTCTGCAGACAAAACACTAACTATTCCCTCTGGAAAACAACGAGAAGACTGAAAAGGAAAATCCATCATGTACCACCCATCCTGAAAGAGAACAATGAATGGGCAAGATCGGACCAAGAAAAAGCTAACACGTTTGGAGATCATCTTGAAAACATCTTCAAGCCGAATGAAGCCACGAATGAAGAAGAACTTCACCTAAACACTAATAATCAGTCTAAAATTATTAAAAAAGTGACATTAAAAGAGCTTAAACGAGAACTAAAATACAACTTGAACCCGAAGAAAGCACCAGGATACGATTTAATCACAGGACTAGTGCTGAAAAAACTGACAACAAAAGGACTAAAAATGTTTTTATTATTAATTAATGCGTCCCTTAGACTTATCCACGTCCCTGCAACATGGAAAGTGGCGGAGATGATCATGATCCTGATACCCGGCAAAACAGCAACAGAGGTCAAGTCGTACAGGCCGATATCACTTCTACCCATAATGTCAAAACTCTTTGAAAAGCTGCTTCTCAACAGGCTTAAACCTATTATCGTGGAAAAGAACTTACTGCCCGACCATCAATTTGGATTCAGGCGAGGACACTCTACGGTGGAACAGGTGCATCGACTAATTGACATCATTGAAAAAGCACTGGAAGGTGAGGAGGTCTGCTCGATTGTCTTCCTGGATGTTTCACAAGCCTTCGATAAAGTTTGGCATGAAGGCCTGATTCACAAACTCAACATGTTTCTGCCAGCCCAGTTTGTGAATCTACTGAAATCGTTCATATCGAACAGACTGTTTCGAGTAAACCACGAATCTACGTATTCTGACTTCAAGGAAATACAAGCTGGAGTCCCACAAGGCAGCGTATTGGGACCAATCCTGTACTTGCTGTACACCAGTGATCTTCCGCAAACAGCCAACGTCATCACGGCCACTTTCGCAGACGACACAGCAAACGTAGCGACAGCGAAAACCGTTCAAGAATCGACAACACGCTTACAAAGATCAAACGATTCAGTTGAGGCTTGGACCAAGAAATGGCGCATCAAACTCAACGACCAGAAGGCAGTCCATGTGAACTTTACAAACAAGAGGATCCCAAACCCTCAGAGGCTCGAAATGAATGGAAGTGTTATCCCATATCATGATTCAGCTAAATATCTCGGCATGAATCTTGATGCAAAAGCCAAATGGGTCGAGCATGTCAAAATAAAACTCACAGAACTCCAGACTCGCTACAGGCAAATGTATTGGCTACTCGGTCGAAATTCACGGGTATCAATATACAACAAGCTATTGGTATATAACCAAATCCTTAAACCGGTTTGGACGTATGGTATACAGCTTTAGGGCTGTGCCAGCAAATGCCACATACAAGGGATACAACGCTTCCAGAACAAAGTACTAAGAAACATCGCCAACGCTCCTTGGTATGTGCGTAACAGTGACTTGCATTGCGATCTTGGTGTACCCATGGTCGAGGAAGTCATAAAACAGAACGCCATCAAACACGTAAATCGGCTCACTCAACACGAAAATCCTGAGGCACTGAGACTTCTCGACAACAACCACCTGACAAGACGACTCAAAAGGACAAAACCATTTGAACTCGTTGAACGACAAGAGTGACAACAATACTCTTCCTCACGCCGGTTGGCTTCCAACATCAAACAAGATACAATAGAAATCAATGGATTCTTTGTAATAAAAGCTAAAATCTAATTATCAAATGTAAATTAATGGTTGGTCAGAAATGACCAGTTTTAATAAAAAAAAAAAAAAAAAAACAAAAACAAAAAAAAAATTATTTACCTTACCTATCCAATGTCACACCTTCAGGTTTATAAAGAATTAACAATCTTATAAATTTTAAACATCACTTGCATTTATTTCTCTACATTTAACTTTACACAATATATCAAATTTATATTAATATTTTGCAGTGACAGGATTGATATCCTAACTAACATTACAATTATAAAAGGTGGACTTTTGAGGCTTTAGATTTCTAATAAAATAACATAACAAAGTTAATAAATTCAGTATTAAAATTTTGTCGCTATTACGGGAACTTTACTTCTTAAATTAGAAATTGTGAAACTAGATTAATTTTTATAAATTGTAATGAAATTAAAATTGTTCTGAACTTTGCTAAAATATAGATGTCTGTTGGCTACACTTATATCCAAATAATACTTATAGTTTTATAGAGCTCCTGGAATCTTGGCCTTTGTTACCTTCTGCGCTTACACTTGACACAAAAAAACTTACTTTCTTAATACTTTAAAAAAAAACTTTTACGTCGCACTTTTTTAAAATTTACTTATAACACAAAACTCTTTACTTAATTTAATAATTTACTCCTTTTACAACACTGCCATCTTTGTCCCCACCAATCCGTCTGCCTTCTTCTGAAGCTCCCTTTAAACTTAAAAACTTCTGATCATTTAGTTTTTATGGAAATCCACAATCCTCCCTCTACCAATATGTTCTTTGTAGTTTCCCACAGTTTCCATAATTAGCCCATCTAACGGTACCGCGTTATTTCCCCAGGTTATCGGTCAGTCGAATTTCCCGTCTTAACAACTTTGGACCCTCTCTATTGTCTATGGTTGCCGGCACACAGTTTATAGCTTCCATTAAAGAAAAGAATAAAAGAATAATACCTGCTTTGTCGGCACCTTACCAAACTATGTATTTCTTTGCCTAATTCTGCAGATAATTATTTTAGCTACTAACTGAATTTACTCTAAAGCCTCGTACTTTATGTTATAATATACGATCGAGATGCTATTTCTTTCTGCCTACTAAAACGTTCTGAAGATTTCCGAAAGCTCAGCATTACGACAAGTTAACGTTAACGGTTGTTGGTGTTTCCTTTTTTATTTAGAGGTTATTTGGAGGCTATGTTTAAATAATTAATAATTTAAATTACGCATTAGCAGTAAGATAAATAATCTATTAGTACTTCAACAATAAATGCTGATATCTTATATATTGACTTGTTTATGAATTATGTCGTCTATACTTACTAAACGAGCCAACATACTATAAGACTTTTTAAATAAATGATATTTATACAATTATGTGTGAAATTTCATTACCCTACTGACTGTTTATTTTTCATATACGAGTATAAGCCTAATGCTGAGAAGTTTGTAGCGCCAAACCTTGCCCCTGCCAAAGGTTCGTACTAAATCCTACAGTAAATTGCATTATGCAACCTTTCTAAAACGAGTCATGTTATTAAACTTTCAACATTGAGTTGAAGGAAACTTAACCAAGCGGCACTGATGGCTATTTAATTCAAGTCCTTCTCACAATCTTCGCACAATCCGCCTGAGTTAATGCACGATTGAGTTGTTTCAGGTACTTCTGGTTATGTCCAGTTAGTGCCTGGCGATAAGGTACCCTGGCCTCAACGACATATCCTTGTAAATATATTCCTCAATGTGATCCGTCTTGATGTCTTTTATAAATCTACCAACAGCACACCGTGACCAGTCTTTAATCCAAGCAGTTTTATTAAATAAATTCTCTTTCAACCCCCTGTGAATGAAAATATCCTGCGGTTCACATGATTTATATAAAAATGCGTCCTTTATAATCGTATTTGACCTTTTGTATTCCTCAAAGCGATGGAACCCTGTGGAAAATTGTCTTTTCTTCCTTCGCGTACAGTAGAAAGAACATTATCCACAGTTTACCTTTACGAAATAAATATACCGAGATACTAAAATTGGAAGGCAGCTCTAGAATCAGTAATGACGCGTGCGTCCGATGGGCAATCTCGTGACTGTCCGCGAGGGCGTTGTTTATGACAAGTGTCACGTGATGTGTCACGCGCGCTAATGCGGAAAACACATTAAAGAGAAACTATTCCGCGAAAACGACAGTTTTTTAATAGTTGCACTGGTCATATTAACTTGACACTTTGAGTATATGTTTGCGACAACATATCGCCAATGGCTGAGTTTACGCATCACTTTGCCCAAACGGTCGCCGTAAAGAAAACATTTACGCTCTTTCCGTTCCGCCGTTTTCGTCAACAAACGGGCCGGGGATAAGTAGCTTGTTTACAAACAAAACAGTTTTAGTAAAGCCAGTCGCAGTAAGAAATGTACATGTTCTGCCAAAATGCATTGGCTTTTGGAGAGCGACCAAATGTTTAGGCGCAACTCATCAATCTTAAAGTTTTCCTTATTCGTTGCATTCTTTATTGCAGTAAACAACCCTCCAGCGATACGTTTTATAGGTGGTCCTGTTGGCGTACAAACGTTTCTTCCACTTATGACATTCTGTTATATCTTTTGACATAACTGTAACGTCTACCTCTATACCCTCGTTTACTCCCTCTTCAGGGGGCAACATACATTTGGTTATTTATACTTTCTACCCTCTAATTTCTTCACCCTTTAGTTCACTTCATTTATCTTGGCTACCAAATTTGTTTCTCGAGCTTAGCTTTTGCCTTTTCTTTTTTGTCTTCCCATTATAAGATAATCTTGCATTTACTATCGTTATCTATCTTATTTTTATTTGTGGAATAATAAATACATGAATTTAGGAAACGTTGTAGCGGTACTTTGTTACTATTATAACAGCACTTATAATTTATTAAATAAAAATAATATTTGACATATTTGAATTTTATACTGATTAACTATTTTGTAATATAGTTTGGCGAGGATTTCCGCCCCCCCCCCCACTGACAAGACTTTTTCTACCCAATAACGGAGATTACTGCTCACGTGGTGAATACATTGACTGTGTTTACAGCCGGTAGATTCACAGTTGGGCATGAACAGTCACTTTCTCTCAGTGTGAAGTACACATTTTCTGTGAACCAGCCTGGAATGGAAGTACATAACGGAAACAGGAGATGGAGATAAAATTTGAATTTATAGCAAAAGTTAAATGCTTTGTCAGTTATAACAGAAAATTACAGACTTCTTAAAGGTTCAAGAGCACTGAGCAAGTTTGCAGAGCTCAAGATTTTAGTTTTTGAGGTCCTTGGGAATAGCAGTGGTGGGGGTCATTAAAGAACACAAAGAGCACTATGTTTTCCGCACTCACCTAAGATTTAAATTGACTTTTTAAATTTTAATATACATGGAACATGCTTTGCTTATAACAATATATTATTTTACCTTTTCCGATATTTAAGGGTGCAAACTGGAGTAGGTTGAATTATAAAAATGGTGAGAGCGTTTTATGCCTTATGCATTTTCGTCATTAGGTTATCGTGTAAATGGGTATGGAGGGTGTGGATGATACGGCTACTGTAAAACCGATACCTGCTAAAATGGTTAGCGTGAACCCGAAATATATACGGTTTCGAATTATTCAATAAATATAATATGGTCTTTTTGGGTTCGATATCTGTGATTCACTGAATATTCATTTTTTCTTTTCACCGTATAACGATTTCCGTTATAGCGTAAGATCACCTTATAACGATTTCCGTACAACGATACGGTGTAGGCCTACAGACACAAAAGTCTTTCGTTATCTTTTAGAATTTGCACTTCATCTTTTCCACGTGCCATTTCGATCTTTTTTGTGTTGTATTCAATAATAACAGTTCCTTGACTTTGAATAGGCAATTGTCGTAGGCGCCACTTCATATTTGATGTTTGTATTTTAAAACTTAAGTTTGGCAGATGAAGGAAAATTACAAAAGAAAACTAAAGGCAACAGAAATATATAAAGTGTATTACTAAATTAGATTGTCATGTAGGCAGGTAATATGTGTGGACAGTTGGAGAGCTCTTGAAACGACCGCAAGCATTGTTTAGCTTTACTTGCGCACGGCGTTATTTTATTACCATGTTTGGCTAGCGTAAAGTCACGTCTATACATCCCGGCTCAGAAGAGGTCTACTTTAGACAAGTGACCCTGATAAATGAGGGGATCAATTTTCAGTACCAGAAGACCCTACCTCCACAAAATTTCAACTACCCTCCCTTTTCGCTGTACTTACAAGATAATGTCCAGTACTAGAAGACCTTTCCTACTACTAAAAAATTTCAACTACCCTTCCTTACCCCTGTACTTACAAGATAATGTCCAGTACCAGAAGACCTTTCCCTACTACTATAAAATTTCAACTACCCTTCCTTATCCCTGTACTTACAAGATAATGTCTAGTACCAGAAGACCTTTCCCTACTACTATAAAATTTCAACTACCCTTCCTTATCCCTCTACTTACAAGATAATGTCTAGTACCAGAAGACCTTTCCCTACTACTATAAAATTTCAACTACTCTTCCTTACCCCTGTACTTACAAGATAATGTTCAGTACCAGAAGACCTTTCCCTACTACTATAAAATTTCAACTACCCTTCCTTATCCCTGTACTTACAAGATAATCTCTAGTAAATCTGTTTTTTAAAATCATTCGTCCGAGTTAATATAATTTATTTGTCTTCTCTTTCCTTCTAAGTGTAACCCTAGTCTCATGTGGTCATGAAACGTGGTGTCAGAGGTCTTATTTCAAACAATAAACTAAGTCTTTTACTCTCGGCTTAGGGTTTAGATATGTGTAGTTGATCCTGTGCCAATCTTCTACAGCGTTTGTTGTTCAATGTCTTATTTAATGGAACGACCACAAGGCGTCTGGGATATCAGCGTTCTCCAACCTTACATCATAACTTGGAATATTGAATCAATTTTTAGTCACCAGAACTGGCGGAAACGAAGAGGAGGCGGATGAACACGATGTTGTCGAAGAGAAAGCACCGAGAAAACTGGAAGTCCAAACAAAGATACATTCTCAATTAGAAGCGCTGCAAAGCGTATGAGACATCATGCACTTCGCTGCTGATTCGAACTCTTCCCCTCTTCTTGAATTATTGGACTCTGTAAATATTTGTAAACCAAACGTATATAGTAACTAAAAAGTGGAAACAACGTTTTGTTTTAGACCTATGGTAACAAATCCGAATAATATGAGCTAGGGTAACTTTTGTGTAAAAATAATAGGTTATAATTTTTGAATACTCAACTTATGTCTGCTTTTTTATACTTCCAGAATGTGTAGTGTAGTGATTTAGTTTATTAAAAGTAAATACCACACCATATTATTTCAATTAACAACAGCTTCTCTTATAAAAAGGAATGTAATCCTAGCACACTGTAGGAACTAAAATTATTACAGTATTTATGACCATACAAAATGCATTTTCTATATTTTGGAAACTTTTCCGATTCGAAAAATATTTTTGGACCTTTGCTATTCCGCTTTAAACAAGTTTTACTGTAGTTTAGAGGTATATGGCCAAGAGTAGCATCGACAGCCTGGCTTGTACGCTTTTTAGGTTATAAAATTTACCACTTACCCTCGTCAATTGCTATTGTTTCCTTCTGTACGCATATTTTGCTGGACGAAATTTTCTGGTTACGCCTTTTTCGTGCCACCTCTCATATTACTGCACTTTAGTAATGAACGTAATTTTGTTGTAGGTTTTTTTCTTCCCACTTTCGTTAAACTGTTCGCCTTAAGTTAAAAAAAAAAAAAAAAAAAAAAAAAATACAAATATGTTGGAAACCGCTTCTTGTGCAGAGTTAGGCTAAGGGATAGACATCTATTGGTCGCTACAAAGAAGGATCAGTGTTTTACCGCATAGCCTGTTCCTGTTACTGTGTTTTACCAGGGAATAAATTGTTAGACAGTTTTTTTTTGTGTAGGATTGTATTTTATTTACCTTTTCTTTCACTCAATCTCAGAGAATAGAAACTTAACACAGAGTGTCAACGCAGTAGACCTAAAAGACATTTTGACGGTAGTTCAATCACTAGATCACAGGGTCGCTAATGTCAAGGCATCATCAAGTTCTTAAAATGTTTTCTAGTTGAAGCGCTAATTATGCACTTTACTGATCATGTACGGAAGAACTGGATGCTCATAGCGGGATGTGTTGTTCCTTTACTTTGGGGCAAAATAATTATAATCCAAACGACAATTGCAACAACCGTTCATTTCGACATGCTTACCTATTCGGAAAGGGTCACTAACGTTTGATAATTTACCAGTTTCTTAACTATTTTTTTTAAACCATGCTTATTGATTAGGGTATATTTTAATAAAATAACGCATTATTTTTACAGCCCCGAAAAATTAAACATTATTTGATTTTATTTGCCACAGATCAAAAACACAAACAGAGCGTTGCGCAGTATATTCTTCCACAACTGTGTTTGTAACTATATCTCCATTAGCGCCGGAGCTACACATGTGGGTGCTTTGGGGTGTCAAAATAATGTAGCACTTTTTTTAGTTTTTCAATTAGAATACTTCACTTTATCCAGCGCCCATATGTTCTTGAACCTTTCCACGTTGACTCATGACGTCATCAGTCGGATAACTTAGAGCTGGAGAGCTCCGAAGGCCTTCATTGTCCATTCTTGCAACACTGCACATTAGGCAGATATCATTAGCAGCCAGGCCATTGCGGTGAATACACGACAGATGCGTACAACGAGATATGCGTACACCAGGAATATTGAGAAAGATACGTACAGGATCAAGTTTTGACAGATGACGAGGGTAGGCTATGACGTCAGAACATTGTGACAGGCAAAAAATGCGTACCAATACTTTTAGGTGAATAGAGATCTTTTAAAACCATTGCGCTACATAAGTGGGTTCAACTCTGAGCTAAACATTGATGTCGTTTAGTTTTTCGGGACTGGAGATCTTTTAAAACTTTATCTATTATACCTGATTTACATCACACGTTTACAGGCTTTGGAGTGGCCAAATGATATAGATATGTTGTGCTATCATTTTAAATCAGTTTGTAGCCTCGCTAGTTTTTACTGCTTTATATTTCAATTTTTTTTCATTTTACAAATTAAAAAAAAAATTAACCTATATTAAAACTTGACTAATTTATTTAATCTTACCATCTGATTACTTTGGTCTAGTCTAACCCACTTGTTTCGATCTAGGAAAGAGATCATTAAGAAACATCTGTTCGTACTTTCTAGGTATTTTTTATTATGTTTTGTTTAATTATTTCGTCTTACTTAATATACTTTCCTTTTTTCTTCTAAGTGTAAGTCAAGTGTCATTTCCATAGGAGTCGAAGTTTCAACCTCTTTTGATTAGTCTCTTTCGATTAAATCGAACCTATCACATCCACATTTAAGGGCAAAGTGACCACTAACAAAGTGGAAACCCTTCTTTGACCCATTTTGACTGGGAAAATCCAAAACCTTTAAAGTTATATGCAATTAGGTTAGGGCTAGATGACCTAGGTTGGCAACTGGAGTCTAGTTTGTACGCTTGTTAAATTTATTACTAACCTTCATCAATTGTTATTGTTTCCTCACCTACGTATAATTCGTGGTACACATCTTTCGCTGTACGTATTTTTCGTGCCATCATTGGGATGAGAGATGGACTGGTCGGTAGTCATGCTCTGTTGCTAATTGGAAGCCACAGCTTCAAGTCTTTGGAGGTATCTTGACATTGGTCCTACAGCAGCAAGGATCTTCCACATTTTGGCTATGCACAGGATCTTCAGAGTTCTTAGTGTGGCATTGGTGATTGTAGTATTCATCATATCTTGGGCTCTACATAGAGTGAGCGGAAGGTCAGATTAGGCTGACTCAGCTACTAGTTTCGTCGTAATGTCGGTTTTTCCATGCCAGGAATGCCTACGAGTACTTGCATCCATCCGACACTGTTTTCCTTTCCCTCGTAATATCCGCCTCTCCATACAGCGAAAAGGAAAACCCGAAACCTAAAATTTACTGATTTAGGTGATGCCTCTACAGCAGCGACCCTAGCATCGAGTGATTAAACAGGAGTAGAAACGATTTGCTTTGATACCATTGCGTGACACTGTTTCGTAATTATTCGCAGTAGTCTAATCCATTTCAGGATTTTCATTAAAGTATATTTTTGTGTTAAATTTACAATTTATCTTTTTCTTGTTTAATAGTATCAGTAAATGTTTGTTTATAACATTAACAAATATTTTAAATTTTTAGGGACAGTTTTGAATCTGTAAACAAGATATATATACATGATGAGTAAATATTATCTGGAGTACATCCTTTCATTCTGCAGTAATCTCGTAGTTCCGACGTTTCGCTAGAATCTCATCCAGCATTGAAGAGGTGAACCCAACAACAGTTGCAGTCCTCGCTCTTCAACTATTGTTGGGTTCACCTTGTCAATGCTGGATGAGATTCTAGCAAAGCGTCGGAACTGCGAATTTATGCACTGCAGTATGAACGGATGTACTCCAGATAATATTTATTCGTCATATTTTTCCATCCGTGAAGGAATACGTATCAGCATATATATATATATATATATATATATATATATATATATATATATATATATATATATTTTAAAACGTACAGTAAGCTTATATTATTGTAATTTTAATTGCTGATGATGTTGGTACTGTTTACCAACGAAAAGCTTTGAATATAAATTAATAAATATTCCTGTATTTGAATAGCCTATGTTGTTTTAAATTATTAATCAAGAAAACGTATTATATATATATATATATATATATATATATATATATATATATATATATATATATATCACTTTCACTATATGTACTTAAACAAGAATCTTACTTGGTATTTATGTGAGTTAACTTTCAAATATTGGTAGTAACTCCATCATCAAGCATCACTGGTTATAGTAGACTCAAGTACATATAGTGAAAGTGATAAGTGAATACAAGAAAACAGTGTTGCAAAGATAAACAAATAAATAAATATATATATATAAATATATATTAAAGCTATTAGTACTTAGGTCAAAGAGGGAAATCTTTATAATACTCTCTTTTTAATAAATAATTACAAATAATATTAATGAGTATACATATGACATAATCACAATATTAAGAGGCACGATTTCTGGCCCAAGTGACAAATAATTATTACAATAAAATTTCCATCGCATGCAACCGACAAACTGTTTTGGTTAACATAGCGCTCCTAATATACCTATTTAAGAAACACTTTTCCAGATTTTGGGAAGTTAGCTTATTATCAGAGTCCTGGATTTAGAACGTACTCATCGAGTTGGAATCTAATCTAGAGATTTCAACTATTAAAAATTAAAAATAATTATTTAATGTTTGAAAAAAACCATATTAACTGCAAATGTCATGCAGTTCAAGTTTAAGAAAATGTATTTGAACTTGAATGGATGAATAAAAAATTTTAATAACAATAATTCAGTTTATTGAAACACCAGTTGAGAGCTGGGCTTCGAACCTGTAGTCATTAAGTTCGAATCCAACCTGAAAGCATCAACTTTTAAAAATTTAATTAACGAATACATTTTTGAAAAAACAATATTCACATCTATTGTCATCGATTGAAAAACGATTGTTAACGATTGAAAATTCAAACAAGATATAAATCTCCCTCTCTCTCTCTCTCTCTCTCTCTCTCTCTCTCTCTCTCTCTCTCTCTCTCTCTCTATATATATATATATATATATATATAGAGGGAGAGAGAGAGAGAGGGGGGGGGGAGGTAGAGAGAATGTGAACTATTAGCAGAAATTGAAAACAAAAGATATTATTTCAGTTCCACCAGTATGAATTTAAATTTACCATTTGTATTATAGCTTTAAAAAAATGTTTTTAACGCTTTCGGCCTGGTAAGTTGTTATGTACATAATCGTTTAAATTATATGGATTAAATCATTAGTATTTAATGTTAATTAACTGTTTTTATTATACACATTTACCAAGAAAAACAATGCCAATATTAAAATTTGTTTATAACAAGAATCCTTTATACGTATAGATTTTTACGAATAAAGGTTCAAGATTTAAATATACAAGTGTAATAAAAAATGTCTCGGCTATTGTTTTTTAGTTTTACATGCGTGAATTGTATAGATGAATAGGCGCCATACCGTTAACGGTAAATAAACAATAGATTGATTGGAGAAAAGTTTGATCTAAATTTGCCTTATTTACATGTTTATAAACATCAGTAAGCCGAGATCGTTTTAACACTACAAGAACCAAGTAAACACTCGACGCGTAATTTTATTTGTTTACCATTGTGTTTATTAGTTTAGCCATTGTTGTAGAGTGAACCCGCTGTCTGTCTTCCACTTCAATGCGTACTAGTGAAAAGACGTTCTGCAACCGTTGTGTTCGATATGCCCACTTTACAATCTTGCCGGCATATTGCTCCTGTAATCATTTCATTTCGGCAACAATAATACAAATGTTGTACATTTCTCAAATATCTAAACTACACATACGTGCGCACGCTCGTGGACAAACACACACACACACGTGGACTCAAACGGAAGCGCGTTTATATTTCTGATGTCAAAGGTTTTTAATCATTAAACTGTTTAATTCACGAAATCTAAAATAAGGTGTAAACCACAAAAAACCATTAGCTACAAGCAAAATTAAATACAGTTTCAAAAACCCTATGCAGGTTTCCTATACTCAATCAACGTGATCAAAATATGTTGAAAAATTACTGTGTCAACGGAATGTACTTAAAAGTGCACTAGTTGTTTTTAACTCTGTTAGTTACCTTTTGCAATTTGATCTGGTGTATCTGTTTATGATTCTAGTTTCTGGTTCTGGTATTTCTAGATTTATTATCGTTCATTGTACAAAATATTAGTGTTTTTACAATGTGCGTTCAGTTTCTTGTAATGATAAATATAGATTGTTACACCGTGTCAAGAAGCTTTGTACACGCTTGGTGCATATTGAACATAACCTCTTGCACCAGATTGCAAGAAAGTCTGGCAGAAACAGAAAGTTAAATAAAGAAAAAATAGATTCATTAAAAACAAGAAAGAATTGTGAAATACAATTGACGAAATTAGGATAGATTCACAAGGAACTATATATATATATATATATATATATATATATATATATATATATATATATATATATATATATTTAAGTTCAAATAATATACACAAATACAGGAATATTTAATTTATTGAATAATAAACTCAAAGCTTTTCGTTGGTTTACATTACCAACATCCTCAGGAGTTACAATACTAACTCAGGCGCTTAGTATTGTAACTCCTGAGGATGTTGGTAATGTAAACCAACGAAAAGCCTTGAGTTTATTATTCAATAAATTAAATATTCCTGTATTTGTGTATATTATTTGATCTTAAAAATATTCTAACAGGAAAACACATTTGATATTCTATATATATATATATAAAACTATATTTATGTAACTATATATAATTAGGTAAAGTAAATCAAGTGAATCCTTATCTCATGGAAAATACTGAAATATATCAAATCTACAGAATTAAATAATGACCAACAGTAGGAACTGAGAATTTGTATTAAGATACCACTTAGCATGTACGTTTCAGATATTTCAAGGAACATATTTTTGATTTGTTTTAAAAACAAAAACCGAAAAATATCACATATTTTAAAAGTAAATTTTGAAGTATAAATAAGCATCTTTATTCCTATCTAGCACGTTTTCAAGGCATAAATAAGACGGTAAAAGTGTGACGTCATAAGGCAACCTTCCTATGATTATTTATCGTCAGATGAATAGTGAAAGATCTGTCCCAAATATAACCGTAACAGGTTTCCGATCTTATTTCTAATTGATGTTATCTAACATATTTTACGATAGTATATTGTCAAAAGATAGATTAATGCTAACAGCTGTTTTCCTCTGAACTTGGAGGTTAGTTGGACTGAAATAATATTTCCTATATGTTCAGAAATATTTTGTTAACTATTTTGTTATGATTAACAAAACTGTTTGTTACTTATAGGTTATGTCACTCGTTAATGTTGTTGTTTTACATTAGCAGTAAATTAAAAACAAGTTTAAAATAGAATAATATTTGGTTAAAATAGTAAATCTAAAATTTTATATAAAAAAAACTGATTAATTATAAAGTAAAAAAGTCATAGGTTAAATATAACAAATATAAATTATAAATTTATAAACGTCAAGTTATACTTATTAAAAAAATAAACTAAACACTCTGTATTGTATGAATTGAATGCCTTTTTAGTGTAGTCTAATATTAGAATATGTATTAAATATCTATTTAAATACACTATCTAAATATATAATATAATCAAAACTGTTGTAAGTTCAAATTATATAAACATTACGAAATTTTAAGTTAGTACACGTCATTAGTACCTTTAGGCCTTAATGTACAGTACATGTCAAATAATTACATGTTACGTAATAGTTGTCAAATTATAAGTCTATTTATTCTGCGTAAAATTATTGCTTTTAAATTCAACTGCCGAATATTTCGGAAACTATGAACAGTAGTAAATTTTTAAAAAAAATATTTGATAAAGATATGCTATTTATATACTACACGCGTATTTAGGTCTACTCATATATCATGAGGATATATATATATATATATATATATATATATATATTAAATATGGTGATACGTTTTCTTGTAATATAGTTAATAAATTAAAAATATTTCAAAAACAAGAATACTTTTAATGAATATATTTATTCAAAGCTTTTCGCCGATAAAAAAGTACCAGCATCTTCAGGAAAATAATTATCTAATAAAATATTTTTACAAAATTAAATCATATGTCTAACATATGATTAACTTATGATTTAATTTTGTAAAAATATTTTATTAGATAATTATTTTCCTGAAGATGCTGGTACTAATTTATCGGCGAAAAGCTTTGAATAAATATATTCATTAAATGTATTCTTGTTTTTGAAATATTTTTAATTTATTAAATATATATATATATATATATATATATATATATATATATATATATAACAACATAGGTTATTCAAATACAAGAATATTTATTAATTTGTATTCAAAGCTTTCCGTTGGTAAACAGTACCAACATCATCATTATTCATTCCTGATGATGTTGGTACTGTTTACCAACGAAAAGCTTTGAGTATAAATTAATAAATATTCTTGTATTTGAATTATCTATGTTGTTTTAGATTATTAAACGAGAAAACATATTATATATATATATATATATATATATATATATATATATATATATATATATATATATATATATATAATAATAATAATTTTCCAATAATGTCATAGACATTTGCAATCATAAAGTGTATTCTCATTTCTTCAATAAATTAGTTTTAAAATACGTTTCTACACAAGTAAATGTTTTCAACATAGACAGTTAAATGTAATTTAATATAAATAATAAAAAAACAAAATTATTCCTCAACAAGTTTTAAAAGGAAGACAAATTCCGACGCAAATTAAACTGTCTTTTCCTTTTGTATTATGTTACGTGCAGTGACGTCCTTTGAATTCGCGACTTGGATTTCGTCCCAGCTTTATGTATTCTCTAATACGCGACCTCCCCTTCAGTGATATTTCATTCCCCACCCCTTCGGCCGGCCATTGATAAAACGGGGTGATGTTCACTGAACAAATGAATAATAAATTTGTAATGTTTAAGCCATTGGTTTTGCGTGTTGCAAAATTTACCGAAAATCCGTCCAGCTTTTGTAGCGTATGTGAAACGTTGGTAATGAAGAACCGTTTCTTGATTTGTTTGGCCTAGTACTTTTTAACGGAAAGTTATAAATTATTTACTTTTGGGAAAAGCTTTCTCTGGTTTATCCTTCCTTTCTCTCTCAGGAATGGCGCTTGTCGTCTTTAACGCAATTAAGTAAGGCTTACTTGTTATTCATTTACCTCTCGACAGGTACAGGGTAGATGCATTTCTTCACCCCGGTGAAACAGTTCTACTTTAAATAGGTGACCCTGATATAATTTCCCCTTATATCTAATAACACTGGATTACAATGGCTTTTACTAAATTCGTGCTAATTCCATTAATCCTTACTTAATATTTTTTGAAGAGAGAGTGACGGGTAGTCATCTTCATAGTGATTAGGTTTACTTTAGATAGGCGACACTGCTCCCATACAACCTCGATTTTCTCTGTTTCCTCTTCGACTGGGTTTATAGGGTTATACACCTAAATTCTTAGGCCTAATTCTTAACAAGAAATCTTAATTCTAACTAAATTCACACTCCTTCCTAGTACTTCGTAGAAAATAATAATGATAATTAAAGATTGAGTAAAATTGCAAAAAAAACTCTTAAAAGGACATCTCATTTAAACCTATGTAGTAATAAAATTTTATTCAGACCAATAAGAAGTAATTATATTCTAAGAAATTTGTGTATTTCGGAAAGGACAGGAGATTTAAAATAACACTTAACAATTGATTGTATAAAAAATATAGATCTTTATAAAGGGGGGTACTTTTACATTATGAGGGGTATTATGCCTCGTTTGAGAGTGAGTAACTAATATTCTCCACGCGAGACATAAATTGTTTCCTAATTCCAAATTCAGCTACCGTTATCCTTTTCCCCATTTAAGTTACGATTATATTCCTTCACTTGCAATATACTTTCTTCAGTGATATCGGTATAATGCCACTTCTTCAAACTTAACGTTTCATTCATCTATCTATTCAAGAACAGTGAGTTTCTTGAATCATTATATCAGTACCCCTACTCACATACATCTTTTCTTTTAGGTCTATATTTGTTTACGGTAATTGTGAGCTTAGGCAACAATATCTACACACACACGCTGCGATGATCTACTCAACCAAAATACGTTCCTATGGGTTTACACTTAGCTGTAAACAGCTGACGCGGGTGAAACTTGAAAACAAGCAGATTTGACACGAGCAAGAACCTGTACCGCAGTTTGCCAAATTCTGCCAGAGAAGCAGTAAATGGACATTAATTTTAAAAACCTAACTTACTGATATTTAGCCATTTGAGTAACTATATCTCGAGAGTTGAACTTTTTAAATACTTCACAGCTTAATCACCATAATGTAGGATTATTTAAGGAAATCATATAGTACAAAATAAATTTAACACTTAATCATATGTTAGAAAAATTCATTGTTTTTTTATTCATATAAAATATTGTTTTCAGTTTCTTCGAAGTGGTCTTATTTACATAAAATAATTGAAAACCCATTTTGACTAATACGTTGTAGTTTATAGAATTTTATACATTTTGTGTTATAAATTACACTTAAAAAATGACTAAATTAATTTAATTTGTTATCAAAAATAAATTTTTAAACTTTGATTTTGAAAATTTACCATACTATACGTTCTTAACGATTTGGAACCGTTATAACTCACACACACACAAACACTCACACACATACACACACACACACACACACACACACACACACACACACACACACACACACACACACACACACACACACACACACACACACACACACACACACACACACACACACACACACACACACACACACACACATACACACAACACACACACACACACGCACACACACACAAACACACACACATACACACACACACACACACACACACACTCACACACACACACACACACACACACACACACACACACATATATATATATATATATATAATGAATAGTTATTATCTAGAGTACATCTGTTCATTCTGCAGTGCATAAAATCGCAGTTCCGTCGTTTCGCTAGAATCTCATGTAGCATTGACGAGGTGAACCTAATAACAGTTGATGAGCGAGTGCCTCAAAAGTGAGAAGGTTATATATATATATATATATATATATATATATATATATATATATATATATATATATATGTATAGTAAAACCTTTCATATTCGGATCAATGTGGCGTCAGCACAATCGGCATAATAAGATATCCGCATATGGGAGGAGTTATGTAATGAAGTTTGTACTACATATTTAGTTACAATTTAGTTACATGCCTGTATGTAAAGTTCTTCAATACTGTATCAGTTTTGGTAAAAAAAGATGTAATGAATGTTTGTTTGTTTCGTTAAACAGGTTTCTTAGATGGAATATCCCTTCCCCTTCAGAAGAGTAGACGATCGGTTGGTGTTGCTTCTTCTTGTTCGACGTACTCTATCAGCTGGCCAAATGCCTGGAAAATTTCGCTATGCGTCATGGTTAGTTTTCTTTCGTCATTTTCGCAGGCACTCGCTTTGTGCTCACTAACTCTATATTATCACTAGTAGTAAATTCATGGATTCAATCCTATTTCCTCCATTCTCTCACACCAACACTGTTCATGTTCTTACAACTAGAAATGTTTCGGTAAAGATCGACGACTTCTTCATTTGTTTCACGAACAAGGTTTACCGTTTGTAATACGTTATTAACCCCATTGTTTGTTTTACGATCCATAGTTTTGCCACAATTTAACTAGTGTTATCGGAAAAAATTCTTCCCGCATCCATAACTAACTAAACTACCAAATTACACAAAACCCTGTAGAACATATGTAAACTAAACGATACCGAGACTCGAATACAACTGATTGAGTCTGTAATGAACAAAGAGCCGATTGCTTGCGCCAGAAAACTGGTCCGACGAATAAAATAAAGACCTTTATCTTATTTTCAAATTATGTCCGGATATCGGTTATATTCAGTACATATATATATATATATATATATATATATATATATATATATATATATATATATATTGATATTTTACGTTATCCATTGTTTTTCCGTTGCACTGACTTTATGAAGTTAATATATTACTATTGTAAGTAATTTTATCCACCATTAAGTGCAATGATTTTACCTTGTGGGATGAGGAGCCTTTCGGTCACTTGACCATTGTCGAATCACTGATTACTTTTTCTCAATTTTTCTGGTGCGGATGTTCGGTCCGTGGTGTTGGTACTTGTTGACGTCATACACGTTTCCTCCTGAGTCTCGTGTATAATGTTTTTGAATAGTATGTCTTCTGTATATGTTGTTTGTAGATTCATTAAATTGTTGTGTATGTTTTTATAAATGTGGTATTTTTCTAGTGAGTTTAGTTCTATTGGGTTATTATTTACATCAAGTATGGTTAGGTTATTTTCGTAATTTGTTATTTCATGTTTATGTGATATTAGGTGTGCTGCAACATTTGATACTTTTGAATTTTGGTTTGTGAATGCTCTATAATGTTCTTCAAATCTTATTTCAAATGATCTGGTTGTTTTCCCTATGTAAAATGCGTTACAGTTGTTACATGCAATTTTGTAAATTCCTGATAGGTTATGTTTTTCTGATTTTGTTTTGTGGTTTGTGCTATTAAGATATTTTATTATTTTGTTGTTTGGTTTGTATATTGGAGTGCAGTATTCTTTGTTGTATATATTTGTTATTTTTTCTATTTTATTATAGGTGTATTTATATTTTAGGTAGATTTGTTTATTTTTATGATTTTTGTGTTCCGGTTGTAGTGTTGTGTTGAGGTTAGGTTTTTTTGTGAATTTATTGTATATATTTTTTATAAGGTGTTTGTTGTATCCATTTTCTATTGCTATTTTTGTAATGTTATCTAATTCTTCATTTAATTTTTGTTTGTTATCCTGTGTGTATTTTATTGCTTTATTTATCATGTTACTGTAAGTGTTAATTTTGTGTGTCCAGGGGTGGTTAGATTTGTTGTGTATTGTGGTGTTGTTGGAAGTAGGTTTCCTGTATACTGTAGTTTCTATTTTATTATCATTTATATTTAATGTAATGTCGAGATAGTTGATTGTTCTATTTGTTTCTGTTTCGACGGTGAATTGTATGTTTTCGTTGTATGTATTTAGTTTGTTTAGTATTATGATGTGTTCGTTGTGAATGGTAGGTTGGTATATTACAAGTATATCGTCTACGTACCTTGTCCGGACACACGCACACACAGACACACACACACACACACACACACACACACACACACACACACACACACACACACACACACACACACATACACACACACACACACACAGACACACACACACACACACACACACACACACACACACACACACACACACACACACACACACACACACACACACACACACACACACACACATATATATATATATATATATAGAGAGAGAGAGAGAGAGAGAGAGAGCTTTACGTTTTGATTATATTATAAAATCCTTACCTTTTTATAGTCACACCTTCAGGTTTCTAAATAATTAAACAATCTTATAAATTTAATATCATCTACATTTATTCATCTGAAATCCAATTATTACAAACCATACCAAATTACATTAACACGATACAGTAACAAATATTTATTGCTCAAATAATAATACAATTTCTAAGAAGGTGGATTCTTGAGGTTTTAGGTTTTTTCTACAATAAAGTTAACAAATATAGTGTTAAATTGCTCTTTCTCTCGAGTCGTTGTTACAAGATCTTCTATAACGTAGAAGTGGTGAAAAAAACTAGATTAATAAAGACAACGAATTTAAATTGGTTATAAGTTTACTAATTTATAAATCGCTGTTGGATGAATCTAATGTTAGAAAGATTTTACTTATGGTTTGAGTTCCTGGAATCCTGAAACCGTTGTAACTGCTTCAAAGTACTTATACGCATAAATAACTTACTTCCTTATTTTCTTTACTAAACAAATTTCTAAACCAATTTACCCGTTTTAAAACATTGCTTCCATCTTTGACCCCCCCCCCGTAATACGTCTGCACATTTCGAAGCTCCCCCAAAACGTCATCTCTTTGCCCGATGATTTTAGTTTTTAATAACCATCATAATATCCCCCCCCTTACGGATTTCAGTTATTTCGATGGTTCTTACTTCTTCCCAGCTTTTATAAATGTTCCCACACACCAACAGTGTTACTTTCCCTTGGTATTCTTGGTTTCCAGAAATACTTAACTTATAGAAATATCTACATCATTCTTTTGTTGGTAGGTTCCCACGGCACTGGTTTATGACTATCCTGGAAATATAAAAATTTTTAATCCCTCTTTGTCGGTACTTGAGGAAGCTACCCTTTGTCATTCCTTTTTGAATATTTCTACTAATTATTATAATTTTGAATACTAACTAAATTTATACTATGTGTCTCATATTTTACGTATAATAAATATGGACCGTTCTTCACTTTCAAAATATTTAAGTATTCATTTTTTCAGGAAGATGATAGTCTTATCAGAGTTACTCACCTTAAACGAAAAAAAAAACATCACAATAGTAGTAAAAACCTTTAGAGTGAATAATTAGATTAAAAAGTTTAAAAAATACAGTAAAAGTCGTGCATTTTCGAAGTCTGTGTTTTATTGAGTGATAAATCCCTTCGGATATAAAACAAGAAGCAGTCATTTTTAAAAGTTATTTTCCGCTGCTCAATATACAAGTGTACTGACAACCCCTCTTTATTTCAAATCTATTCGGTCGTATATTCCGAATTATGCTGACGTCAGCAAAATCTTTTTATACCTTTAGGCGGGGAGAATTAATGATTTCTATACAGAAAAGTATAAGGATAGTATAAAGTTTAGTTTTTATTTATTACTTTTGGAAGTGGTTATGTATTTTTTTATTCTTTGATAGATCTTGTGTTTAGCGTGTAGAGAATTTGTGTGACGAGTGATGAGCAATACATTTCCCCATTTCATAATTATGGCATGCGATCGTAGATGATACAATGCGCTCTTTGGTTCAATCTGCATATAGCCTTCCCCCATACTTACATAGATGCTCACAGCAATGCCAACACCCACACCCACGACCATACTAACGCCTACACCTACAACCACGACCACACCCACACATACGTTCGTGCCCAAGTATAATCTCACAAACGCCCAACCAGGAACCCATGCCCAAACAAACACCTACACCTAAACCCTAGCCACGCCCACACTAATACGTACTACCACTCATATCCCATTCTCACACTCACACCTTGACTCATTCCTTCACCACCACCCTCACTCCCACACGAACCCACGAATAAAGTCACACCCACACCCAGGCCCACACCTACACCCAGACCCACACCCACATCCACGCTCACACCCAGACCCAAGCCCGCACCATCCTTTACATACTCCTACACCAACGCACACAGGCCTAGCCCACGTCTTCTCTCCGTAGGCATCTACGTCCTTCTGACACTTAATCACACACATATACGACGGACAAAATAAACAATTTCAAAAAGTTACAATAAAACAAAAACTTTATTAAAAATATGTTAAACATTTCTTTAATAAAATGAATAAATAAAATGACGTTTAACTATAGGAGTAATATTGAATTTTAAATTAGTAGTTTAAATTATTAAATTTATGAAAATATTTTAACAGTCTTAAAATATATTCATATTTACATATTCCATTAATAGGCGTAATCATATTAAAATTATATACTATACAGTTTTCTTCTACGAAAGAGTCTTCTAATGACAATAGACGAAGATTTTAAGACTTTTTCGTAAAACGTACATTTTCCTATATGTCACTATACCTCCTTTAAAAATGAAGAATATAAACGACCGAAGATATAAAAGGAATATCAGGACGTTTTGCACGCTCTTTCTTTTTGACGTGGTTGGATGTACTGTATATACAAAAATGCGATACTTGAAAGTAATTTCACTTTGCATGTAATGGAATATCTCGCACGTCAAGATATACACTGCCACATAAATACGCGTCCCATTGCTTACGGGTATTATTATTTGTACTATTTTATAAATTTCGAATCTAATTTAACTTCTCTAAGGGTTTAAATCTCTGTAAAATTCACGTTCAATTAATATGTTAATTCTGTTATGTCTGTTAAACGTCTTTCTCCGATCCATGGATTATCGTAGCATCCGGGGTTTAATGTAGAGCAAGTAGCTTCTCCTGTCATCCTTTCGAAGTTGAGTAGTGGAACAGTCATGTATACCGTGAAACGTTAACATTGTAACGTTTGTAACAGTTATATTAGTAGCTTATATGTTCGACCTGTGCGTAAATAGATTTAGCTGAATATTATTTTATAGGCGTTTTATAATTTGGTCTTACGTCCAAAGTTATTAAATATGAAAACTAACTAAATTAATTTTTCTAGAAGTGAAACAATTCAAAATTTTTTAAACGCTACCACAGTATTTCTACATGTTTCACAAATACAGAAAGAAGGGTTTGGGGTTTAATTTACACCAATAAAATACCCTATTCAGCTTTTGTTAGAATAAGACGGCATAGCAACGTATACCAGAGTACTTGGGCAGCGTGTCTAGTTCTTGTGAGCTTTGATCAAAGTTTGTTAATCATTTCAGACGACCGTAATTTTCCAAACAATTACGTCGCAACGTGCAGGTTTAATTTCCGGCCGTGCAGTAATGAACGTGCAAAGTAAAGGGTGATTCGTTAGTAATAAAGGTTTAATGCCAATTGTTTGATACCATGGGAGGTTAGTTGTTTGAGGGAAGAATAGCTTTCAAGTTAATTTTTGAGGTAAAATAAGGTTTGAGATTAACGAAGTTTTAAGAGATTAACGAGTACGATTTGAAACAAAGAAGGCTAAATGTTTGACATTTAAAGAGCACAGGTTTATTGTTTGAAACAAAATTTGGTTTTAAAGTTAATATTTTGGTTAAGGAAAATCTTAAGGTAACTCTTTGAGGTAAAGTAAGGTTTGAGGCTAGTGGTTTTAAACAAATTAGAAATTTGAGGCTAGGTGTTTTAGGTAATTTAAAAGTTTCAGGTTAATTGTTTGAGCCGAAAAGGTTTTTAAGTTGTTTGATGTAACGTAAGTGTTACGTACTTTCCTAGAAAAAGTAATGTTAAAGTTGTAAATGCTTCAGAGAGGGGACAATTCTTATCGGCAGATCTTTGACCTGTACAAGATTTGGCCAAACCGTTCTGCTCATGTCGTCGATCGAACGACATCTCTCTCGTTACGTTCCTGAAGTTACGTAGTTTCGTGAGTTCTAAGTTAGACTTTGTCTCTCCCGTTACGTTCGGCGTGAAGCAATTTTCTTTTTTCTCTCTCCCGTTATGCTAGGTGACGCAGTTTTTTTTTTCTCCAGCTGTGTGGCGAAGACATTATTAGCTTTTAACAGTGACTATTTGGAATTATATGTAAACTCTTTTATTTTAGCTAGGCATGTGTAGTGCAAACTGGGTGCACCCAAAACTCTTCGTCATCCATCTAGAAGACCATAGTGAACGGGATGTTTCAAGGTTCAGGTATGTGCACTGTTATATTTACCATTTATTGTGTATTGTAAATACATAAGACATCTTTTGTGCTTTTACCGCTGCCAGAAGTTTAGTATGATTTTATCTCAATGGTCCTCTGGAAAATTATACATTCCGTTACATATTTTGGTACGACGTGACGGATTTGAACCAGCGACGTTTGGATCTACAGTCCAAAAAATGTTACGTAATTCGGCACGTTACGTAATAGTCACTGTTAGAGGCTAATAATGTCTTCGCCACACAGCTGTAGACAACGAAAGAAAAACTACGTCACGTAGCGTAACGGGAGAGAGACGAAAGAAAACTGCGTCCCGCTAAAGTAACGGGAGAGCATGAAACCGAGATCGAGTCTGAGAACAGACTTACGAGTGGCTCATTATTTCTTTCAGTAAGTTCTTCCCAGTTCCTAATCTTTATTGTTACAAGAACGTATAAAGAGAACATCTCTTTCTGATAAAGAGAAAGTACTCTATCCTGTACACGTAAAGCCTTCTGTCTCTTCTAACAGTGATTTTATTTTTCTACATCTTCATAATAATCATATGGGATAATCGCCTATAAACTACTTAAACAGAATAAGGTCAGCTGTAATTGTTACAAACGAATTTGCCTAACAATGAACTTATGTACGCGAACAAACACGCACGCACAACAAAACATGTTTTTAAAAATTGTGAAAAATAAAAACTTGTGAAGTTATATAGTTAATGAATTCGAATTTTATAACCGTGAATAATGTAATAAATTGTAAATTTTTATAGACTGATAAAACCTTGTGTTTGTAAAGCGAGTGGCCTAACTTGCCCCTTAACACATTCCTAGATGTTAACATACAAGTCTGTTACCAACACATACACATCATATCCAGGCACGAAGCATATTGGCGTCAGCGGAAGCTCTTCGCGTGCAGAAAAATAAATTATTTATATTTGACAATCAAAGTGTAATATTTCTTGCTGACATAGAAAATGTTTCAATTCATTACATTCGGAATTAGGTTAGCGGAACACTGCGATGGCTGCCTTTAATCAATCAATATAGACAGGGAATGTTTTATATTGTGAATTTAAGCTAGTTTATACCTTGCATTGTGAAGTTGATAAACAAGGAGAGACTAATATAAAAAAACGTTCATGATTTTAATTTTATTTTGTTGTTGTTTATGGATAAATGGATAAATTAATTATGAACCTAAACACATTCACAAGTTTTCTATAAGGATTTGTATTTCAAATCAGAGAGCTTCCGTTACCAGTATAAATGTTTAGATATGCTTCGTCAGTAGGAGTACGAGATTGATATCCTTTGTAACCAAATTAGGAGCAAGCGTAAATCGCAAAAATACTAAGGTATTTGGTGTTATTTGTTTATTTGATGCGACTGAGTGTTTGTAGTGTGCACAGTCGTAACTACTAACGCGAAGGTTTTAGTTTCGATCTCCGGTCAGGATTGTGTGTCAATTATCTCGGTTGGTGTATTTCAGTAAGTTACTCTGACTATAGTTTGATTTAAAACAGAACAAGACTCTACGAAACTGAAACCAGGCAGAAGGAGTGGGGGCTTCTACAGTCTGGGCGAATGTGAAATCAACATTCTGGCGGGTCGATAAGCCTTGTTGCCAGTTATACGTTAAACATCCGTTCGTCGCTCAGAGTCACAGCGTTCATTCTGACAACACCGCATCCCTACACTGACACAGGCCCGTTCCAACTGTGCTTTAAATCGAACTATAGCCTACATGGTGTCATTACTTTTCCGTTAAAAATACCAGGGTGTCATGATTTTCCTTACTCCTAACTAATTTCACTCACCCCTATCCTTTTTCTTACAATTTGTTATAATGGGTCAGATATTTTTTTATGACCCCAATAGATAGTAGGTTTATTTTAGATACATGATCTTGGGAACGAGTCGCCATAATACCTCTCCTATGTCTTGTCCCTAACTTAATCCTATCAGTGTTTACAATCCTCTCATATCTTCCGTAGGCAACAACAGTTGTGTTGGCGTTGGTAGCCTTAAAACTACAAGTATAAAAAATCTATATCGTCGGTAGCGTAAATAAATTATAAGATGTCAGTCCCAAATTGAAATATATGTGCCTGTCGTCAAACCGGGGTCGTAAAAGTCATCTCTAGCCTTTAACTTGTGAGCATAGCACGCCTATGTGAGGAGTCATTTTGTGGTTAAAAAATAAAATTAGATTCTTTATTGTAATGAAACTGTAGGTTGTAATAAGGCAATGAATGTAGGTTTGATATGACCATCTAGAATTAAAGCTGATGAAGTCAGCTAGTGTTCTTTCTGTTAGGTTGTTACGGACAGGCAGAAACGGAGAAATACCACAAGCAAGCAGGCACGTGCTATGAAAAATGCTATGAATCAAATCATTTAGGTCTCTTTGAATAGAAATTTGCTATAAAATACGAAATTTGTACAAGTAACAATGAAATATAAAAATTTAAAAGTTAACTGAGAAAACTGGATCAAATTTTTAAAGATAACATTATAGATTAAATATTTAACTATTCCAATATTTGACTCAGTTTTCTCTTGATTTACATTAATTCTGAACAGTTAAACTTATAAATAAAATAACTCATACATTTGTTAACGTTATCGTAATAGACAAATTGTATGCAAGAAATTCTTTTAATTTAAGAACTATGAATTGAAAACAAAATTTTAATGAAACAAAATTCCAAAAACAAATTGTTTATTAAAACAATTAAAAGGTAAACACGTCCTAATGAATTTGTAAATTGCCTTTTAAATATAACTTAGACCTGCCAAGTTATTGTAGCTTGGTACGACCTAGTGCGCTATTGATTTGAGGGCTTAGGTATTTCCCTGGATCTTGCTGTTCTATTTAGTTGTTTCGAAGCTCCTTCGACGATCACAACTTTCTACTTGTAAAGAAGTTTTAGGTATGACGATAAGTTTACAACAAACTTCATGAACACAACTCAGGAAAAGACAAGTGTTACCGATAGATGAGGTTTCAAGTTATTTCATTAGGAAATAACTTTCGAATCTAGTTTTAAAGATGCAACCAAGCCTAAAGATGAAATGACCTAAAACGTAATGAAAGCTTTAGAAGAATTTCAGTATAATTAAGATATAGTGCGATTAAAATATAATGCGAAGTAAACTTCAAAAGTAATGCTACGGACTTCAGAAATATGGTAAAAAATGTAATACCTGCATATCTTGTTTCTACAGACACTCATTCTTATAGCTTTACGATTACTCCTGCTTGCTGGGGATGAAATCAGGTATGTTAGTATGTCATAATGTTGTATTATTGCACGCTCCCTATTGAAACTCTTTATTTTAGTTATAAAATCAGATTACGTGACTCTATTGTAATTAAGTAACAACCGGTACATTGAAATTGTTAGCAACATTATTTGCCTAAAATCAGTTTATACATTACATATACACTGTTATAACACAATTTAGGCAGAGTCCTACTTACAAAATATTTATAATTATTCTTATACAAGAACAAGAAACTTACTAGTCACATATGATTCCTTATAAAAATATACATGCATCATACATCATACAGGACTTATTATTCTGTTGTGAGTAGTGGTTGTATGATTATTATATAAGAAGTAGTAATTATATTCCGTTGTGTAATTAGTAATTGTATGAATACTAAACCAAGAGTAGTAATTATATTCTGTTGTGAGTAGTGGTTGTATGATTATTATATAAAAAGTAGTAATTATATTCCGTTGTGTAATTAGTAATTGTATGATTACTAAACCAAGAGTAGTAATTATATTCTGTTGTGAGTAGTAGTTTTATGATTACCATATCAGGAATAGTAATTATATTCCGATATGTAATTAGTAATTGTAGGATTACTAAATCAAGAGTAGTAATTATATTCTGTTGTGAGCACTGTTTGTATGATTACCATATCAGGAGTAGTAATTATATTCCGTTGTGTAATTATTAATTGTAGGATTACTAAATCAAGAGTAGTAATTATATTCTGTTGTGAGTAGTGATTGTATGATTACCATATCAGGAGTAGTAATTATATTCTGTTGTGAGTAGTGATTGTATGTTCACCATATCAGGAGTAGTAATTATATTCTGTATTGAGTAGTGATTGTGTGATTACCATATAAAGAGTAGTATTTATATTCTGTTGTGAGTAGTGATTGTATGATTATCATATCAGGAGTAGTATTTATATTCTATTGTGAGTAGTGATTGTATGATTGCCATATCACCAGTAGCAATTATATTCTGTTGTTAGTAGTGATTGTATGATTACCATATCAGGAGTAGTATTTATATTCTATTGTGAGTAGTGATTGTATGATTACCGTATCAGGAGTAGTAACTATATTCTGTAGTGAGTAATGGTTGTATGGCTACCATATCAGGAGTAGTAACTATATTCTGTAATGAGTAGTGATTTTACTTTATTAGGGGTAGTAATTACGTTCCTTTGTGAATAGTGACTGTATATTATCAGACGTAGTTAATTGATTTCGTTGACAGTAGTGATTATATGGCTACTATATCAGGAGTAGTAATTAGATTCTGTTTGGAGTAGTGATTGTATTAGGAGTTGTAACCAAGCACTGATGAAAATAACATCGTCATCGAAACTAGTCGGTTTGTTTTAATAAACTAGTGTGTAGTGAGATTTAGAGTTTACTGTTTGAATTTTTATTGTTGTAATATTATTTTTTTATTTTCCTAGGGATGATCCAAGTAGGTTTTAATAAATTATAAAGCATCTTTTAAATTTGTTACTGGCAAAAAATATAAATTGGCGAGCTTTGTATGTAATGTCCTAATACTATCAAACTTTCACAAATAAATTCAAATATTTTAATTTAAAAATTGTTTGCACAGTAAGTGAATTGTCAGTGACCTGCTAGCTTTTATTAAAAAGGCTTCAATGTCCCTATAGGATAATAGGTTTCAATTACGCAAGGCTTTTATGTGCGTAATTTCGTTAAGGGATGACCGCATAAGATAAATATATCTGCAAAGAGCGTCTTAATATACTGGATAGGGCGCTATGGATATTAATCCTTTTTATACGGATATTAATTCTATGAGAAAATAACAGAGGAAGAAATTATTAACTAACAAAGCTGGTTCGAACAGTTGAAGTTGGTTTTGTGAAAATCAACGGCCTGAAGAAGGCCTAAAATTAGCTGGCGAAACGTTTTCGTTGTACTAAAATAAAAATTTACCCATCTATCAAGCGTCTTTTAATTGATGTTATTACTTGTGAGTTTATAAACAAACATGGAAATTTAAAGCTTGCTTTTACTCCCTGGTTTTTCCTTATAAAACTTTTCTCTAAATAAATACCATTCCGTACATGTTCTTAAATTTTGTTTTTTAAAACCTCAAAGTTTTTAAATTCATTATGTATTTAAATCATGCATAAATTAAATTCACTAATTATTTCAACTTGGGATTAATTTTAAGAGTTAAATGACATTGAGTTTCAAAATTTTGCCTTGGGGGTAAAAACGAGGTCCCAGTCCCTTAGTTATGTAAATACCCCCGGACAAGGGATGTCGACTACACTACTGTGCATGCAAATGTTCCTATTGTAAACGTTTTTTTATTCATTTGTATAAGTGTTTTTATACATTTTTATACAGCCATGAAATGTATCGATAAGCAATTCTTGTTGATGGATTTTTTATGTAGAAAAGTTTGAAAATAAACAGTGATATAAATCCTACATTTCCAATGGCTTTAAACTTCAAAGCCTGTAAATTTTTATTGAGTGATAAATCCTTCTGGCCGTAAAACAAGTAACATTCCTTTTTACAAGTTCTTCACTCTAATATACAAGTGTGTTGCCAAACAACCCTTCCCATTTAAGATCCAGACAGCAGCGCCTTTAGCATCGATGAAGCGCGGCATCAGTGAAACCTTTCTGCTGCATAGAGCGCGAAAAATCTAATGATTTATGTCTGACAATAACCGCGCAATATTTCACGCTGACTGACAAAATGTTTTCTATTTATAAATTTTGCTAGCGGGTTATTGTTGACTGCTCCGACCAATGGTTGCAGATACAGGATTAGTAGGCGAAGAAATATTATTTCCCAAAGAACAAAATATATTCCTCACTATGAAAGATGTTTGCCAACTAAAACAATATTTTAGGGTAAAATAGTATAAAGCTTGCAATCTCTGATCTCAGATCTCTTTTTCGGCAGTGCTAGATTATCTTTAGGTTCGTATTAGAGAGTTTAACGATTAGGCAACACATCATAACAGGAAATAGTGTCACACACACACACACACACACACATACACACACACACACACACACACACACACACACACACACACACACACACACACACACACACACACACACTCACACTCACACACACACACACACACACACACACACACACACACACACACACACACACACACACACACACACACACACACACACACTCACACTCACTTACACACACACACACACACACACACACACACACACACACACACACACACACACACACACACACACACACACTCACTTACACACACACACACACACACACACACACACACACACACACACACACACACACACACACACACACACACACACACACACACACACACTCACTTGTGCATGGTCTGTTGGGGGCTCTCTGCCTGACTATTATCGATCTGAATCGACACTTCCGTATGTGCCTGTCCCTCCGTTGTGTACGTCTACGACCATAAGAAGTTAAGATTACGCTTACTAAGTTCGATAAAAAGAGTAGGCTAAATTAGTTTGATCTGCAACGCTTACAGATGAAGCCAAATTAGGGAACATTTGTGTGATCAATTGAAACGGGTAAACTCTTAACATTAAAATTAAATGATTTTGGTCTCAGCCACTATATAACTAAATATGGCTGAAAATTTGTTATATATATATATATATTATAAAGTTTTACATTTAATCGCTTTACTAAAAAAAATAATTTGTTAAAAGTAGTAACATATATAAATCATACAAGGAGCTATAAAATTGTATCAAAACTATTAAAAATAAAACTTAAACAACTATTTCTATCTGTTAAAACCATGCAAAATGCCTGCCTATACGTAGAACATAATATAGATTATTTTGTAGAAGAAAAATCAAAAATCTTGGCGGTAAAATCTTGGATATATATTTGTGTATATCTTGTATGATTGCAAAAAATGTATGTTTTTATTTCTGACAAATAAACACAAAAATTAAATCCAGTTTTATCTATCTATACAAATTTGAAATATAACTATAAAAAAACCCAAAGTTTACAGAATATTGCAAATTTTATTTATGCCTCCCAAAATATATATAGATTGTATATATTTGTATTTAAAATAAAACACAAACTCTTTCCTACAAACACGGCAAAATAGCAACAGATACTCCAAAACAAGTTAGGCAAGTGTAACTGAATAGCTTGGCCTACAGAATCTATTTAAAAATAACTTTATAGCAATGTACTAGTTTTGATAGGTGTGGAATAAATAATTAGTAACAGCACCAGTTGCTTTCAACTAAATGAAATATCAGAAATAAATTTCTTTTTATTTATTGTACATTTTTTTTCTTCGGACAAAGCTACTAATACGATATTATTTGAGGCTCAATATTTTCAAGATTTTGGAGGTTTTGAAGGGCAAACCCTACTGCCCTAAGTTATTTGCTTTTATGTCACAAATGTAAGCGATTTAAAGAGATAAAAAACGGCTGGATGAAGTAAAACATTGAAAACGTCTACTCTCGATTGGATCGGTAGTTCACAACAATTTCTAGCCGCTATCACTTACAAAAACTCTTCTGAGAGGTGTTTCCTTACTCTTCTACTGTTGTTCGGTTCACCTCGTCAATGCTGGATGAGATTCTAGCGAAACGTCGGAACTGCGAATTTATGGACTGCAGAATGAACGGATGTACTCCAGATAACTGGGGTAACACCCGACAATTCTAAAAACTCCTCACGTATATTAATATAATACACCCAAAACTCCAGTTCACCGTACAGAATGAAACCAACCGATCCCTAAAACTCCTCGACCTAACCTTAACAAAAAGCCACACACAAAAACAAAGATTCAACATTTACAGGAAACCCATAACGACAGACACACTTATCCTCCTCAAACCACCCTATCCAACACAAACACGCTGCCTTCACATCCATGCTCCATAGAGTTAAAGAAGTTCCAATGACCAGAGAAAACATAAGCAAGGAACTATACACCATTAAATAATTAGCATACACAAATGGATACAACACCACAATAATAGACAAACTATGGTAAACAATACAAAAAAACACTAAAATAACACTACAGACAGGAAGAACAAATACATCAAATTACCATACACGAACTAACAAAAAATAAAATAGCCCAAAATTTCAAAAAACGGGAGAAAACATAGCATAAAAAACTAATAACAAGCTACAATACAAAATAGAACACGACACAACAACAAAGATAAACTACAAGCACTAGGCGTATACAAACTAATCTGAGACAACTGTAACAAATTCTATATTGGACAAACTGGTCGCAGCTTTAAACAAAGAGTCGAGGAACACAAACAGAACACCAACTCAGCGTTTTAATCACATAAAAGAAACAGGACTCACATACACTGATATTTACCATAACCTAGAAATCTTATTCATCAACAAAAAAGAACCACATCTCAGTACACTAGAACAATATGAAATTTAAAGACACACAAAAACACAAAGTACAAACATATTAAACGAACAAACAACACAAATCACACATACTCTTTGATATTATCGAAAACCTGCCTTTAAAACCGTTACCGCTTGACCCGACATCTCCAAGCAGAAGACACTGATGAGGATCGCCAACGAGCGAATCAGAGCGATCGAAAACGTCCTGCCTCAGTAAGTTTTCACAAATTTAAAAAACCTAAAGTTCGGATGGTTATAAACTATTGTTAAAGTGATTAAAATATATATCTCAAATCTAAATCGTTAATAAAATACTTTTTTTATTAATCCACTCAAGTGCAGAATTTAGTAGTTTAATTTAAAACCTAGCAATGTCAAACGTCTACTCCCACTCCTAGCTGAAAGGAAATGCAGAAGGTTTCCTAGTTGAAGCTTTTCATCCTTTATTGCTACAGAACGCGGTTCAACCCACTTTTATTTAATAAAATATTTATAAGTGTTGGGTAGATGTGTTGTTAGAGTTTTTAAATTTGTCGAATGCGTTAGTTTAAAGCGTACACCTATGTTTTAATATTTCAAACAAAGGATATTTTATATGTTTGCTACTGTTTTTTTTTATATGTCTGAGTGGTTGTTTTGTGCCTTATATGTAGTATTTTTCCATATGTTTAATTTTAGCTCATATAATTTAATATATAGTTATTGTTGTTTATGATTGAGAAAGTTTTAATGTTTATTTTACATGGATAGATAAGTTTCATTTATATGCGTTTACCTATTCAGAAGCTTTGTGTTTTCAGCTGTTTTTATGCCTCTTAATATTTTTTTTACTATTTATATATATTCTAATTGTTATAGTTTATGTTGCCTTTAGTTATCTGTTCTTTATTGTTTTAATTTTTATTATTATTATTGACGGAATTATTATTATTATTATTATTTTATTCTTATTGTTTTGCACAGGAACCTAAAATGTTTAACAATAGTTTTTTTTTGGTTTGTCGGAAAATCAATTGTCCATAGGAATATATTTATTTATTTACAAAATTGTTTTTCGTGTGATATGCATTTTCTTTGATATTTTGAATTCTCTAACAATAGAAAGAAAAATAATAAAATATTATGTTGTTACAATAAAATTGTTTCTTGTTTCAACCGTTTACTCATGATTATGGTGAAGTGGTTAAAGTATAACACAATTAAGAAAGAACACTATAAAACGAAACAAAATCAATAACAATCTGTTATCTCTAAGTTGGCAACAGTGATGTATTTGGAGGTTTGCCGAATTGCATGGAATTGGCTGTTGGGAACCGATTCTGTCATTTTGAATTTATATTCCTTTATACTTGTAGCATTGGAAGGGAAGTATGAATCGATTGTTATTCGCATTGTTCGACATTAAACAATAAAAACGTGCGTATTATTATTAATGGGCGAAAATGTAGTTAAATTTTTGTTTTATGGTTTACGCAGATATGTCAAGTTAACGTAGGTGCGAAGCATAACATATGAAATTAATTTGTAAAATGAAAGTGAAATCATAAAACCTTATGGTTCTGAAATAAAAAGTGGCTCATTTGACAACGTATAAGTGAGAGAGCCTAATTGAAAAGTTCCTTTAATAATGATATTTAAAAACTATTTGGGGAATAATATAATTGAATGGTTATCGGTGAGTCAAAAGCTCCTTCTAATGGAAAATTAATTCTACTAAAGCATATTTTAACCTCTTGTAACCGAACAGTTGCAATCTTACACCAGAGACTCATGAGAGCATAACGGCTCATTATTTTTAAATTCCTTATATTAGTTGACACTCTCCCGAAATAAAATACGTTATTATTCATCCAAACAAGTAAAAAAAATTTTGTTCAACCCATAGTGGATGACAATTGACGTAAATACATTTTTTTCAAATATGTAATCAGTAATTAAATTATAAAAATTTGGGGGTTCCAGTCGGATTCGAACTATTAGTTTTAATGTTCAAAGTTTAGCGCTTTAGCAATGTGCCAACTTTTCCATAGCTAGAAATCTATTTCTCAAAAGTGTTTATGAATTTTACTTTTGCCTCCATCTGGTTGTCGTCGAAACCTCCATTGAACAACCTTAAATTATTACAACACAATATCATGAATAATGCTCTATGATTAATAATGAATGAAAAGAATAAAATAAACAAACAAACTGGATTAACGGTATCAAAGCTTATTTTACAAACGGACAATGAGAAAGGAAAGCGAAAGAAACTACAACACAGTGCAAGAGACGAAAAAAGAAAGCGTATAAATAGTAAATAGTAGCAAACAAAAGTATTAGTCTAAAACCGTACATAGAAAACGGAAAATGAAAATTGCAAAAAAATTCGCTTTCCATTTTACATAAGATTGTTGTTCTGTATATATATATATATATATACTCATATATATATATATATATATATATATATATATATATATATGCATATTTATATTAATTTTATTTAAAAATAAAAACAAATTTAATCAAAAGTTTTCTTTTTTAAGTAGGAATTGACTTTAAAAAGTTTTTTATATTACTGGTTTTAACGATGGTGGATTATCTTTAATGATACATATTTGAAAATCTTCAACGATTCTTTAAGGTCATGTGGCGCTTGTTTGCAGTAACACGGATGTACTACCAGTCACGGGTTCGTAAAAAATCAAAAAGCGTTCCTAATTGTTGTATATCCGTAATTAGTACGGGCAAAGGATCTCAGCTGAGGAAAATTTTAATTTAAAATTAGGGGTTTTAAAGTTACCTGCGAGAGCCTATTTGTTAAAGTTGTGTTGATAAACTCAAGCAGATGTTGGAATGTACATCGTTTGTTTTATGAAACTTGGGAAAAAGCTTTTAATGTCCGTTTACTGTTTGTTTTAAAAGAAGTACAGGTAAACGTTTAAATTAAAGAGTTATTTAAAGGTAGAAACTACGATTTCATACCCCCTTCTTGTGAGAAATCAGCTTTATTGTAACAACGTCCTGATTGTAACGTCTTGTAACGGATTCGATATCGATGAAAAACTAAAGTCCATAGTATTTTAACTATTGAGCCGACATCTATTTAGTGACGCTTTTTCAAGGTCATTAGGGGTCTGATACGACATCGGCAAACATATGTCCACATATCGAAATACGTATACAGGTAAATTAGGAGAGGCAAAGAGTAGCTTCTACCAAAGCTGATATATATGATACAGATTTTTGGCCCACTAGTCCGGCGGAGGCTACTAAAGATCCGATGCCAAAGTTATAACGTTGTTTACAAAAAAACATATTTTCAAAAGTAAACAAATATGTATAAAACCATAGAAACCCCAACTTTTTATGTCCACCTAATAAGAGGGGTGAAGTATATATATATATATATATATATATATATATATATAGTGAAGTTTAAAACTGAAGTGTCATTATTCAGTATGAAGTAACATTTATACAAGCGAGAAAATTAACCATATCGAAATAAACAACCCATTGAGTCCCTGTGCAACCAAAAATATGTTGATGAAAAACTAAATGTATTAGAAGTTTTAAACGGTATCAAGAAAGTAGCATTTAGTTGTGGCAAATAAAGTAGAAATAATGGCAAGACTAAGTATCGGCCCAGTAAACAGTGTAATTGAATGAGAGCTCCAAGAAAATGTTTTCATTGTTTACGACAGAATAATTTTCACATAAAATTAGATTTTAAAACAATATAAAAGTATAGAACAGTTATGAAAACATTTAGATTTTTTAAAAAAATGCCATTAATGATGGAGGTTTATATGGCCCTCACCGAAGTAAAATACCTATATATATATATATATATATATACACACACATATATATTTATAAATATATTATATATGTATATTTATTTTAAAACAAACAATATGTTTATATATATATATATATATATATATATATATATATATATATATATATATATATATATATATATGTGTGTGTGTGTATGCATGTATGAACTATGAGCTATATGTATGAAATAACATATTAATTTATATTCATATAGTATATATCATATTATTATTTATTAAATCTAAAAATTATTATAAACTATAAAAATATTTATCAATTATCCGTTAATTTTAATGACATAATTTTAGCTCTTTTGCTTTACTTAAGAAGTAGGCTATACACATGGTGGGTGCGTGTTAGGTGCATTGTATTGCGTTTGAGATTAACAAAGATATTTCACAGGTTTACCGCCCTAACTGCGTTTAGAACTCGCGTGCTCGAAGCTAGCGTTGGCTTATCCGTGCATATTAAGGCTGCACGCGACGCCAAACAAGGCGCTAATGTGTACCGTTGTTTCCTTCAAATATTTCAGCCGCTGTTTATCCACGGCTATTTTTGAAATGGCTTTCTTATGATACTCTGGGCATAAATAGAAGAGTATTTTGGGCCTGTTGGTCAACTTTGCGTGAAATTTTATTGCCTTTGAAACTAAAAACATCAGAGTGGCCCTTTAATCTTTGATTGTGTTGGGATTCATAAATAATGGTTGCTTTTTGACGATGTTTACAGATGATGATGGGCGAGAGATTTTTAGTCGTTACCGGATAATTGCTATGCTGTTTCCATTATTAAAAACAGCATATGTAGTATCTTTTACAACGTTTGTAGCAGTTAGTAGTCGCCAAGCTCCGACGAAGGCGACATCGTCGTCGAAACCAGTTTGTTGGTTTTAATAAACTAGTGTTTTTTTTAAAATAAACTAAACATGTAGAGAAACGTTTTAAGTTTTACTGTTTTGAATTGTCTCACTAATAGTAACTTTCATTCATTCTCCACATACGTTTGCTTTTTGCATATTTTACCTAATTTTTTCCTTTGAGTTGTGTATAATTTTCACCTATGTGTATTTTTATTTTTATTAGCTGTAATACTTCAGCTTATTTTATTTACAGATGAATAATAATAATTATTATGATTAGAATATAATTTTAAAAAAGACTATATTTTAAATAAAACTCCCAATAACCACAATATATATTGTGGTTATTGGGTTTGTTATTTAAAATATAACATTATGCCACAGTAGCTCAAGAAATCATTAAAAATTAAAAAAGACTGTTAGAAATTTGTTTAATATTGAAATAAAAATATTAATGTTTACAAAATTTTTCTGTACACCTTTGCGTCAACAATGTTCGTCGAACTTCCGGAAAAAAATATTATGTTTACCCTTTTATCGTTAATATGAAAGAACCGTACGTAAGACAATTAGTTTCAAAATAACTTACTCTTGTATTTTAACTTCGAAATTAATTCGAAAATTCGTATTATGAAATAACTGTATAAACCGGAGGCACCAAAAATTCACACAGCGAAATATGCGTAGCCTACATGAGGAAACAATAGCTATTGTCGAGGGTAAGTTGTAAATTTAATAGTAAAAAAAAGCGTACAAACAGACTTCAGTTGTCACCCCAGGTATCCACCGCTGAACTATTTGCATATAACTTTCAAGAGTATGGGATTTTACCTGTTAAAATGAGTCAAAAAGGGACTTTCACTTTGCCAGAGGTCACTTAGCCTTTCACTGTAGTTGTGATAAGTTGGATATATTCTTCAATTCAGTGTGTTTTGTGTTTAGTGAATATGGAGGTAACTTGTACTACTAAGGAGAAACCGATGGTGCATAACCTCGGCTATGCATATCGAAACCAGAGAGAAAACGCAAAAGGCATAGTGTCGTGGTTACATCAGAAGCAAAAATCAAAGAGATGAACAAGTCAAATTAAATGTAATGACGGAACTGTGTTGTAAGTTACGTTTCATCAAAGTAACCACCTGTCGAAGCATTTTTATGTGTCAAAAACAAATTTCCAAAACAAAGAAAAGAGCAAAAGAAGAGTCTACGCCTATATGTCAGATTTACACCGAGGAATGGCAATCTTCATAACAGAGGATACCACTTTGTCATAGAAGTTCCATCAAATTCGTCTATTAAAAGATCACTGTAAATTAATAGTAGTGACACATGAGGAATCCTAGAGAACCCAAAATCACGTGACAATATAATTCTTGACGAGGGGTGTTTTAAAATTTTAGGTTGAAGTAGTTTTTTTTAGGAATGACGCTACAGGGCCAAGAATATTATCTTTAGTGGTGGAAAAACTATACAAGGTTTGGGGATAGTGTGATGGAAATCGGGATTAATAGATAAAGTTTTAAAGAATCTCCAGCCCTGAATATCTAAGCATCTGTATTTAGCTCAGAAGTAAACTCATTTATGTAGGTCAATGATTTCAAAAGAACCGTGTACGCTTAAAAGTTGTAGGCTTTTTTTTGCCTGTTACAATGTTCTGACGTCATAGCTTGCCCTCATCATCTGTCAAAACGTGATCCTGTACGATCTTTCGCAAGATTCCTATTGTACGTATCTTTCGCAAGATTCCTATTGTACGTATCTTTCGCAAGATTCCTGTTGTACGTATCTTTCGCAAGATTCCTGTTGGACGTATCTTTCGCAAGATTCCTGTTGTACGTATCTTTCGCAAGATTCCTATTGTACGTATCTTTCGCAAGATTCCTGTTGTACGTATCTTTCGCAAGATTCCTGTTGTACGTATCTTTCGCAAGATTCCTGTTGTACGTATCTTTCGCAAGATTCCTGTTGTACGTATCTTTCGCAAGATTCCTGATGTACATATCTTTCGCAAGATTCCTGTTGTACGTATCGTTCGCAAGATTCCTGTTGTACGTATCGTTCGCAAGATTCCTGTTGTACATATCTTTCGCAAGATTCCTGTTGTACGTATCTTTCGCAAGATTCCTGTTGTACGTATCTTTCGCAAGATTCCTGTTGTACGTATCTTTCGCAAGATTCCTGTTGTACGTATCTTTCGCAAGATTCCTGTGGACTCCTTTGTTTTCTTCCTCTTTTATTCTCCTGTCTCTTATCATAATTTTCTTTCCTCCCACCAGCACTTTAATATTTCCTGCTTACTCTTTTACATCCTGTCTGGACACTTTCATAGATCCTTGATTATTACGTGCTTCCTGAATGTCCTCCATTAAAGCGTCCACTATGTTCACTATCGTCCCCAATAAAGCTGACTGACTGCGCCGAAGTTACTGCGTGTGAGCGCAGACTGAACGTGTCTGCTGGGAGAGCACTACTGAGGAGTGCTCCAACGAGGCTCGCAGCTATGTAAATACCAGAGAAAATCCGTTAAGATAATCATATGTGCATAGTAGAAATTAAGGTAGGCCACAAAACTGGCAAATACTTGTGGCAGCACGTTTTCCAAGAGTGGAAGAAATTGTATAATGTAGAAAGATTGTTCTAAGATGGAATCATCCTAAAAGGTTTTCCGTCAGATTTCCGAAGATGGAAGGAATTCTCAGAAAATTTCAATAACAGTTTATTCTAACAAGTATTATCGTTTCAACTTAGACGTTATTTTTCAATAATTTAAAGTGAAAATCCCTATATATTGAGAAATGCTGTAAACTAAGTGTATTAGTAGTGAATGCGTCTAAAATTTAGCATAGTATATAAGTGGTGTTACTAGTTTATTGTATTGTTTTATAGCTTAAACTCCGCTTATTACTCCTACATTACTTTATATTGTCATTTCTGAAATTTTTCTCTAGTATTTTAAAAATAAATAGAAGTTTATACTTCTATAGCGTGAATAAGCCCTCAAAATCTATTTTGTTTTATGTAAGTTGTAAAAATATCTTTTGCCTTATTTATATTACTTTTTGATAGAATTGCGTTTCTATTTTATTGAATATTAAATGTAATGGGAAAATTAACAACGTAAAACAATCTTTTTATTTTGAACATTTTAATTACAAACCTCTATTAAAAGTAATAAATAAATACTAACAATTATTTTACTTTGTCTTGTCGTAACTTTGTTACGCTATTTTCAGTAGCTTTGCGTTTAGGTTTAGTACCATCCTCACAGGTTTCTGTATTCTGAAGCAGTTCTGTCCTAGAAGTGATAGAACAAAGCATTATATTTGTTTAAAAAGAAAAAAAATGTGTAGAAAGAATGTTTTTGTAAATTATGGTAAAAATTTAGAATACAGTGTCAATCGTTTACAGAAAATCGAACCATGTGCATCATTTAGGGAGTCATACAAAACAGCTTGATTATATTGTAGTCAGAACTGAGAATAAAATGTGTCAAGTGCACCAAGCGGATGATCGTGTAAACTGATTATTTAATAATTTGTACTCTCATTATAAAATGTTGTAATAGGTATAATCAGCTGGTTTTTAAGGATTGTGCTAAACATGTCAGTTATATGTACAGTAGTCCCTCGCTAATCGCAGATTCGGTATTCGCGGTTTGCAAAATTACAGGATATCCCGCTAATATGTATCGTATTTTTAAAAAAATACAAGAAATACAATGCAGATTGTAAGTTTATGCGTTCTATTCTTATTTATTTTGTACAGTATTGTAGTTATTTATCACTAAGAAATCTGCTTATTCTGCAAACATCCGTTATACTGTACACTACTAGGTCTACTACTCAAAAGATATTCATTACTTATTTTTAACAAGTGGCGTTATCTTCGCTGACAAACGACGATGAGTCATTCCGGCGCCCGCATCCAACTCCATGCATAAGTTTAGCATCACTTCTGTTTACTTACTGCTAATTTAATAGTTTACGAAATCCAAACATCGATAATCGTATCGGCGGCCGTAACTAACTCAGATTTTGTTTTTCCCGTCAGTTGTTTTATCAAATGCAAACTGGTATCGCATTTGCTTGTCGTATCTGCTAGTTTTAGAAACGTCTACTTGTAAAATTAATTAGTGAATATGTTTTGTTTAGTTTTATCTTTTCCTAAAAATTGTTTTAGACAAGTTATGATGTCCTCAAACTTTGATGGGAAGAAGAAAAGGGAAAAAGTGATGCCGTTGAGGAAATTGACCTTTTACATAAATTAAAATGTGGTGGAAGCATAGGATCTGTCACAAAGCATTTTAGCGTGAAAGAGTAATCAGTGCGTTACATAAATAAAATATAAGGAGTGTTGGAGAAAAAAAATGGTCAATCGGCAAAATTTACCTATGTGTGTCACGATATAAACATCTAAAAAAATTGGAAAAAGCTTTGAGTGTGTGAATAGAAGATCAATCACAAAAAAGATGCCTCTGAGTTCAATATTTATTTGTGAAATTTTTGTTGTTCATTTGTAAGAACATTTTGCTCAAAACGGTGGTGAAAGTACTGATAGACAATAATTCTCAGCAAGTAAAGGCAGGTTTGACAAGAGACGATTTTCTCTTCACAGCCTGAAAATCGTCGTTGAATCAGCATCAGTTGACCACAAAGCCACCAATTCATTTTGAACGCACTTAAAATATCTTATTTCAGAGAAAGGCTACATAGTCTGTAAAGTTTTTAACGGTGGATGGGAATTTTCGTGTTTTCTGATTGAAGGAAAACGTAAATAAAAAATAAAAATATGTATCTAATTATGTGATACGTAAATATATCATACTTCTTTATAAGTGTACAGTATAGCTGTAAATAATGTTACACATTTAATGTGGAATGTAACTCTTCTCTTTTCATATACAGTTGGTTTCAGTATTCACGGTAACTCCCGCAAATATCGAGATATCACTGTATGGAGACACACAACTCTTCCCTCCTGTTCAAGTTGTATAGTCCGTAAGGACATCCATTGCAGTGAAGCACTAAGCAAACGGTTTTGTTATTGCCTTTAAAAAGGGTCGTTGCTTCTGAAAACTGAAGCCCGCAAGTACATTGTGGTGGACGTTTTATCGCGTCCTTTATGAAACACAATACAAAATTCTGTGGGTTTTATCTACCATCTATTGAATATTGAGGTTTCGGAAATATTGTATTGTCGTTTTATATTGGTTCTCCAAAGTAGGTCCTCTTTGTTTGAACCATAATCACTGTCATCAGGTAAATTACTGCAATATATTAAGCTACACTTGTGTTGAACCTTTGTATTATTTAGTCTTCCCAATTAACTATTGTATACTAAGGCGAGCTTAGAACGGATATATTGTTGCGGTCACGTGATCACAAGTGATCTCAACGTAGATAATCTTTACTTTCTTTATTGTGAATACATACAATATTTTTATTCTTATATGAATTTGACTTCACCTAGTTTTAAAGTTTTATCGGTTTGAATAGGATATTATGCAATAGAAGAATTGTTATAATAAAAATGAATACGACAAGAATATGACGCTCAATTAGGATCGCTCTATCGGGTCACTTAGGAACTTAGGAAGACGTCTTGAAAATGAATATAATATACAGAAATATAATTCTATCTAAGGTAGAAATTCAACAACTGCTTATAATTAACTATAGGAAAAATTTAATTATTACTCGATTTAGATCTAATCTCTATTGAGTTATTAGAGAGAACTACACATTAATCAGATTTAATGAGATATGGTCGGCAAAAAAAATGTCTTTAAATTTACTATAGAGTTCTTATTAAATTTTATCAGCAATGAAATAATTACTAGGGTTTATTTTTATTAGAACAATTGCAATTAAAACGAATAAAAAACTTATATAAATATAAGGAGAGTGAATCACATCTCCTTATTAACTGGAAGATATTTTTCAACTAATACGATCGAGTAGTTTGTTGTCGTTAGGAAAGGAAAATAAACTTTTCTTTTAAATAAACTTGACTGGTAGAATAAAGTTTTTTTTGTAGATTTGTAATCGTAAAAATGAATTAGGTGAAATATATGAACAACCACTCTGTGGCAGTAGTGGTTTTATTCAGGAGGGGTGATATCTTAAACGAGTAATATAACTAATAGCTTTATACATACATACAAACTTACACACACACACACACACACACACACACACACATATATATATATATATATATATATATATATATATATATATACTACCTATTCCTTCACGGATGGAAAAATGTGATGAATAGTTATTATCTGCAGTAAATCCGTTCATTCTGCAGTGCATAAAATCACAGTTCTGACGCTTTGTTAAAATCTCATCTAGCATTGACGAGGTGAACCCAACAACATTTGGAAGAGGAAACGGTTTACCTTGTCAGTGATAACGATATTAACAATAGTGTATATATATATATATATATATATATATATATATATATATATATATATATATGTATTTCTGTGTATTAATAAAGAACTAAGTCAAAATACAAATACAAGAATTCAATTATAATTCTTGTATTTGTATTTTGACTTAGTTCTTTATATATATATATATATATATATATATATATATATATATATATATATATTGTAATCCTTAGATGAATTATTTTTTTTGTTGAATATGTATGGTGAAATAAAATAATTTTCATAAACAAGAATATACGAGTATTACTTCACTTTATTGTTGATTGAAGCTTTTCGCTAATTTACATTATTAGCATTTTCAAAATTTATAAATCACTTTCCAGTTACGTGACTAGAGCAAGACTGAGTCACATAACTGGACTCACATAACATTACTCTAGTCCAATAACTGGACAGTGATTTATAAATTTTGAAAATGCTAATAATGTAAATTAGCGAAAAGATTCAATCAACAATAAAGTGAAGTAATACTCGTATATTCTTGTTTATGAAAATTATTTTATTTTACCATATATATATATATATATATATATATATATATATATATATATATATATATATGTATATATATATATATATATATATATATATATATATATATTTATGTTTATTTATATACACTATAATTTATTTAAACAAGAATCACTTCGTATATAGGCGAATCGACTTTTGTGACAAACTCACTTACTCAGACGCGCGCGCGCGCACACACACATACATACTGCCGCGGCCAAACCTCTCTTGTTACACAGCTATGGAGCAGAAACCTTGTCCCCGAAGTTCACGTTATAAGATGTGTTATATATAATTAGTTATATATATATAAGATATTCAGATATAATATACCTTATAGTTTTCCTTGAATAAATATATTCTGTAATTTTACCTAACTTAAAAATTACTTGGTGTAAACAATTATGAATTGAATAAAATAATTTGTTAAAAACCAAACATCTTAACTTTGTATTGTAGAATACAGAACGTAACCTAAGAGGAAGTAAACATCTGTTGTATCAATCATATTTTATCATTTAATTATACATTTAACCATCATATATATAACTTTTTTGAATGTATAGGAATTTACTTATTATAATGTTTAGCCGTAATATTTAAATAACATGTAAGTCAAACTGAAAAGTTCCTAGCGTTAAACTTGTTTGTTATAAACTTTCGGAAATCTTCGGGATAATCCGTTCAACTTTTTCTTCATCCCAAAACATGTATGGTGTCAAATGAAGTTTAGAAATACAAAAAAAAACTGTCCCAAAACAGAAGTTTACACAAAGTTGACTTTACACGTCCGATTCCAAAATTAGTAAACACCAATTACGATTTTATGAGATTTCTGTGCAACTAAATTAAAACTGCTCTTTAAGCTACGTTAAAACACTAAAGTTTAGAATTTTGTAGTCCATTACGTTCCGTGAATCTTAATTAATCACTTTAACATTAGTTTATGAACATCCGAACTTTAAGGTGTGTAAATTTGTGAAAACTTACTGAGACAGGACGTTTTCGATCGCTATGTGGCGATCGGGAAGTTTTCACAAATTTACAAAATTTAAAGTTTGGATAGTCATAAACTAATGTTAAAGTGATTAGCTAAACTTTAGTTACGTAGAGTTAGTAGAATAAAACATCAAGAAAATGCAGGTATAAGAAACAATAGTCTAACATTTCGTTTATGACCAGTTTTAGAACTAATATCAAATATCTTTCACTGCCAAATCGATTACTATTAAATTGTTCCAAGCAACTTATAAACTATTTTCGATAATAAATGACAATCCTCGGTCACAGTCACGTGTCTGCGTCTCCAATAATATGTCGAGGGTCTAGTTTTGCATATTTGGCGTTTTCGTAGAGAGGGTAAACGTTATTTAGACGAAACCTTTTTAAAAAATTTCAGACAAAATGTAGATAAATTGAGGAAGGGTGGACATAACTACGTAAAACAAAGTAGGCTGAACTACATCCGTTGGTACTAGGATAAGGTGTACAGCATTGTATGGATAGAGTCGCTTACCTGAAGTAAACCAGTTCATAACCGGGGTTAATAGACAGACGTGTCTAGAAGGCTATGACGTTTAAACGTGTAAGAATTTATATCATTTTTAAAAGTCCAAACCCGGCGTCTTTAAACAGAGTTTTCCAGATTGCAACTACATGATGTATTAAAAAAACGAATTACGTATATTTAAGAGATTTATAGAACGAAAATATATTTTAACCACGCTTTAGCAGACGACTTTAACAAAAACCTAAGACCAAATGTTCTCCACCAGATATTCTTGATATAATAGAAATAATATAAGTAAATATTAACTCGAAAAATTTTGAAATTAAACAAATAAAATTTAAGTAGATTCTTGAAATCTTAGATGGTTATTTATGTAGCATTATTGTTATGAAAATATTGAAATCCGCAATAAGGAAATTAATTAAAACCCGATGCTCTCCTGATGATTAAATTTTATTTTATTTTCAAAAACATTGGTGATCTTTTCAAGTATAATTAAAATTCACCAATTATTTTGGACTTGGATCAATTTGGTCCATAACTTTAATCATAACTATTAAATATTGCACAGTCTGTAAAAAATGTAAAAATAAAAATTTTAATAACGTTTATAACGTTTTGATACGTTTATAAAGTAAATAGGCAGACACTTTACTCCGGCTGTTGTCACATTTGTATAGTATTATACTAATTTAAATGCTACTTTAGAGCAATTGCTTTTAATAGAACTTTTCCTTGGTCTGAAGAAGTCAAATTTATTCCGTTACGACAAGTTTAAAAATATTCTACGAGTCTATAAGTCAAAAAAGTTTTTATACGAGCTTTAGCTATTTTTGAAACAGTTAAAAAAAAATTAGTTTTGCTAAGTAACTCATTACTAAACAACTCATTCGAATAATTTTAATAAACAATTGCTAACAATTTTCGTTGCCTTAGATACCATTTTTCTCAGTAGTACTTTGAAAAACAAATTTACGTTTTTACAGTTTTTTATTCAATTTTCAGGTGTAATTAGGAACGTAACAAAAAATGCGAGTACCTCACACTATACCAAGAAATACTATCATAACGTATGCTCCATCTATCCAGACCCTAGACCTCGCAGGAGAAGAGGGAAGACGACTCCTGGCTGAAGGTCTCAACTGGGACGAGAGAACCCCTCACACTTTGTCACTACTTTGCATCAGATCGTTGGTAGATAATTTCAAGGTACATTATAATGCCCTCCCGCACTTGGAGCTCTTCGATTTGGACGTCGTGTACGAAACACTTCCGACGGCACTACCTCTGGAGTGCGTCCTGCCGTTGATCCAGGACGGTGTTTATTGGAAGCGGAGGTGTCTAGACACGTGGTCTAGCATGAACGACGTTTCCGACTACAATGACTCTTGGAAGTGTATGTTTGCGGAACGGTATCTCCAAGAAATCATTGAAAGTGAAGAGCCTGGATACACGGACTGGGTGGACATGAACGATACCATCAAGCTGTGTGCTCCGTACATCAGGAGGCTTGTTATTACCCAATTAAAACCTCCCCGGGTGATGGAGTCGACTCCAGTCTATCCAGATAAGTGTACTGTAGCTGAGTTTGTCCCTGAACATCTAGACCTAAGTCCGTTTCTGATAGGTCTAGATCGTTTGGAAGAACTGAATTTAGCATTTGGCGTTAAAGACTGTGGCCGAAATTTCACCTTTAAATTATTTCAAGTGCACGTGAAAGATATCGAAAGGTTAGCGATCGGTTTGAAACAATCGAATCGTCTAAGGAAACTTAGAATCTCATGCAGCGATATCGATGATATTAAGTTTAACATAATTTTAAAATCACTTTCATCCAATAAATTCTTTAGGTGTTTAGATATATCGCATTGTAAAATTGGTGATATCGGAGCCAAAGCATTGGGACATTTTATGATTGAGAAAAAATCAATGCAATCTATTTGTCTGCAGAACAACCGAATAGGCGGACAAGGTGCCCACGGCCTGGCATATGCGTTGGAGGTGCTCACTCTGGAAAACCTAGATAGCCTGAATCTAAAGTTCAACCTGATTGGGGAAGAAGGTGGAATGCTGCTAGCGAGCGCTTTGGCGTCATCCAAAGTACCGCGGGAACTGATTCTCTCCGGCACAGGACTGCAGGTGGAAGCCGGAATCCACTTCGCCCGGATGATGCAACTCAACACCACTCTGGAAGTGCTGGACCTGAGCAACAACGCGCTAACACCTGTAGCCGGCCGTGCCATCGCGGATGCTTTGGAGTTTAATCTGACGCTGCAAAGATTAGACGTTAGAAACTGTGATTTTGGCGAAGAGCTAGAGAAAAATATATTTACTAATATCAAGACAAACAGAGAAGAGCTGAGGAGGAAGAAAGCGGAAGAGTTTTTACGGACGGAACGTAAAAGAAGCAGAGATATTCTGGGCGCTGAATACGCTGCCATGGCTTTGACGTCATGAAACATTGTGGTTTTCATTTCTGCAGTATCTGTTTTGTCAGCTACATTTGCTACGTTTGCATTTCTGCTTATCGCATCTACGGATTATTTAGTGAAAAATGTGATTAGCTTGTAACAACCTTTATTAAAAATTAATTTAAAATATCTTTTGGAAAATATCCTCTCTTGATTTAAAAATGTCTACTTTAAAGCCGTCAATGAATTATAAATTATCTTTTATTGGAGCTGATCGTTATTCCTTTAATTATACTTACACAAGTTTAATAACTAATTATAATTATTTCTACGCTTAGGGTAAAGTTAGGGCTAGAAATGGATACCTGCAAACTATTTCTATTCACACGATTACTTTTATAGCTCTACTCAAACTGAATACATTTTTGTGTCACAAAACACACGATGTTTGACAGCGATGTCTGACCGTTAGCTCGTTTCTTTTGTCTACAAAACCTTAAAAACACTTACTTTTTACTAAATATTTACAAACATTTTTTAAAAAATTTGTTCTAATAAGTGATTAATTAGTTTCAATGTCCATAGGACATCTGATGATAGTTTAAATGGCTATATGTGACCACCTGACTTCCTAAAAGCTCTAAAACTTGCAAAAGAAGGTGGCATGGAGTTTAGGCACTTCAAGGTATTTGTCCCCGTCTCTCCACCCCTAAATATACAGGTCAGGTTCGACTATTTACAAGTTGAGATCTTAGTTATCTACTGGGGCTTAGATTCGCAATAAAACGTTTATAATTCAAACTTTCATTAGTTTTTTTGCAATATTCATAAAATTACGAAGAAAAGAAATCTAAACAATACGTATTTACGATCATCAAACATCAGTAATATTTGTGAGCTTACTACCAAGGTTTTAAGTATTACCATTATTAAACAATCCTAGCTTCATCATACTTGCTGATAAAGCTAGAAGCGGCTGGCAGTAGAAATACAATACATATGAGAAATAAAAGATATAAAAGAAGTGAGCGAAATAAAAGAGATAAGAAATAAAAGATATAAGAGAAATAAAAGACATAAGAGGAATAAAATACCAGAGAGAAATAAAAGACATAGGAGAAATAAATGGGTAAACGGAAGAATTAAACATTTTATTCCGTAATTAAATTACGTTTAGATAATTTTTTTTGCATAATTTTATAGTTTTATCGTTTTAAGAAGTAATTTAAAATTGTAAGAAAACAATAAACTATGATCTTAATGTTAACAATGATTGTGGCACCAAATAACTAAATGCTTGTCCTGTGAAGAACCGAGTATGGGTTTTAAGAGTAAAGAGACAGACAGAGTTCCCGGATGTTATGTAAACTATAGGTATGTCCTGAGCATGATTTATTCTTTTAATGGTGGAATATTGGCATTGTAATGAGCGTAGGTTTATATAACATTCATATAAACACTATGTGTGTAAATGGATATAATAATGTTTCCTGTGATCATTAACTTTAGACGATTTTGTCGCAACTCCTTTAAAACCTGTCTAACACATGTTTTCAATGATCTGTGATACGTTATATGAGTAGATAGAATCACAGCTACAGTGTAACTACTAGCTCAACCTAAATGGGAAATAGGTAAATGTTGTGTTAATTTAAAGGCATAAGAGCGTAACGGACATCATAATATGGGAAAGACGTAGTTAATTATTGATGACATTAATGTAAGTGAATGGAAGTAATGAGGTATGAGGCGGTGACTTGAATGCTTGGAAGCAAAGTTACCTGTATCAGGGTCACAGGCGTTTCACCCGCTACCCTCTGAGAATAGAGAGGATGCTGAGCTAGCTACGATAATCGATAGCCTTCTAGCCATCCTCGCGGGCATTCTTGCTGCGATACCGATTCTAAAACATTGTTTTCAAGGTTACTCATAGATGTTGAACAAACTGCAGACTGTTGTCTTTATAGTGAGACTATCATTGTCGGGAGGAATATGGGAATTATAGCATGTATTATGTGGGAAAGACTAAGGTATTTAACCGTTCCTAGTAACAGGAGTTGTAGAGCTGTCGTTGTGAGTAAGGATAGTTCTTTTCATTACAACTAGTCTTTAACGGGGTCTCATGATAGGTTACTACTTATTTTATATTTAGTACATCAGAGACTCTGGTCTCCTACCAGAGTATTATTAACGTGTCTACTCTCTTAATTCACTCTATCTTTAGCACATATAATCACTATCAGGGTCTTGAAGATGTGTACTATCTTGAGCGTTGTTACGTTATAGTAGCCTACACAGAATCACTATTATAGTTTTAAAGATATTTATTATATTGTGCGTTGGTATGTTTAGTTACATATAATCACTATCAGGGTCTTGAAGATGTGTACTATCTTGAGCGTTGTTACGTTATAGTAGCCTACACAGAATCACTATTATAGTTTTAAAGATATTTATTATATTGAGCGTTGGTAAGTTTAGTTACATATAATCACTATCAGGGTCTTGAAGATGTGTACTATCTTGAGCGTTGTTACGTTATAGTAGCCTACACAGAATCACTATTATAGTTTTAAAGATATTTATTATATTGAGCGTTGGTAAGTTTAGTTACATATAATCACTATCAGGGTCTTGAAGATGTGTACTATCTTGAGCGTTGTTACGTTATAGTAGCCTACACAGAATCACTATTATAGTTTTAAAGATATTTATTATATTGAGCGTTGGTAAGTTTAGTTACATATAATCACTATCAGGGTGTTGAAGATGTGTACTATCTTGAGCGTTGTTACGTTATAGTAGCCTACACAGAATCACTATTATAGTTTTAAAGATATTTATTATATTGAGCGTTGGTAAGTTTAGTTACATATAATCACTATCAGGGTCTTGAAGATGTGTACTATCTTGAGCGTTGTTACGTTATAGTAGCCTACACAGAATCACTATTATAGTTTTAAAGATATTTATTATATTGAGCATTGGTAAGTTTAGTTACATATAATCACTATCAGGGTCTTGAAGATGTGTACTATCTTGAGCGTTGTTACGTTATAGTAGCCTACACAGAATCACTATTATAGTTTTAAAGATATTTATTATATTGTGCGTTGGTATGTTTAGTTACATATAATCACTATCAGGGTCTTGAAGATGTGTACTATCTTGAGCGTTGTTACGTTATAGTAGCCTACACAGAATCACTATTATAGTTTTAAAGATATTTAATATATTGAGCGTTGGTAAGTTTAGTTACATATAATCACTATCAGGGTCTTGAAGATGTGTACTATCTTGAGCGTTGTTACGTTATAGTAGCCTACACAGAATCACTATTATAGTTTTAAAGATATTTATTATATTGAGCGTTGGTAAGTTTAGTTACATATAATCACTATCAGGGTCTTGAAGATGTGTACTATCTTGAGCGTTGTTACGTTATAGTAGCCTACACAGAATCACTATTATAGTTTTAAAGATATTTATTATATTGAGCGTTGGTAAGTTTAGTTACATATAATCACTATCAGGGTGTTGAAGATGTGTACTATCTTGAGCGTTGTTACGTTATAGTAGCCTACACAGAATCACTATTATAGTTTTAAAGATATTTATTATATTGAGCGTTGGTAAGTTTAGTTACATATAATCACTATCAGGGTCTTGAAGATGTGTACTATCTTGAGCGTTGTTACGTTATAGTAGCCTACACAGAATCACTATTATAGTTTTAAAGATATTTATTATATTGAGCATTGGTAAGTTTAGTTACATATAATCACTATCAGGGTCTTGAAGATGTGTACTATCTTGAGCGTTGTTACGTTATAGTAGCCTACACAGAATCACTATTATAGTTTTAAAGATATTTATTATATTGAGCATTGGTAAGTTTAGTTACATATAATCACTATCAGGGTCTTGAAGATGTGTACTATCTTGAGCGTTGTTACGTTATAGTAGCCTACACAGAATCACTATTATAGTTTTAAAGATATTTATTATATTGAGCGTTGGTAAGTTTAGTTACATATAATCACTATCAGGGTCTTGAAGATGTGTACTATCTTGAGCGTTGTTACGTTATAGTAGCCTACACAGAATCACTATTATAGTTTTAAAGATATTTATTATATTGAGCGTTGGTAAGTTTAGTTACATATAATCACTATCAGGGTGTTGAAGATGTGTACTATCTTGAGCGTTGTTACGTTATAGTAGCCTACACAGAATCACTATTATAGTTTTAAGGATATTTATTATATTGAGCGTTGGTACGTTTAGTTACATATAGTCACTATCAGGGTCTTGAAGGTGTGTACTATCTTGAGCGTTGTTACGTTACAGAAGCCTACATACAATCGCTATTAATATCTTAAACATGTTTAATCTTTTGAGCGTTGCTACGTTATAGTACATCTAATCTATCACTAGGACCTTAATGAAGAGTCTATTCTGTCTAACAGCTAATGTGTTTTCTTTGTAGACTATTTAACGTCTACTGGATTAGCAATGATGTGTCCGCTGTCTTTCCCTCTCTCTTCTCGAGACCTTGTTTCTCTCTATTGTTAAATTTAATGAAATCTTTGTGTGCTAAAGAAGACAACGAAAAAGAATTGCTGGATGACATCTATAATAATAAAAAAAACAGATGTAAAGAAGTCAGAAGCAATTAAAAAAATGAGGATTTTCGACTAAATGAAGTATTATTATTCTAATATAAAACCCTAATACATTTAAAAACCAAGAAATAACGAGGATTATTTAAACTAATATTTCAAAAATATTTAAAAAATAATAATTACAATATTATATTTTGAAAACGTATTACAATCAGAACAATATTCATAACCGAAAACTTAAATTAATAATAATAATAATATTAGTAATAATATTAATAATAATAATAATAATAATACACAAAACTTAAATGCAAAAAATACAACCACATTGAAATGATTTTACCTTTTGAGGCAAAAAATCAATGAATATTTTTATTTCTGTACTACGAGTTCAACTTTCGTTCAGTAATTTATATAAAACGTTTATGCATAGCAATATTTTGGTCGTCTGGAAAGTTGATAGGTTTGACATGCCGTAATTAAAGTTTTCTCTTAGAGATGGGAATAGTAGGATGGGAAGCAACAAGGCACAGGAGCTGTATCGATCTATGACGTCGTACCGGGGAGCACCATAGCGACCTCCTGCCCTGACCCTTCCAATATACTACTTATACTAACGTATTCTAAGTTTTTAAATTAGAAAAATTCCTTAAGCACATGATTCTTTGGTAACGGAGACTTGGATGGTCTAAAGACCAAAACTTTGTGTTTGTATTATAACTGAGAATTTTATCTTAGATTCATAAAATAATAAGTAAATCCTTCTTTCGAAGGTCTTCCACGTTATAGTTTCGACATTAGCGATGCCATCTTCCATCTCTTGTCAATATAACAATCCGTCATCGCTCGCGTTTAGTAACTTTACCTATAGAACTGTAAAAATATTCACGAATAAAATTATATATCTCCATAAACAAATTTCAACATTTTTCCAAGATTTTAATGTTTAATTTTTGGATATTTGTAGCTAAGAATAAATGTGCTATCTAAATCATTTACACCATTACACCATATTTTCATAATATACCATACATCAATAGTTCGTTTAAAATTCTATCACAATGTTTTTAAAATATGTTACTTCACAACATTCCTACTTAAATAATTTATATAAATTTTTTTGAATAATTAAATCTTATTTCTTTGTCAACAGTTTTTATTCTAATAATTACTTTTTCTCAACCAGTTCTGAGTTCAAAATAGCAGTTCTAAGCAACAGAACGTTGAAAATTTGTAATTTCAACTTGAAGACGTTGTAGTGTCAAAACATGTAGTTGTAAATGAAGATATTTTTTTAAAAATTTGTTCTGTAACTGAGCGTGAAATTTTGTATGAATTACTTTAAATTTCTAGGGCACAATAATTAATTTAATAATTACTCACTATAACCAAACAATATCGTATTATCATACATGTAATCATGTATGATTACAATGATAAATAAATTAATCAAAATCACTACTGTTTGAATATTTTCACAATTATTACAATTTCCTTCCGTATTTAACAAAGGTTACTATAATTATCAAGGTCAGCAATCAAACCTCACATTACATATATTGTAGATTGGAGGGAAATTGAAAGTTATTAGGTAAAAGATATATTCTTAAGTATGTTAAGATACAGGAAAAGCTGAATTACAGGAATAAAACTTTTCGTGTAAAAGAATAATTTATTTCGAAGAATAACTGTCAATCCAATTATATAATTAGGTTCTAATTACTATAACTAATATTAATTGTAAGTTTTATTTTATACATGATAAATTGTCATCATGCAATTTAATTATTTTAAACATGCCACCTTTAAATAATCATTAGGATATGTAATGTAGAGGTAATTTCATGTAATTTAAGAATGTCTTGTGACAGGATAGATTCATAATATAAACGTAATTACCACAAACGTTCCACATGTAACCGTTCAAGACCTTAATCAAATAAGCCTAAGATACTACATCATTGAGGGGATATAGGCAGAAGGCACTTCTCTGTAGTAAAACTAGATCTGCAATTCAATCCATCTAGCCTAATACACTACACTATTGAGACGATATAGATAGCAGGCACGTCTCTATAGTAAAACTAGATTTGAAATGAAATCCATCCAGATTAAAATACTAAACTATTGCGAGGATTTAGACAGCAGGTAGTCCTCAATAGTAAAAATAGATCTGAAATTCAATCCATCCAGATTAAAATACTAAACCATTCCTAGGATTTAGACAGCAGGCACTTTTCAATAGTAATGTTAGATCTGAAATACAATCCATCCATATTAAGAGACTACACCATTGCGATGATTTTGACCGCCGGCACTACTCAATAGTAAAACTAGATCTGAAATGCAATCCATCCAGATTAAGATACTAAACCATTCCTAGGATTTAGACAGCAGGCACTTTTCAATAGTAATGTTAGATCTGAAATACAATCCATCCATAATTAGAGACTACACCATTGCGATGATTTTGGCAGCCGACACTACTCAATAATAAAACTAGATCTGAAATAAATTATCCAGCCTTAGATACAACATCGTTGCGAGGATATAGACATCAAGCACTGCACTATACTGCGACTAGATCTGAAATGCAATCCATCCAGATTAAAATACTAAACCATTCCTAGGATTTAGACAGCAGGCACTTTTCAATAGTAATGTTAGATCTGAAATACAATCCATCCATATTAAGAGACTACACCATTGCGATGATTTTGACAGCCGGCACTACTCAATAGTAAAACTAGATCTGAAATTCAAATCATCCAGCCTTAGATACAACATCATTGCGAGGATATAGACATCAGGCACTGCACTATACTGCGACTAGATCTGAAATGCAATCCATCCAGCCTGAGGTACTACATAATATACACGATATAAACAGCAGGAACGTCTCTATAATAGAACTAGATGTGAAATGCAACATTGTATATTTGACTCACTGCTCACCACTGTCTTGAGGTATATTTAAAGTTATAAATAAATTTTCTCATTAATTATGTTCCTGTTAAATTTGTTCTACAAAATACAAGGCTTAGCATGTGTTTCCTTTGAAAGAACTTTAAAAGTACCCTAATAATGAGGCCGTAAGAAAATAAAACAGTTAAAATATATTCGTAGTTTAATTAAATATATGAAATTAATAAATATATTGATATAAAATCACATATTAGTTCTATGGTATGAATAAAGTAAGAAAAGTCTGAAATTTTTTAAACATTTTTGATAGTAGTAAAATAAATTAGTGAGAGTTCTCCAATAAAACATTTTATCCAACAAGTAGCGCACTTCCGTGAGGTTACTTTTCTCAAATAGACAGAACGTAGATTATCGGAATATTCCGGTGGTTTAGATTTTCGTTGTTTTAACTGTGAATTACTATTGTTCAATCAATATTTTTTTAAATGTTCAATAAATGGTGTTGAAATACATTACATTACCGTAAGTTATATATATATATATATATATATATATATATATATATATATATATATATATATATATAAAGAACTAATCATCAAAATACAAATATAAGAATTATAATTGAATTTACAATTCAAAGCTTTTCGTTGGCTAACAGTACCAGCATCATCAGGAATATTAAACAATTATAATTAACATATGTGCAAATTAGATCAAATAAATAGCTATGCCAAATCAATTACAATGTTGTTAAACTTTTATTTTGCTGCCTTACATTACACACACTGAATATAGTATCAAATTTAGATTTTACTTGTATTTGTTCATTTATCAACTCATTATTAGTATTATATTTATGTATTTCTAAAGCTTCATAAATATTCATTCTCACGCTTTTGTTAATTTATTTTACAAGTATCATATTATCTATATTAGGAAATATGTGATTATTATTAATACAATGACTAGCAAAATTTGATTTATAAATTTCTGGCTTTTTATATGCATTAAAATGCTCCGTATATCTATCTTTAACTTTTTTCTTAGTTTGTCCTATATAAACTTTATTACAATAATCACATTCTAATTTATATACACCGTTTTTGTTCATGCATAATAATAATATTATTATTATTCATTATATTTATTAATTTATTATTAGTATTATATGCGAATTTTATGTTGCTACCTTTAAAAAATTTTGTGATATTTTTTATTTCATTAAATTTTTAAAATTAAGTCAACTTGAATTTGGGCAATAATAGACAAGTTTTCAAGGCAACTTTTCAGCTTTTGCAAACAAACATAGCGGTCCGACAAATGGACGGGCCTAATAAAATTTAAAAGATTTCTAGAGTAAGGGAATGATTTATAATTTTTTTAAAATGAAATGAAATCAATTCGTATTATTTAAAGAAAATAAATAAAAACTATTGTTATATCATAAAAAAACCACCAGAATGTAAGTTGGCAGAAAATATAAAACTAATAGTTGCAGAAGATTGTAAACCATAAATCCCGCAGGGGAGGTACAGACTAGCCGCATCTACTAAGAGGGGTACCGCAGCCAAACATATACATTACTAACAACATTAAATTCACTATTATACACGTAAGCGTGGTGTCTGGTCTATTAGCAGCTTCGGCCCTTGGTCAGGGAGTGTCCAAGGTGTACAGGGGTCGGAGCCTGTTTACAGTATTACGAGTTATCGAATGATGCCCATCCAGTTGAGCTAATGAGAAAAACTATATACCTCAGAGTTCTGGGTATTGAAAATGATCTTTATGTGGTCCGAGGTTGTAGCCGTTCCTATAGTCTCGCCCGTAATGCCCGGCACGATGGTTGGCCTAAAATTGAATATGGAAAACAATAATATGTCCAATGGTGGTTTCACCGGATAAGCCTAAGGTTGACGAGGGGAGTAAAAATTCGATGGTGGCAACGTCACAGATTTTGCCATCACTAAAGTGTTTACTAGTTTCTACTGCCAAGGAGGGGAAAGCTCTTTCGAAAGTTTCTCCTTTCCTTATTAAGAAGGTTAATTGTGCTGGAGGTTGTTTAAACTCTATTAGGAAACTTAGAAACGGAACACAGATGGTGGCAAACTCCACTCAGAGACAAATTTGTTAACTTTCAAAAACGACCTCTTTCTTTGACAAGGTTATCTGAGGCTTCCCATATACCCTTGAACTCTTCAAGAGTGTCAACACATGTAGAGATCTTATGAGCATGTCTGTGGATGAAATTAAATCAGAACTGGCTTCTCAGTCCGTAACGGACGTTTTACCAATTGTACCAAGACAGATAAGGGTGTTAACGTTGCAACAGCCTCGTTTGTTTTGATTTTCGGACAACCGGATTTACCCGAATACATTCACGCAGGGTACCAGAGGCTATCAGTGAGGCCATATGTGGCTAACCCGCGGAAATGTTTCAAGTGCCAACGTTTCTGTGACATTAGTTCTTCTAATAAAGAGAAAGAGTGCGCCAATTCTCCAAAGTTTGCCAACTGAGGTAATGAACACTCTGTGCGATCTTTTAACTGCCCTACCTTAGAGGAAGAGAAGGCTATCCTGAGCATCATGGCGAAAGAGAAAATATCTTTTGCTTCAAACGTTGTAATGCCAAAGAAAAATGAAAATAGAGTTCAATCTATATCGGCACCGGCAGTAGCAGCTGTCAGAAAAACAAAAATTCTAAAAAGAGGGCATGCTGAAGCCTCCCCCTAAATCCAAAACTTCCTCCGATTCCACTCCTGAACAGGTGGATATGGAATTGGAGGAATCTAAGCTTGGGACGTTTGTCAACGTCCCAGGTAAAAAAAAAATGGAGAACATTAATGGGTGTCAGATCAATCAGTTGCTAAGTTGATAAATGTGTGCAATTAGCAAGGAAGTGATACAATGGGAAGTCAACAGCGTTATGAGTTTCATAGAAAATGTTAAAGTACTCGTGCGAGATGTGATTCCAATGTTTGTATGTCTACAGGAGACGCATCTCCACGAATCGCATAATTTCCATTTAAGGGAATATTTAGTTCTTAGATCGTACCTCGTTACAGAAGACCGAGCTAGAGGTGGCGTAGCCAACCTAGCATGTGACTGTATCGATGCTGTTCCTCTAAACTTAATAGCCCCTTTACAAGCAGTAGTCGTTCAAACAGTTGTCCCGTTTAAAATAACTGTGTGTTTCGTCTACTTGCTACCACAAAAAAATCTGCAACACAGTGATTTAGTGAACTTAATAAGCCAGTTATCGACTTTGTTCTTATTGGAAGGAGATTTTGATGCCACTGAAAAGACTATTCCTAAATCCTCTGTTCACGTACGTCGTCCAAATGTGTCACATGGTGGAACGATGAATGAACAGAAATCCTCCGTTTACGACTAAGAGCTCTAAGAAGATAAGTGATACCCAACAAATAACCACCCTCAGGAATATAAAACACTCCGTATAAAAGATCGGAGGATATTTGGGCTGAGTAGGATGAATTCTTGGTCACAGTACATTAACACAATTAGACGCACACTCCATCCTCCACAGTATGGTAAAAGTTAAGATGAGTTTGTGGTTCCATTCCGCTACTAGCCATTGCGTTTAAGCAACCGGATTGAAGATTGATCACATACAGTGGTGATATTGCTAATGTACTGTATTTTCAAACTTTTATGCTACAAAAGCCTATAATAGATTATTTAGAGGTACAAACTGAACAAAGAAGCAAAATCGTTTACTGTTGGGTTGTCTGGGGACTCTCCTTTGAACATTCGTTTCTCTATAAGGGGATTGGGGTCAGCTCTCGCGTCAAACGAGGGATTCTGCACCAGAACCTGATTGCATTGAATACTCCGTGCTGAAACATCTACCATCATCGGCGAAATCTCCTTCGAATATACAATCGTTTATTCAAGGAGCGGTTTTCCCCGATGCATGGTTAGAAGAGGACTGTAATTCCTCTTTTAAAGCCAGATAAAGACAAAACCAATCCCAGTAGTTAAATATCCAATCCCAGTAGGCCTAAATATCGTACAAGCTTCTTGTGCAAACTACTAGAAAAGACGGTCAACCGTCGTCTTGTGTGGTACCTAGAAACCAACGAACAGTGTAGTTTCAGACAAAGACGATCATCCGTTGACCAATTGGTTTTGTTAGAATCTGCTTTTCAAAATGCCTTTCTCTTGCTTCAATTACTTGTTGCTGTTTTCTTTGACCTTGAGAAGGCATATGATATGGCATGGAAAAGAGGAATTCTGAACACTCTGAAATCATGGGGTATACAAGGGAATATCCTAGCATTCATCGCTAACTTTCTTTCTAATAGATCTTTCCGCGTTCGACTTGGAGGCGCGTATTCAAACAGCTATACACAGGAGAATGGTGTACCGCAGGGCAGCGTGCTGAGCGTCACGCTATTTGCCGTTGCAATAAATAGTATCACCAGCAATATACGATCTCAGGGACACTGTTCCCTTTTTGTGGGTGACTTTTGTATATATGTGCCTGCTCGTAGTATGGCAACTGCGGAAAGATCTTTGCAGTTAGCAATATACAGATTAGAGGAATGGTCAAAATCTACAGGTTTCAAATTCTCTGCTTCGAAGACCCAATGTGTAGCATTTAGTCGTCGTAGGCAACACCAGGAGCCGATCCTTTATCTTGACGGGGCTCAGCTTCAAACCACGGATAGTGTTCGATTTTTGGGTCTTTTATTTGATAAAAGACTCTCATGGAGTCCACATGTTCGTGATTTGAAGGTGAAATGCAGCAAAAAATTGGATATGTTAAGAGGATATTGAAAAGAGGAATTTTAAATACGTTAAAGTCTTGTGGTTTACAAGAGAACATCCTACCATTCATCGCTAACTTTCTGTCAAATAGGTCTTAGCGCGTTCAACTTGGAGGCACATATTCAAACAGTTATAAACAGGAGAATGGTGTACCGCAGGGCAGCGTGCTGAGCGTCACGCTATTTGTCGTTGCAATAAATAGTATCACCAGTAATATACGATCTCCGGTACACTGTTCAATTTTCGAATATCACTATTGTATATTTGTGCTTGATCGTGTATATATGGCAACTGCGGAAAGATCTTTGCAGTTAGAAATAAGCAGATTAGAGGAATGGCCAAGAAATTCAGGTTTTAAATTCTCTGCTTCGAAGACCCAATGTGAAGCATTTAGTCATCGTAAGCAACACCAGGAGCGGTGCTTTATCTGGATGGGTTTCAGCTTCAAACCATGGATAGTGTTCGATATTTAGGTCTTTTATTTGATAAAATACCCTCATGGATCTTAAATGTTCGTGATTTGAAAGTAAGATAAAGCGAGAAATTGGATATGGTAGGAGTCGTTAGTGGTACGAATTGGGGAGCAGACAGAACTTGTATGATTCACTTTGGTCGCGCTGTCGTTACATCGCTTACAGATTATGGCTGTCAAGCCTATTCATCCGCACGACGTACAGGTCAGAAAACCCTCCACCACTCTGGACTTAGACTTGCTACTGGGACGTTTAAAACTAGCCCAATCCCTAGTATTCTTGTCGAGTTTGGGGAGCCTGCCCTTGCAAGACGATGTCAGATGTTACTAATATCTTACATTTATTTTCTTTGAAGCAAACCCAATCAACCGACATTTAAAATGGTCTTTAAAAAGATTTATAATGAAGATTACGAAGCGTGTAAACGTTCGACCGTTCCTTTCTACATAAAAACGGCACGAATAATGGATAACCTTGGGTTGCAATTTCCTACAATGTTTGAACGATCAATGTGGTATCTACCGCCATGGATAATAAAAGCGCCACACTTAGTTACATACGATCTTTTGTGTTCTGATTCCAAAAGTGCTCTTCAGGCTCTTCAGGATGTTTTCTCTGTTAACCTTTCAGTTGGGGACATTTTGTGTGCTGTATACAGGCTTCACTTGTGGGTGTAACATTCTGTTGGGTTCCTGGACACTGCTGAATACTCGGAAAAACAAAAGCGGATGATGCGGCGAAGAATGCTAAAAGTTTGGTGCCCATTACTCATTGAGTTATGGCATCTAATTATGTGTGTTTATGCTCGCTGCTTGGAATGACGAATGGCATAACGTCATTCAGAATAAGCTGAGGGAAGTTAAAGGTGCCGTCCGTTCATGGAGGTCTTCTATTCGTTCAAAACGTAGGAAGAAAGTGGTGGTTTGTTAGATTTTGTATTTTGCTTTTTGGATATTTATTGGTTTATTTCAAATATTTTGCGTTAGTCACTTCCGATGATAACACAAATTGGTTTTTCTCCAGGAAAAAAATGTAAACAATAAATTATTTTTATATACTATCAAATTTTTTAACACAATTAAGATCTCAAAATTATAAAAGTTAAAATTTAGTTCGTAATGTATAACTACGAACGGAGAGGCGTAAAATCATCATTCGTGTTCCTAATAAATTGTAAATGTGTGAGATGGACCATGCCGCCAAAAAATATTAAATTTCTAAACCATAAGTTACAGTAAAAGTAAAAAAGCGAGCACAAATCCCCCAGTGAGGAGGTAAAGCGGTCCATAAGATTGCAATTTAGAACGGTAACGTAGAAGTAAATATCGCAAACGATAGCCAGGCAAAAGAAGTGGTGAGGCGAAAAGCAACTCTCGTGGGGAGCAGAAGGTTTCTTACATAGATCTAGTACGGGAAACTGTAAGATGCCGGTCTTTGGCTAAAAACCAAATCAAGCCACATATGGAAGTGGAGAGTATCGGTCTACTAACGTCCGTGATTTGAACTTGAAATTTTATAATGAAATGAATTTAAAACAGTTTTAAAGGCGGCTCTAAAACCGATTACTAGTTAGTGAAACGAGATTCTATCCCCAGGGACATCAGATGGGTTTTCGACCCAAGACCAAGGGAGAAGAAGAGAACCACAGTGAAAGATTTTGGGGCAAGTCAGGATTTTAATAACTATATAACCATTTATTAAATTTTGCAAAATTTGTTTAGGTAAAATTTTGATAACTAATTCATTATTAATAATAAAAAAATATATAATCATATGACTTTCTTTTAAAACTATAAAACAGAAATATAACTTGTGGTTATAAAATAAGAATTGTTTATATATAAAATGCCAGTTTTAGTTTTCAAAAAATATATTAAAGTTATCACAAGTCAGTTAAAACAAGAAATATTTCAAGTCATTGGTCATTTCATGTCAAGTAATAGAATGCAAAATTCATAAAGAAAATCAATAATTATGAAGCATTTATCTAAGCTGAAACATATTTTCTATACATATGAAATATATTAAGGAACCAGGATCCAAGTATGTAAAAGCGAACATAATATAAATTTGGTTTTTGTAAAAATAAGATTACAAAGAGTAATATTTGAGATGTATGTTTGGGCGCACACATTTAAATTAAAATAAATTCATTAGGAAGTAATGTTACATAAAACTTCTAGAAATATATTTATGGGCACAAAATGAATTTGTATAAATTATGATTATGCTATATTTAAGTATGTATGACATATCATGCGTCAAGTAAAAAACCCAAAATGTAAAATAACGACAATTTTAAAGAAGTTTATTTAATAGTGCCCACAATATAATTAATGAACTTTCTGCCAGCATTCTAATAACATTAGGTTTTACTCAAATTAAATAAAAATCTTGTCAAAATTATGAAACATAGTAAACGTTCAGTTAAATTAAGATACATTTTACAACATATTAACAGAAGAGAATATTTCAATTTTAAGAAATATATTTATGGGCACAAAATGAATTTGTATAAATTATTATCATGCTATATTTAAATATGTATGACATATCATGCGTCAAGTACAAAACCCAAAATGTAAAATAACGACTATTTTAAAGAAATTTATTTAATAGTGCCCACAATATAATTAATGAACTTTCTGCCAGCATTCTAATAACATTAGGTTTTACTCAAATTAAATAAAAATCTTGTCAAAATTATGAAACATAGTAAACGTTCAGTTAAATTAAGATAAATTTTACAACATATTAACAAAAGAGAATATTTCAATTTTATATTTTAATCTGATATTTCATAATTTCATATTTTAATTTAATTAATTCAAGTTAGAAAAATCAATGTTTAAAGTTATTATAACCATCCTAGGTTAATAATATTAATTAAATGAAATTTCTGAAATTTTCCAACCATCAACAAGAATAGACGTACAAAATTAAAATAAAGCTAGAATAAAGATTTTTCAAGTAGTATTCCTGCAATAGCAAATGAGTAGATTTAATTTTACAAATAAACAAAAATTACTGAACGTTTTATTACATAATTATAATTGAACATTTTGGTTGGTGTTTTACATAAAGCATGTTTACCCTCTGGCAGATCATGCTCGACACGCCACAAGTACCAGATTCTGATAAGTCGAATGGGATCATATTTTGACCGCGGTTGAATTGATGCGTTTCAGCCCTACAGTAGCCATTATCAACGTGAATTAGTAAAGTGTAAAACGAATGAACGTGGTTACGTTTCAGTGGTAGGCGGAACGTGTTCGGGGGTTCGGCCGCTGTAACACACACACATACACACACGCGCGCGCGCACACACACAAAGTACATACAGTTAAACATAGCATAAATGTAAAGATTATGAGTGAAAGTAAGCTTAACTTTAAATTAGAAGTTATTGTGTAACAGATATACAATAAAGAAGAAGGATAAAGTGACGTCTAAAGTTTAAAGAAATGAATGGTACTAAAGTGAAAATTTATGTAAGTAGAAAAGCTAATCCTGCGTCGAGCTGCTCTTTTAAAACGTTTCTGATCCTTGTAAAGTCGGGATGCCAGGGAAGCACTATGACGCAATTTTCGCTTTAATCTCGGTTTGTAAAAGTCAAGGTGAATAAGATTTTATGTGGAAAAAATCGTCGAACCTTTTTCTCATCAAATTCAAGGAACATTTATTTGCTTTGCTTTAGAGGGCGTGTATGTGTGTGAGAGTGAGAAAATTAGAGAGAGAAAGAGGGTATAGAGAGAGAGGGGAGGGAGAGAAAGAGAGGAAAGAGCGGGTAAGGGGGAGAGGAAAATTGGGGAGTATAATAGAAAACGGTTAAAATCTACTTTTAAAATCATCAGCCACATATGAATTGGCATGAATCGTACAACTAGTATGGTAAACTCTTTAATTTTTGTGAAAGAAAATTACCCAAGGTTTTTCTAAATTTTCCTCTCAGCCAAGGTTACAATACCTTTGGAGGATTTGGTGAATAACCTCCTACAAGGAACAAATTGCTCTTAATGTTTTACTAAATTTACTTTAAAAGGTGTTGTATTGTAACAAAGTTCATATTAATAATAAACTAAATTGTTATAACCTCGACATTTTCCTTAAATTGTCTGTAGCTTTAAAGGTGTTGATAAATAATTATATATGATGTCAGTAAAATGTATCAATGTGAGTCTATTCCTTTAGTGTTGATTACGCATTTGCGACATAAATGTTACTGAGTTTTTAAACATTTTATATCCAAAAACCGAAATCATTTATGAGTATGTAATTTTTTAACTAACTTTTAAGACGTTATTAGCACTTAGTTGTTTATGAAAATAAAAAGTTAATATTAGCTTGTAAATTATTTTTCACAAGCTTTTAACTTATTTTCCTGACCACCTTATACGCATGCTTAAAGTTAGTGATTCATTGAGCACTTTTTGAAATTTTATTTAAATTAATACAAAATTGTGTCAACTTTTGTCTAATTTTAAACTTTATAATGACTTAAAATGATAACAAAGTTTTTAAAATATGTCATTAAAGAATAAATTAGTTAACAAACTCCCTGAATATTAGTATCCTTCTATGAACATTTTTTGTTTCTTTTTCAATATTGATATTTACCACTAAAAGAACAAAATTACTGAAGTTAAACAAAAGATAAACGAAATCGTTTTAGTAAGCCACTTTCATTTTACGTTTTGAAAATCCTCAACGTAAGAACTGATTAAATTGTCTCTAGTTAACTCTTTTGGTTTTAGATTAAATATTTTGACTTGTAAAATTGTGATTTATTATCGTAGTTTAAACATCTAATAAAGTTAAGACCTAAATACAATTTGTAAAATGAAAATTGTTCAATGGGCTTGCCAAGTGCACAGATCAAACTCCGTTTTCGTTGTTAATTTGTCAACACATGGTTTTCTTCAAATAAATAAATACCAAGAGAAGAGGGTGATTTCTTGAACAAGTCTGGGATTATACGTCAAACAATAGGGGATGAATCCGCCCCTGCAGAGCCACTTGGCGCCACAACCCCGACAAGGTTTCTACAAACGGTTTATCATTGCTCTATCAATGAGACTGCAACAATAAAAAGCGATTGCGATGAGAGTAGTACTTCTCTTTGCGATATATGGTGGTATTTTGTTGGCATTGGTGCCAGATTTCTGTAGAGATAAATTCTATTAATTCGAGCGGAAAGTCAAAAGTTACAGAGAAACTCGTTTCTTTCTAGAACGTCGTTTTGTAAAATTGATATGGTAACAAACAAATATAAGGGGTTTCAATTTATGTTTAGGCTGCTTACAATTATTTCTTATGGTTATCTATGGGTTAAGGGTATTGGACAACCTGAGTAGACTGGGAGCTAAATTTTTCCCAAATAAAAAAAAATTAAAAAATTAAATGTAACTTTATGCCACTCAAAATCCTAAATTTAGGCACAATTTGACAAAATAAGTGAATTAAATGTTTCAAACTATATTAAACTTAAACAGCCCTCTATGAAAAATTAATCTCAGTACATTTAAAGGGTATTATTTATTTATAGATCATATTAACGCTTGAAAGAAAGAAAAATGTCTTTTAAAAAATTCGAACTTTTCATTTAATCCAACTGCAATTATATAAAGAAATTTTGACCACCCTAATAATGCCGAACATTGATCAAGATGTGTCAGTTTATTGCTAACTCGTTTTACCGTTAAACAAGTTTTGTGTAAAATTTGCTTTTCGGAACATATATGTGAAAAATTGATGTGAAAATAAACAAACGTAAGCAGTTTAAATTTATATGTAAGCGGATTTTGGATATTTTTGGGTATAAGTTGGTTATTATTAGTGCTGCCATCTTCATGCATACTTCCAGTAGAGGGTTTCTGAGTTAAGGGTCTTAGAAATTCAGAGTAGACCGAAAGATAAGAACAAAGACAACATTTAAAAAATTAAATGTAATTTCTTGCATTTAGAAGTTTAAAGTAAGACCCAGGTTGACAAAATGAGTAAATTAAACGGTTGAAAAAAACAATGTCTTAAAATTAAACCATAAATTATTTTTCTGGAACTAAAATCTTATAAAGAAATAATGATCTCACCATTACATGAATATTCCATCGAAAAGCTTCATCTCTTGTTGCAGTAATTTTCTCGCGAGCAAAATCCATATCTAGTGCTCACCTTCTTGTCTTTTATATCTTAAATATGCGGGAATCAAAAAATAACGGTAGAAACATTGTATTCTTATGTACATTAACAGGTCTCATTTTATTTGCAACTCGTTTTAAAGCAAAACATTATCTTGAAGTTAAATTTACTTACGAAAGATTAAAATTAATAATAAATATGTTACGAAACTGGTAGGTTCAAAATAGCTTCTAAGGCTGAAAATATTAACAAGAATTTTTATGACCCTTCTGGGGAGTGTTAGCTCTCAGAAACTTCGGCCTGTTTTCATGACGTAACATATCTCTGTGCGTTTAGCTACGGAAATACAAAAATTGAAATTTACTCGCCCCAACTCTTAAGAAATTGTTTATTTTTATTAGTGTTCCAATACAGCCTTAGCCATCTTTATTAACCGAAATTCACTTAAAAGAAGATCTTCACAATCAATAAAAAATTTTATAAATAGCAAACACGATATCCTCAATTATCACAATTAAGTATAGTAAAAAGTCGAACAAAAGAGCTATGAGAATATCTATAGAATTATGGAAATATATAAGCATAAGATCCACGAAAAACTAATAAAAGAACAAATACATGCAAAGTCTAAACATAATAGTATATTACAAGTGTGGGATGAAATAACGACAGTGTTATATCTAGTACGCAGTTACAATTGTAGTGGCAATGTCATAAGCATAGATTATTTATTGTACGATGGGTATTACACACGCGCGCACAGCACACACACACACACACACACACACCCCCCCCCCCCCCACACCCCCCCCACACACACAAACACACACACACACATACATATATATATATATAAATATACAGAGACATTGAGGACTCTGTGCGATTCTTTATCGAGAGAACATTGCCTGGAGTTTAAGGGTATGGATTACTCTTTAATCAACGGCAATCTGGAGGACCTACTAAATTTTCGTAGCATTTGTTATGCTATTTTATTACAATACGTAAAAGTTCTTGAAATTAATGTTCAATGGTAAAATATCCCTTAGTCATGTTAATGTATATGGGGTATTAACAAATGTTTGTTTTTTAAATTTTGTATGAAATATGTCAATCTGAGAAACATTTTCTTGAAACCACGTTAACACTATGGAAAATAAACAACCAATTCTAAGCTCACTATTTAATGTGGAATACATTGAATATACTGTAAAACACTTCGGGTCATTCCGCACTGTGTGGCAGTCGCTGTAAGCGATACTGTTAGCGAATTGTTATAGTTAGTCAATTAACTAGAATTTTCTGGGATTATCTAACTTTATTGACCTAAACTAAAGACTGTTTTATAAAACATTTTTATATATTATTTTTGTTTCATTGTGGGCTGACATCGTGACTACTATGGAACCCAGTGCGCATGGTGGTTATAGCTCTCATCTCGGTATCTGGTTTTCTGAAAGAAATTGAGTTTTTAAATGTAAAGAGCCAATATTCAGATTGGGAGCAAAAAATATTGATAGAATTTTTATTAAAAAATATTGGAAACAACTTCGAAACCACAAAAATACTAAAACATAATACAAACTACTCAAGAATAACCGATATGTGCATTTCGAAGATTATGTCATCATCAGAGGGTTTTATTACAAAATTACAATCTAGAAAACAGTAAGCTACAAACTAGACTTCAGTTTGGTAATTTTTATTGTAATATATTGTACCACTGTACTTTGGATATTGTATATAGAATTATTAATGTAATTATATATTTTTGTATTTATAATTTACATTATAGCTTTCTAATATTTGTGTATGTAACAGAACGCAGTGAAACGTCTTGCTTATTAAGTCTACATTCGTCAGTAGACTGATGATTTATGCAATTTTGTTTAGTTTGTAATAAGGTTGTCCCTAGGTAAACTCGGGTTTCCAGGTGGAAGTGGAGCCATGGGTGGTACCCCTTGTATTTATATAATAAATATTTTAGTATATATATTTTAACAGAATTTTTGTAAAATTTTCTTGTATCGTTTTTTCTGAAGATACAGAAATACGATTACAGAATAAGATACTTAAAATACTTATTTAATTAACGAAAAGCTTTTAATAATATATAAATGAAAACTATTCTTGTATTTGAAATGTATATATATATATATATATATATATATATATATATATATATATATATATATATTTATATTTATATATAGTTTATTATTCTATAGTTTATTATTATGTATATATATATATATATATATATATATATATATATATATATGTATATTTATATTTATATATAGTTTATTATCCTTTTCAGAGAGTATTGCATTTTTCCATAAGCCCCACCCCATAAAAAATATTGCTGTTCCGAGTTTATAAAGAAAGATAATTTATTAGTTAATTTAATTCGTTGTGTATAGTTTTACGTATAATTGGTTAATATATTTAACCGAAAATTTTAATTTTTCATTTGTTTTATACAAAAGATAATATAGTCATAGATTTTTCATCCATATATGTTTTCACATTATTTCAAAAACACTTTATATTATATTTATTTACACGAAAGAATCTTATGCGTGTAAAATACTGAGTTCGTTTCAATAAATAAGCGGTTAAAGCCAACATTTAACATGCGAAATATAAATAAACCTTCAATGAAATATCTGTCGTTTTAAAAACTCCAACAAATACGTTAGCAGCACAAGCCATAAAAAAAGCTACACTCTTCCCCTTATAGCTCCTCCCCTCTCACACCCTTAACTTCCTTCCTCTCACTCATCGCACAGAGGACAACGTTGACAGTTCTAGGAGCGAATTATATTATGTAGGCCTATAGCATTTAGCTTGATTTTTAATTAAAAAGTTTGCTCTTTAAGTTCAACATAAAGCGTCTAATGATGCAAGACTTAAATATACATTAAACAAAATCCGAAAAGCCATTTGTAAAGTTTCATATTTTTGTTGTGTTACCACCTTATATTCAGCCCTTTTGATCTTTTTTTAAATAGTAAATGAATGTGTAAAAATTAACTCTTTATTTACATTGTAGCTTTGTAAGCGTAAATCAGAGATTTTATAAAGCTTGGATAATTAGTTAAATTACTTTTTAATGAATTTTAATTGGGAAATTTGTTGAGCATAGTAATTTCTAATTCACGCTGAGTGTTGTTTTCACCATTATACGAATTTTCAAGCTTATAATATGCTCCAAAGAAATAATTTATTAATAATAATTACCTATTGGTAGTATTTATTTTGTTATTTTAATAGTTTAATAACAGTTTTTTATTTATTTAGTTATTATTTAATTAACAGGTGTTTATTTATTTATATATTTTGTTATTGTTATTATTTATTTAGAAACCTTTTTATTATAATTATTTATTAATTTATTATTTGTTTATTTGTTTATTGTTATTATGTATTTATTTGGATGTTGTTATTTATTTATTACTTGTTTATTTTTATAATATTCTGTAACAATTAACCATAGTAGCTCTTTCTTATTATCCCGACAAAACTTTGAACGTTCATAAGAGGCAATTCTTAAATCGAGTGTTCCTAAAATGCCAAAATTATTTAGCGCTCTGGTGTGTTTTAAAATTTAAATACTGCACAGTTTGTGTAAAAACTAAAATACTGTTTCAGTCGAATTAAATTTGAATGTTTGAATTAAATATTTTAAATATAAATTTCGTCAACCAAGTGTTCATCAGAAGCAAGTAAACTAAGGTAGAAATATGAAACAACAACGGGAATGTAATGTGTCATCTAACTTTTCATACAACAGAGTTTAGTTACTTAGTTCCTTCAGCCCCTACTTTTTGAGTTAATTATTTAGAATGTTGAGGGGTTGACATTTATTCTTCTGTGACCTACTTAGAGGATTTTCTTAGCATATATTAATTTCCCCCGTTAAATTGGATTTCTTAATCTGTTGAGTTTTATCAATTTGATTGGAAAATCCTTTAATAGTCAAAGCATTAGTTTTTTACGTTTTAAATATAGCTTAGAATTGGGTAAGAAAAAAGGTCCTTCAGAAATGGAAAGGCGCGTGACCCGTACATCTTTACACGGAAAGATACACAATATGAAGCATTTTAACATCAGTTGACGATTTAATTACCCAACTGAATTGCCTATTCAAGACGATATATATCTTGATCCTAGCAAGCTAAGTCTGAACTCTGACCCGCACTGAAATTAACGTCAGTAGATAAAAAAAAGACAAAAATCGACGAGGAGTCTACATTACTGTTGGTTATATTTTAAGACATATTTCGTAAATAAGTGATTCATAGTAAAAATCAGACAGCTTCAACACTGCTTCAAATGACAAAAAAATTCAGCGCTCGACCTACATCTACTTTGCTCCATTATGAGCCAGAAAAACATTGCATTCTACTTCAAAGAATTGCTTGAGAAATTTTGGTTTAAATATGAAGGCGACGGGAAAACTAAATGGAGAATGTGCTCCAAAAAAAGAACATTTTACTTTTGGAATTTAAAATATTTTACTCACTCAAATGTGGACAGACGGTTAAATCTAGTAGGCAATCCATCTAATGAGAGTTTTAAAAACACCCTTCCTAAGGATATATATATATAGGCTAAGGATATATTGTGATAATATCGTTGGAAGGATAGACCAAGTCTGCTAACTGTTGAACGATATCACCTGTAAGAACTATATTTAATCTCTTTTAAAGCCCCTGCTTACTAAAATTGGCATAGACATTCTGTGATGGAATATGGGACTAGTTTAGCTAGGAATCTCTGGTCCCCATGAGACATATTTTTTTCGTTTTTTAAATTAGTTAGACTTATGTCCTTACCTATCATACATGTCTGCCTCATAGTTCTAATATAAACCTACAAAACAATGTTAACAAGTATCTGGTAAGCTAGTTACACATATAGATAGTTGAAGTGTACAATTTATTAATAAAAAATTATTTTTAAATTTATTATGTTAGTACATTAAATTAATATTAAAATAAAGATACTTAAGGATAACAATCTAAGTTTAAATTAACTAAAAAACAGTGAATAGTGAGTTAAACATAACCTCCAAGTAGCCACTAATTAAATAAAAATTAGGATAATTCTTACTGTCCTCTTGTTATACTTTAAATCGTTTCTAAGCGAATACTTTTAAACGATATTAGTTTGAAATTTCTATATTGGTATACTTTTCTTTCCTATTTATTCTATAGTGTATAGACTCGCGCTAACTATTTACATTTATCAATTTGAATAATTGGGCATATTAAGTTTTTGCACATTACAAGAGTTTAAAAATCTACAATTTAAAAATTTTAACGCTATTTATCGTTTACACGTGATTATGAATGCAGTATGAAAAAAAAAATCAAATTGTTTTAATCATAATAAAACATAGCATTTAATGCCATCTGTACGACGATGGGCCTACAAGAGTGATAAGTTAGGGCGGTTTCTATTTCCGTCATGTGGAGTAAATCAAGTAAGCCAGTGTGTCCGAACTGATAGGAGATCAGGAAGGGTGTTCGGCGTTGATAAAAACCGGGTCTGTGCAGAGGGTGAGCTCTGGGTGCTCGACCTTGCTCCATTTCCGAGCTGCTGACGTCACGACTCAGCTTGTGACGTCATCAAGCCACGTTCCAATACTGGGATTTATTTATGTCGGGAGAGAAATATTTTCATTGAATGCTTGTTCTAATTATTTACACGTTTTAAACTTTTACTTATAATTTGAATCTTTTTATTAAATGTATTTCTAATTGGGATATTTACAGCGTTCATATTCTGTTTATTGTAATAGTTTGCATCATGATTTACAGCTTCATTATTGGATTAATTGGATGAATTATAAAATTTAAAATCGAAGCATGTTTAAAATATTGTGTCTACGTAAATATAATTAAAAAAATATATATACCTTATTAATTAGACCTGTTATATAAAAAAATATGTAATTTATTCTAGACGTTTCTCCATATACGTGAGAAATTTGTAAAATTCAATTATCTTGTAAGACTGTTTGTTTATTTATGTAAAAAAATGTAATTATTGAGTCTCTTAAGGTGAAAAATTCTAAACTGATAGATCAGTCTTGCTTCGAACTCCGATCACCACAAATATAGTAATTCACAGAATTAGTCTTGCTTCAGATTCTTATCATGAAAGTCAAGATTCAAAGTTTCTTAAGCGTATTTCAGATCGCAAACTCTCAAATTCATTAATTTCTTCTATTACAATTTTTTCTAAATCATATCAAGTTCCAAATAGTATCAAGCTCTAAGTTTACGATTCTATTTCAATTCAAATTCAGTCCTAATTTTACATTCGTGCAAGTTGTCTCTCATGTAAGGTTTGACTCCTGGGTTCGGATCCTGTTCACCTCGTTAAACAATCTAATGTTTGTATACATTTTTATTTACATATTTCAAGCCTTTTTAATTCATATTTCTATTTATAATCAACAAATCAACCTCTCTCAATCTCTCTCTCTCTCTCTCTCTCTCTCTCTCTCTCTCTCTCTCTAATATTCGGTTTCATCTCCCATTCTACCTCTATGTCTAGTTGTATTGTTTCTTCTAGCTAGAATATCCGTTGTGTAAGGTGTAGCTCTGCGCTCCCTTGCAGTACGACCAGAATAGAAAGTCTTATGTTTCTTCTGTATAGAAAAATTAGTAAATAATTTCTAGATATAAAGTAAACTAGATATATCTAGAAACTAGATATAAACTAATTTCGGAGATATAAAGTTACTATTTATATTTCTTATTCAAGTTCTAAATACATCAATCACAATAGACCTGAAGTGATTGTCATTGAGTATTATTATTTAAGAAAGAATTCAAGTTCTTAAGTAAATTTCTTTTTTATGGAGAGAGATG